>JACSYO010000928.1:102500-635000 GCA_016806645.1 Ophiodon elongatus | reverse complement strand
CGGGAACACGAGGATGTCTAAAATAAGGCCTCTATTACGGGATGGAGTGGAGATGGATGGGACGGAGCGGGAAGGGATGGGGATCGTGGGTATTTTAGGTGTATCGGCCCTGTGAAAAAGGGCTTGTTGCGGGGGCTTGGAGCTGCTTTAAAGTCTACTATGTTGGCCGACCGTCAGCTGTTGTACAAACTGCATGTGTTGGGGGCGGGATTGTGTGTGGGTGCCTGTGTGTGTGTGTGTGTGTGTGTGTGTGTGTGTAGGAGGGGGGGGGGGGCTCACACGTCCATAGCAGAGCGGGAGTATAAATAAAGTTTTTCCTACAGATGTTCTCACCTTGACAAATCTGTTCTTGGCCTTCGTGATACTTCTTGGCAGATGGCCTGATGGACCAACGTAACTCTCCTCCACCTCTCCCTGCCCATTGCTTTTTAAGAACAACATACATCTGCGGTATTAAACTGATGATGTTTTTCAGAGTGATTGATAACAAGCAAGCATTTTCCAAGGACTTGAACAGGAAACGTGACTCGAGACAAACATGTTGACTGCTGTAGGGATTCACATTATGATCTTTTGGTTACTGAAAAGTCTTTTTAGATTGGCAAATGCCAAACGCTGTCACAGCTCCCATTCAAATCGAATATAGTAAACATCTTTATCTCTTTTTTTGAAACATAAATGTCTCAAAAAATGTTATATAACCTACTTACTCAACTGACTTTCAGTTCACATCTAAATCTTTTTACTTTTCAAGAACCGGTATTAAAATTAATTGAGTATGGATGTTTCGAGTGGGTTTGTAATGCTAGAATGGAATCAGAAAGATTTTTCTATTAAATAAATAAAACGATGATACAGTGCAGAATCAAGGTAAGAAGAGAACCGTTAGGGAGAAAAGAGAGGGTGAAAAGAAATGTGGGAGATGATGGGAATGAGAGGCAACAAGTAGATAAGGGGAATGAGTGAAAGGTCAAGAGCCAAGGGAAGGAACAGAGCAGTGAAACAGAGAGGGGAAGAGATGATAGGAAGGGAAACAAGTTCATAAGATGTTAGGAGACGAGAGAGGAAAAGAAGGAAAGAAAGCTGTTGAAAGAGCGTCCTTGAGGAATTCATTTATCTCCCCGCCTGTGTTCGTTGGGACCCGTCACGGAGTCTGTCACCATCGCCTGTAGAGTCCTGCTGATATTTCCTTCAGCAGTCAAGGGTGTGTGAACGCCACGTACCAGACTCACCCTAGAAACTCACTGTCATCTACATAGTTCCCATGGCAGAATGGAGAGGGGCGGCATACTCGTCATACCAGAGAAGCCAAGACACCAGGGGCAAGAGATGCTGATCTTTTGAAACAAATCAGAAAGATATGACATTACAGAGCAGCAACCTGCAAACCGGCTACCAGGCTGGCATCACATGACTCATATGGCATCTGTGACTGAGAACTGATAATGCTAGCATGGTGCCCAGCTGGCAGATCAGTGTAATGTATCACCATGCCATAGAGCACTGGTTTTCAGCCAGGTGTTTGAACCACCTTCCCAAGGGGTTGAAGATCATTTTCTGAGTTGTGATAACAATGGGAAAAACTATGAAAGGTTTTTGGATGGCAACATTTTGTTTCTGATAATCAAAATAGCTAAAATGGCAAACTAAGTCTTTGGTCAGCTGTTCAACGTTCGCCATATAAACCTTATAACAGTGGACATTTCTTTGCTTTAAGTTGTCACAGTCCAACAATATGGACAGGCATTGCCATACATATTGTTGTATCAACACTAGGCATTAAACGTGTTTCAACAATTGATATGCAGAGCTGCTATATAGTACAATGTGGCGCTTAAACCAGTTTTGCCAAATTGAGCCCAATGAATTCCTTTGTGCCGTTTTCCAGAGCCAGAATCTAAACCTCAGCATTTGTCTGTGAGTGATCTTCTCCAGGGGTGTAAGCTCTTTGGATTCGAGAAGTACTGCGTCCATGTTCTGTGTATAAATGCCAAAGTTCGCTCTTTTCTCCCGCTTGCAGTATCCCTCCTGTCTCTTACCCATCCATCTCTCCTCCAGGGCTGACTCTGCCAAGATGACGCAGCCCATGAGGGGCGACCAGGCCCACCAGCCGGCCCCAACCCGCAAGTCGGCCAGCCTGTCCTCGCCAAGCGCGGCTCGCCGCCTATACCGCAACTTGTCTGGAAAGTTCCGTGTGGGCACCAACCCCCCTGCCCTGGAGGACAGTGTGGTGTTAGGACGGGGAGGAGACAAGGAGAGGCTGCGCAAAACCACCATAGTAAGTCAGAGAGAGACATGGAAGGAAAAAATAATAAGCCCAGGAATATTGTAGTCTAAAAATAGTCTGAGAAAACATATAGACTTGGAAAGTAAGAGAACCTCAGGTAGTAACTAACATCTTGCACCCACCCATCTCACTATTGTAGAGCAAGACAGAAAATATGTTGTGAGAAACATCCTGTATGTGGACATGGTTGTTTGCAGGAAGAGTAATACAAGCTGACATGCCCAAGGTCAGAACGTAAGCTTTTTTTTTAAACTTGACTCTTTGTATTACAGTTCCAGAGTAATGAAGCGTTGTTTGAGGCCGTGGAGCACCAGGAGTTGGACCTGGTACAGCTGCTTCTGTCCCAGTACAGTCTGGAAGAGCTGGACCACAACACCCCAAACAGTGAGGGCCTCCTGCCCCTCGATATCGCCATCATGACCAACAACGTGCCCATGGCCAAGCTGCTACTGCGAGCTGGTGCGAAGGAGAGCCCCCACTGTGAGTAGAGGAACGCCACGTTCCCGTAGTCCCAGCCCAGTCACATGGGGATCATTTCACTGTGAATGGGACAAATCAAAACTACAGAGCTCGCGACGCACTCTGTTTAGTACCCTTGCTGCGTAGCTGCATCTGACGTGGCAATCCGCAGAGAGTAGCACACTGTAGTATCATGTCACTATAATGTGTTGCAAGTTATTCTTTTTTTTTCGTGTAACTGCAAATCACAAATACCCACTTGGTGGAGTGTGCTCACTTTCTGTGACTGATCGAAAGGGAGGTCGACAAAGTTGCCAAAAGTCTACTATTGAGCCTGTTGTTGCAGTCTATAGGCACAAAGATAATTATAACATTAAATTGATTCAAGTAGCTCTATTCATCTTTTTTTCCTGTAAAAAATATCCAAGATCTCAGGGGTTGCCACAATGTTTTTAAAAAGAGCAATGTTTCAGTATTTAATGATATTTTTCCTCGTAAAGTTTGACAGCTCTTTACTTTAGTTCGGAGGTTGGCTGGCCTACAGATGAATCATACCGTATCAAATGCTACCTTGGCTTTGAGCAGGAAGCAAGTTGATTTGCCCGATTCATTCACCAATCAAATGTTGTGTGATATATGGAAAAGCCAACGGTAGTTGTCAATTTATGACGCCAGTGAGGCCCCAATCCACAACTGTCACTTCCTGACAGATCTGTTATCATTCTTTTCCTATGTAGATTTCAATCTTTAGCATGGCTCAGAACTGATACCAGACCGAGTTTGTTTGGGCGTCAGCAGCCTCGGGATGGGATTCAACTGTCAATGTGGACGTCAAAGCCGCTGCCACGGCAACATCGGCTGCCACCAAAGCAACCACAGGTGTTGCCCAAAGCAACGACGCACACATAACTCATAGCACAATCTCTCATCGTGCATACCAGTAACACATTCATCCACATGCTACAGACAAACACACACACACACACACACACATCTCTTTCTGTTATGTGCAGGCAGAGAAAACATATTAAAGGCGATGAAGGGGTGGTAACCATGATGCAATATTAGTCATCTTCATAAGCACTTTTCACTGTCTGTGATCCGCTGAGTCTCCGCTCCCTTCCTCTGTTAATGATTAGAACTCGCCAGAGAGGCTCCTAGGCTGTTTGTGTTTGTACTTGCGCGCACACACACACACACACACACACACACACACACACACACACACACACACACACACGCACACACTTCTCCAGAGCTGAGCCAGGCGTCTTATAAAGGTATCATTAAATTGAAAACACTTGAATGGAAAGTGATGTTTACTGAAGTTTGCTCTTTGATTGTGCTCTCTCTCCAGAACTCAAATAACTCATGAGAGAGTGTGAGTTGTGTGTGTACAAAGGACTGAAACACAAAGAAAGAGAGAGAACAACAGCCCATAAGGAAAGTAAATGCTTCTATTTTTATAAGCACCTACTAATCAAACTCCATCTGAGGAGAATTGACTTCAAAGTCGCTGCAGACTTTTCCATAAGCTTTGAAAGGAATTGACTCTGATGCTTATTGATATTGACATGCTTGACTACACAGTGTGTGGTTACCAGAGAGACAAAGGCAGGCGAAGACTATCAAA
This sequence comes from Ophiodon elongatus, assembly GCA_016806645.1. Taxonomy (NCBI): domain Eukaryota; kingdom Metazoa; phylum Chordata; class Actinopteri; order Perciformes; family Hexagrammidae; genus Ophiodon; species Ophiodon elongatus. Next base: position 630,621 of record JACSYO010000928.1, on the reverse strand, counting down.
CAAATTCTCCAAAGCAACTTCATATTCACATTATAAATCCCTCGGTGGCTTTGAATAGGACAAAGGCACTTTAATGTGCTGTAGAGGATCCCAGCCTTGATGGGAAATAAGGACAAATCAAGACACACGTACACACTTGTGACAGCATCTGGACCAGTTTCTAGCCCTGGAAGGGCTGGAAATGTAAATCAAAATTTAACAGATAGTTCCATCCATCCAAGAGTATAAATTCAAGGATCCCTCAACAATAATCCCTAACTTAAGTCCTAACCCTAACCCCCGACACTGGCATTACCTGTTTTAAAAGTGGCAGACAGCCTCTAAGTCTTCACACAAGTGGCTGAAGAGAACAACAAAACTGACACCCAGAAGAGACGCTCAGATTCAAAGAGAAGCTCACAGCCACTGAGGAGACACCGAGAGAGCCGCAGAATTAAACACCCAGATGGACATTTTGACACGGGGCTTTAAACTTACTGTCAACAGTGGAATCTAACGCTCAACAGTGGAATCTACAATGAACAAACACAGACCACACAGACTAAACACAGACACACACCAGTCCCAAACACTCCCAGACTGACCAGCCACCAAAGAAGTACAGTACAGTGTGCTACTGTCCTTTTTGACCTCAACAGCTGTACATTACCTGATCTATACTTTTATTAAAAGGGATCTGTCTGGGTCGGAATCTTTTGATCTCTGTGTTATGCCACCACCAGCCACTATTACCAACCACACAGTCATGATTTGAATAATTCCACTCGCTTTCATTAACTTCAGTTAAAGGATTATGGGAGATAAATGAAAACTAACTTTTTTTTGCAGCTACGTGCAGCTATAGTGATGTGGTTTTTGTTTTGTTTCAGTAAACATCATTTTTCACATTTTAGTAACACCCAACCCGCTCTCAGAAAAACATTCCTCTGATGGAGGCTGTGTGAGGCTTTGGCATATGATATAAATAGATGACATATAGAATTTTTCCACAAGTTTGCAGAAAAATAGTTTTACAATGGCAGTTTAAAATGATGCTTATGCATGTTCCCACCATTTTGTGTTCCCTTATAACCGCAAAAGAAGAATACTCCTCCCTCTCTTGCCCCTCTCACTTTCATTGCCACATTTTGTGTCATTTTCTAGGTGATGTCATCTCTAAAGAGGGACTGCTTAGTTAAATGAAGTTTATTGAGGAATTTGCCAGCATTTTGGCAAACAAAGACATTAAAAAGAGTCCCCGCAAAAGCAATTTCAGTTGCTTTTGTAGGCCACTTTTGCAGGCCACTGCAATATCAGTATAGCCATGTGCACTAGATCAAAGTAAAACCAACACAATATTTACTTCTCTAATTATGCTAGTAAATTATTTTGTTATGAACACATGTTTTGTTCTTGAAAACATCCACAATGGTATATATATATATATATATATATATATACGACAAAAAAAGTGATGTTTTTCAGAATTTTCTTTTAATTACGAGTTTTCACTATCGTCAACTCACAGTATTTTGCATATGTTTACATTGTGGATCTTGGTTGAACAAGCCCACTCAAATTTTTTGTCCACCATTGCTTAGCTTTGAGCTGCTTTTACCAGCATTTTTCTGGATTTCAAAGTAGGTTTGAATTATTGGAGTCACTTTAACACGTGCCTAAGGGTGATAAAACTCTCCATTTAATACAGTATGCATGTGTTGACTTTTCTCTCTCTCTCTCTCTCTCTCTCTCTCTCTCTCTCTCTCTCACCGTCTCTCACTGGTGTTTCTTAGTTGTGAGTCTGGAGGGCCGAGCAGTGCATTTGGCCACCTTGGTGCAGGAGGCTGAGCAGCGGGTTTCGGAGCATCAGGCCCAGGTTCAGAGCGAGGGTCCTGGTGAGCGGGAGGGATCTGACCGGGAGAGACAGCTAAAGGCCTGGGAGTGGAGGCTCCGGCTCTTCCGACGCATGCAGACAGGCTTCGAGCATGCTAGTAAGGCTTGGAAGACGTGCAGTCTCATACGAGCGGTCGTCTTTGCTTTTCATTTTTGCTCCCTTTTTCTCTGCTGGCATTCTGTCTGGCCTGAGTTAATGGCTTCCACACTGGAAAGCCTAGCACAAGACTGAGTGACTGAGTGTGTGTGTGTGTGTGTGTGTGTGTGTGTGTGTGTGTGTGTGTGTGTGTGTGTGTGTGTGTGTGCAAACATAACACGCCTGTATTCCTGCTTTAATTCTTTATAGGCATTTCATGACACGCTTAGTGGCGGGGTAGACAGCCACCCCCGAAAGTAGACTCAGTCACACGCACACACTCCTCCCTTCCATCTAAATTTGCACTTTGATGCAAAAAAAAGCTTGTCCTCTCGTTGTTATTCTACACGTCGAAATGATGTTTGTGTAGTTACAATCACAATGGCTGACATCCTCGCTTCTTCTCAGTTTCGACTGAATCAACATTAATTTGTGAAGATAGTAGATTCCATTAGACTGTAGCGCTACTTGACACTTTTTAAACTTTTCCCGTTTCTGAAACTGAGCACTGCCTTGTGCAACAGACCAGGAGGACTACATTGTGTCATTACAGTAAGCTGCCAGTTGCATGGGCTCGCTCCATTATAATGGTAATAATACGCAGTGAAGGGTTGTGTGTTTGCTTGTGTTTACCTGCCTGTCTCTCCACTTATTTACTTGCCATCTTCCTGCCTGTCTTCCTCCACAGACCCTCCAGACGCCCCCAGTGCAGTTCGCCTGTCTGTCTGCAGCAGCACCAGTCTAAGGGTGGACTTCCAGGAACCTCTCTGTGTCAACTCTGCTGTGGTCACCAAGTACAAAGGTCAGCCACCGTGCTCGTCCCACCGCTTCATTTAGAGCCATTTATATGTAAAGCTCTGGTGCTCAATGAGATGCAGATGACAAGCGTGAATAGTACAAGAATCCTGGAGTCACAAGCATTTTTGATACCAATGAATGTTTTCTTAAGGTGTATATCGAAGTAAAAAAAGATGTTCTGTTTTTGTTTGTGTGTATTTGCAGTGAGCTGGAGCAGTGCTCCTTTATTAAGTCCTTTGCTCGGTGAGATGGTGGTGGAGGACACCACTCTGCTACAGTGCAACATCACTGGACTCACTTCTGTAAGTTCTGCCACAATCTCTGTATCTGTAATATAATTGACGGTCTGAACTGTTATTCAGTCTGACGATTCAATCAGTAGGAGTCAGGAAGAATCCTGTCAAGAATCCAAAGTACAGAAGTAAATCTCTCATACCTGATGCTGTCAGAAGGTAACCCCGGGAGCCGCTGCACTAAAAATACATCAGAGACTTGTTTTGAGCGTTTAGATTTATGTTTTTTATCCTCCCCTGCACATCACGCCATTTTTGTATGAACCTATTGTCCTATAGTCCTATTTTCTCTTCTTCCACTTCAGTCCCTAAGCACTACCAGATAAGAAGAATTCAATCATGCATTATCTGGTAGTTTATGGGTGACACAAAGCTACACAAAGAACCACTAAGCTCTAGCTTTTCCAGCTGTTGGTACTGACTGATTTAAAATTTAGGAGCTATTCATCCACACGAAGGCCCCTGATTTTATTAACACGCAAGCTTTACTTCGGTGACATATGAAGGCATTTCCCAAGTGACTCTTCTTTTATTACAGACATCCAACTCCACACAAGTTTCAGTCACCATCAATCCCAAATGATGGCGGGGGGGGGACGTATGGCCCTGCTAAAAAACACAATTGGAAAACACAGTTTATTTGTTATTTGTTGAAAGTCTTGGCTCCTGACCATTCATAAGCAACAGTTGCAAAACAGCCTCCAAAATGATGGAAGGAGCAGCTTGGTAGCCTGCCACCTGATTTATGTTTGGCATTTTTAAGCGGGCATGTAGACAAATGGACGCTCCACTGGTTGTTTGTTATTGTGTGAGAGAAACCCCTTCCCCCCTTTAAGACCCCTGCTGCCAGCCAAAGCTCACTCCTGTCACATGACAGGGGTCAAGGCGAGGTCAGGAAGTGTCGGCGGCTGGTTTGATTGATCTGGCTGAGAAAGGAGAGACAGAGGCCTGCTGTCTGCAAACTGGGCACCGAGACAGACAGAGCCATCACACACACACACTGAAATGACGACAGACAGCGACCTAGCAGGAGACAAGCAGATGCACTGAATCATACACATACATATGTATATGGTGCCTTAACTGTCATGTGTCCTGTCCTTACAGGGGACCTATTACTATGTCCAGGTGTCAGCCTACAACATGAAGGGCTGGGGGCCTCCACTAGTTTCCATCCCTGCCTGCGCTGCACCTTCCAGTAAGTGTGAACGCATATGTGTATGTTCATGTATGTGCCTGAGTATTACATAAAGCAATAGATAAAACTTCCAGTCCAAACAAGAGCCCTGAGGGCTTTTGGCTTCCTTCACTAAATTAACACCACTGAAAAAATTGTCTTCACACAGAGCTTATCTGCAAGATGTGTGTACGTGCGTTGTGAGTGTGCGTCTTGCATGAATGATACACTCATTCACAGCTTTCCCACACATAGAGAGACTTGGACTTTGCATAATTTCACATGATTTGATAATTCCAACGTCATTTCGACGTTGCTTTGACATCATTGGGGAAGGACGACAGCTGGACCCTTCAGGGCCAGCAGGCTGGGTGGGTTTTGGGACCCCCTCTGTGGACGTCAGAGTGTGTAACCATAGCCTCAGGATGGCGTTTGGGGCTGGCTGGCAGAAGAAGCCGGCCGGGTTCAGCCAAGAAGTTAACCGTGAAGTCATGTGCAACAACAGCTGAGGTGTTGACTCACCAGAGCAGCTCTGACCCTTTTTTCTTCCTTTCCCTGTCTGTCTGTCTGTCTGTCTGTCTGTCTGTCTGTCTATCTATCTATCTATCTGTCTGTCTGTCTATCTATCTATCTATCTATCTATCTATCTATCTATCTGTCTGTCTGTCTGTCTGTCTGTCTGTCTGTCTGTCTGTCTATCTATCTATCTATCTGTCTGTCTGTCTGTCTGTCTGTCTGTCTGTCTGTCTATCTATTTGTCTGTCTGTCTGTCTGTCTGTCTATCTATCTATCTATCTATCTATCTGTCTGTGTGTTTGTCTGTCTGTCTGTCTATCTATATTTTAGGTTTCTGCAAGAGTTTAAAATGTTTTCTTTGGTCAAATAGTATAATATGACATTTGCTGACTTGTAAGTAAGTTAATTAATTTATGTGAAGGGATTAATTCAGTGTATTGATTCGTGAGCTGCGTTTCGTGATACTGTAGCTGTTTGTATGCAGTATGTTGAGTCCGTGCAGTCAGTACCCACCTACTGTAAGAGAGTGAACATAGGTACTGTGAGTGTGTTGGCACTCTCAGGGCACATCTGGGGAACACATGAACATGTTTGTCCTCATCAGCACACAGTGTTTTTCAGCAAGTGTGTGTGTGTGTGTGTGTGTGTGTGTGTGTGTATGTGTGTGTGTGTGTGTGTGTGTGTGTGTGTGTGTGTGTGTGTGTGTGTGTGTGTGTGTGTGTGTGTGTGTCTGTGTGTGTGTGTGTGTGTGTGTGTGTGCGTCTTCATTTTAGGAGACTGGGCTTTCCCTCTCTTTTTTTTTCTACTGTCCACCTCCCTCCCTCTCTCAGAGCTAATTTCGATGTTGCGTGTTTGTGTTTTCCATTTGGGCCTACCACTGGAAATATTTGCATGTCTGTGCTGTAGCACGCGGCGCGGCCCCAACAGTGGGGGCCTTATACCGGGCCGTAGACGCCCATTAAAGGGCCCGCTTGTCCTGTCGGGACAGGCACCTTTCCGGGAATAGAGCTCACCGTGTTTCAGCCCCACGCGCCCTCCGGGGGGCTCCAGGAGAGGGAGTCGGGGTGGGGGCGATGGGGGGCTGGGTGGTGGTTGATGGTGGTAGGGGGGCGGGTTATCGCTGACATGTCCTCCAGTGAGCAAGCAAGGATGCTGGCTTACTACCGCAGTAGGCAGAAGGTTTTTCTGCAGATATGGTGATCTATGAGGAGGGAAGGTTTGTGTTTGTGTGTATATGATTGGGAAAGAGGAAACACCCAGGAAGAAAACCACACAGAGGAATAGAAACAGACAGAGATGGAGGTTGTATTACAATAACTGTACTTTCAGAGGCATAGCGGGATGTGCGGTGTGTTCCTCTCTGTCACTGGGGCAGCCACACCATGTGTGTGTGTCTTTCTGCATGTGTGTGTATGTGTGTGTGTGTATGTGTGTGTGTGTGCATACTGACTGTTACGAGCCCAAATGTGAGCAGAGCAGCCAGTAGCAGTGGTGCTCAGTAGGTCTGTCTGTCAGCCAACCACAGCCTTCTCACACTGGGGTGGGTGCTGTTTCCTATAGTACACACAAGACCTGTTTGAGAAGCAGGCCGTCTCACACACCTCACACTCCTACTATTGGAAGCCTCAGGAGCAGGGCCAGGCCAAGAATTGTTGGGGTCCCAAGTAAAATTTGATTAACCCCCTCCCAATCCCCAGACTAACCTCACATAGAGTCCCACTGACGTATGTGTCAGCGCTGTATGGTCATACAATAGTGAAAGTGTCAGTTTAAGTCCAGTTTATTTCCATCTAACCAAAGTTATTGCTCTATAGTCCATAGATCCAGGTTTACCTATTGCAAATAAACCAAATACTGTTATTCAAACATTCCACTGTTAGCACAATCTGCATGTTTCCCCAGTAGCAGCCTGTCCATTATATAAATGTGACAAGGCTTACTGATGACCTAATAACCTGATATGCCTAAATACCTTTTTTGTATAACCAAACATACAGCAGGCACTCCCTTTTGTCTGCTCATTTCTGCAAACTCATGTTAAAAATGTCTTTGAGCACTCCGAGTGCTTTTTTGATGACACGCTGAGGTGGACCGCTTGCCAGTGCCCTGCGGGTGCATTTTTGCCAATAAAAGCAATATGTGGACACGGGCTCTTACTTTGAACAATAACTGGAATCTCGCAATATCACGAGATCATGCAAGAACTGCAGGATCAGAGATCAAACGAAATCCATAGCTGCATTCCGATTGCCTCGTAGTTCCCTAATAAAGGTTATTCAGCCATGTTGAGTAAGATTCCAAATAGGAACTAAAAATACTCAGTTCAAAGGGAACCGTGTAGGAAAATACTGAACAACAGCTCTTCACTTCGTCAAAAGTAGACAAGAAAGTGTCATTGCACCTCGCTGGAGCGCTATGATAGGGCTATGCAAGCCAAACCAAAATTTAATTTACAGCTCAGTATACTTTGAATGGAGACATATTGTCAAGGAAATTTTCCTTCACGGACAATCCCTGAACAGGGGAGTAGTGAGTGTACTATTTATGTACACTGTAGATTGGAACGCAGCCCATCTGGTCAGGCTTCAAGTAACGCGCTTGAGTCCGGAGAGCCAGTGTCCGGACCAGTCGTCATCCTGTGAGGAGCTACGGGCGGCTACGGGCGTGTTTTATGTGCGTGTGACGCGACGAGGCGACTGTTTGTTCAATCTGAACGACAACGGTGGCACCGAAAGAGATTAGCATAAATGCTACGATAGCATCAGAACTGAAGACGACCAGAGTATTTACCAATGGAAAGAAGAGTAAAGAAGGGCACTGAAGGCTTTTCTTATGGAAAATATGTTTTTTGCTCTTCTCCCTGAGTTTGATTATCAGAAGGTTCTACGTAACAAGTTTAAGGATTCACAAACGTTTGTACAACAGTTTATGACAATTCATCCGATAGTTGTCGAGGTATTTAATTCTGGATTAAAGTGGTGGACCGACAGTTTGACACTGCTGTGCTGAGCTATGCTTTGCTTCTCCATCATTAATGCAGAGTATAGCTGAAGAGACCTGTCTAGATATCCTAAATCAGCACTATGGCCGTTGATAAATATGGAACATTGCATTGTCACTCTTCTAATGTCGTCTTTCTCACCTTTTGTCTGCAGGTTGGAGGGATATCGATGGCCGTGCTCCACGTCAGAGAGGCCAGAAGGAGGCACTAGACCAGCTACTCGGGCAAATAAAAGAAGCTCACCGCCACTGTGTCTGCCATGGTATCAACAACTTTTTGATCGATTTGGGGGGGGCGTGTTCACCCAAAAGGCTGAACAGTAATATGAGAGCTTCAGCGTTTTACATAGCTGACCCCGGGTGAAACCCAAACCTTGTAGCGATAGAGACTTGCTGTACTCTGCATATGTGCACATGCTATACCGCACTAGATGTTTTAAACTGCCATTGGGTTTAACTATGGAATTACATGCATTCATTTCGAAGGTAAAACTGGCTGGTATCAGCCGGAGTGAAGTAGCTGAATTGAAGTGAAACGCACCCTGAGCTGTGCTACGAGCTCCTGACATAAACCTGAGTCGTTTTTCGCTGCGCCTGTCACATTTTAAACAAACACATCTGAATTTTCAGCCACCGTCTAGTTCATGTTTCAGAAATATTCTTGGCGTAAACAAACAGGAACATGAGCAATGGATAGTTCGACACGCAGGTGTAACACGTCTCACCAATTGCTGTGTTTCATCTCACCTTGACGGACACTTTACAATCTCAGGCACGACAAGTACTTTGGGGGCCATACACCCTAAGACGGCATGCCACCTCAAAAATAATACCCTCCCCTCTGTCTCAACAACCGCCCCCCACACACACACCCTTTTACATCTTTCCATGACTCAGCCCTTCCTCTGTTGAATACCTCTCTCTCTGTGACAAAATGCAGATCAACTTCTCTCACACTCAGGCTGTTTATATCCCCAAACACTGCCGGCTGTAAGCTGCTCCCATAAGTGTCAAAACCTGTCCACACTGACTCTTTTACATGACGGCAAACTGCATTTAGCATTGAGCAAGTTGTCTCTTTTTTTCTCGCACACCCACATGCCCAAACACACTCACCCACTTACTATTGTCCACTGTGGCCAGACCATATTTGCAATAGGGCGAGACGCAATATAATAGTCAGTATTGAGTGGCTCTTGGTTCTTCAGACCAGGACTGATTGAGCTTGAGAGTTCAGGCACGGTAGCCAAGGTGGCGTGTCCCGGGGTCATGTTTGTTATTCCTGTAAGAGACGAGTCCTGGGCTGGAGTCGGGAGAGGGCATAAATTAACACTGACTACTGCTGACCCCCCCTCCACCCCCCACAGTCCGCCAGGCGTCCTGTCTACTGTCCATACATATACACACATAAAGATAGACAGGCACACACATAGATACACATGTACATGAAACAGACACAAATATTCAAGTACATGCTCTCGCTTTCAGCTCTGACTCTCTCCCACATGTCCATGTACGCACCTCCGTCGCAGCCCGGCTTATAGCCCACGCCACATTCTCCCTCTTGTCCAAACACTATTAATTAAACTGTGAAAGAGGCCTTGACTAACACAGGCACCCCAGCAGTCAGCCCTACTTGTCTGTCTTACTCAGTGTCAAACACGGACTGAGGCCAGGAGGACTAGAGGTGAACAGAGTCGCGAGTAAAGAGAAGTTTGGGGAGGTGAGAGGGGTCGAGGGGTGCTGTTTTTTCTTGTTGCTCCAACTCGACTCGTCCACCTGAAGGGAAAATTAGTTCTTTTTCGGGTCCTGAATGGGGGGATTTATTGACTTTAAGTGGCCTGGGGCTGGAGTAAGATCACCTGGGAGGGGAGGAGAGGGAATCTGTGAAGGGTTTGGGACTCAGGCTTTCTAATGAGTTGGGAGGTGCGTTATCTCACCAAACAGGCGCACACACAAAACACACACACATGCATATATACACACACACCTCTCACTCTCGCCTCCAACCCCCTCCGGGCCCACTAAAAATAAACATGTCCCCACAGACTTAACTGACCTCCCTGTCAGTGAGTGGCAAAGGGTTAAAACACATACAGGCACACACGCACACAAATTACTGCAGCTCCTTGGCTCCACTCGTAAGGCTGTAGCTCAAGACATGCCATGGTCCAGCAGCTTTAGTATGTGCAGGTAAACACACACACACATACATATACACAAAGTTAGTGTCCCTCTGGGACAGGAGAGCTAGTGGTTCCCTCAAGGCCCATAGTCTGCTGTTGGCAGCCTGCATGCCAGTCAAATGGTGTCGCGCCACTGGAGCGCATGAAACGTCGAAAAACATTCCACTCTGACCGCGTTGTTGGACGTGTCAGGTTGGCTGTCAATTAGGTAACGGCCTGTCACTGGAAGAGATGTTTCTCGAGTTTGTCAGGACAGAGGTATTCATTGGTTTTAGCAAGAAAATCAGACAACCAATCAGACTCGTGCCACAGTTTCTCACACGTGCGTTGACTTCAAGCATCAAGCGGCACCATCAGAATATTCATTCAAAAGTATTCTGACTGATTTATTCTGTTGCTACAGAATTAACAAACGTCTTTTTTTTCTTGACTCCACACAGAACAGTGTAAAGCTCCACAGCAAGGGAGGAAGCACTCAGTATCCAAAAGCCTGCGCCACCTCTTCCAACCCACCAGCAAATTTGTAAAAAGCTTGAAAAGGTAGATGCTCTGCTGACCTCCATACTGGAGTTGGGGAGACTTTAGATATGAAAGGAATTGTAATTAATGTGTGTATTCTCAACGTTATGTTTAATTTGTCAGTCACATATGTTTTAAATGAGTAATTATTTTTGAGAGATCACATTATATCCATTATTTATTGTTAAATATAGTACTGACTTCATGGTGTCATGGTTTTCATGGCAACCACTAGCTTTTGGGTCTAATAATCACATGTTTTATTATATGTAGTCATTTTGATATTTTCTTACTTTGAGAACATACTTTAATGCCAGTCCGTCAAACTTAAAACACCTTGAGACTTCAAGGAAAGATAGCGGAAAAGTGTTTGTGTCTTATCACGTGTACTTTTTCTGTGTTCCTTTCCAGAGGTCTCTATCTGACATCCATACTCTACAGAGATGACAATGTGTTGGTGACTCCAGAGGACCAGATTCCTATCGTAGAGGTGGAAGATTCCTACTCCAGCTCCCTTATGCAGGACTTCCTCTGGTTTACCAAGGTAGACAGACATAAAAAGAGAAAGAAACTGTTATATATTTCTCAGATAATTGATGAACCACTTTATAAACATGAATATAATAGACATATAACTACAAAACAAGTGAATATTATTTATTATTTATTATATATTTAATACGACAATGCTAGAAATAGTTGTTTTTTTTGTGCACTAATTTACATGGACACATTGCTACAAACATTTTTGCGAACAAATTATTACATTATCCATCGGTTACTAATACTCAGCTGCAGACACAACAGTCGATTATAAACTTAGAATTTGCAGTGCATTTGAAAAACGTGTTGTATTTGTTAATACAATCCCTGTGCCAGGTGTCCTATCTATGGGAGGAGATTCCCTGGCTGCAGCAGTGTCTTATTCCTTCCCAGTCCTCCTGTTCCTGCACTCTGCAGACACGACTCAAGATGCTGCAGGCTGTCTCTCAGCTACAGGTAGTAAAATGCTGAGTAGACTGTTGGGACTGTGATTGTGCAATTTATATTGTGTTGGTTGTGGTAACTATGACCTCGTGACCTCTAGGTCTGAAAAGGTTTTATTAATACCCTCTTTTTTTTTTTTTTAAAGCATGTGTAGCACAATTATCATCTGTCGTCTTTCCTCAGGGAATGCTGGGAACCCAGGACCTTGGTCAGGTGTATTTTGAGCCAATCAAAGACAAGCATGGTAACGCCCTGCTGGTGCTCCTCAAGGACATGAACGCATGTCCAAACCTGGATGGGGTTCGCTGGACGCAGCTTTGCAAACTGCAGCTCCAACGCAAGTCCATCTCGTCCCCTGAAGAGCCAACCGCCCTGGACACGCTGCTCATCACACTCCACGTGAGTCCTACAGGAATAGACGGGCAGTGATTGGTAGTTAGTTCAGTTTTGGAAAATGTTTTATTTTTGCTTTTTGCTTTGGAGACAAGGCTGCTTCCACAGCAGTCAGGAATGGAGGGTCGGAGGGTTTGTCAGCAGTGGTTGCGGGTTTTATCAGGATCATTCTTTGCATTTGTTTGTTACCCGGAGATTTAGCAAGATGAAACAGTGTAGTGTGAGGCACTTTGTCAACAACAAAATGACCCCAAAAACACTGGAAAACATTTATCTATTGGTATCGCTCTAATGTTTTTAAAGTCTCATTCACCAAAGCCAGTAAACACGAGGCTCTGTGGCTGAAACAATAGGAATGTCAATTGAAATGTGCTTCCAATTACGAGTGCTGCTTGTGCAGACGCTCTTTATTTAGACCAACATTAATCATCATGACTCTCTTCTTCCATTTGTCACCTTCTTTCTAGAGGCACATTGAAATGACAAATTAATTAAAAGCCAGCTTTCAGGTCAAATCTTGGATATATGCCAGCCCAACATGAATGTAAATCATCTCAGTCACTTTATTTTGAACAGCTGCTCATTCATGCCGTGTAAATTGGAAGGTTACATTTGAATTTCAACATTGTGGACCTGACGATGATAATCTCGCTAATTGTTGTTGTTTTGTGTTTTGTAACTAATGCTGTGTGGCTCTTTTGCTCAGAACGATCACAATCTGGAACCAAACCACAATTTGATTTTGTCTATATAGCCCGGTAAACTTGATACCATTGCTGGAATGCTGTTTTGTCTCCAGTGTAAGTTAGTTTGGCCTTGTGGTTCCAAAACAATGGTGGAGGCTCCCTTTGGCAAAACCACAATTCACTGAAATATTTGTTTTGTGGCCAGTTATGAACAAATTGTATGATGAAATACGTAGAAATGTGCTGTTGGGCTATTTTGCCGTGCTGACTTCCACTTTAAACATATTGGAACAACTTTAGACCGAAGCCTCTCAAGGACTAACAACAGCAAAACATGAAAACAAAACCATTCAGATGAATGTGAGGTTGCGTAAAGAGACCGAATTAGAATCATTGTCACCACACACTCGACCCCAGTCAACAATACCAGACCGTCCTCTTACTTCGTCTCTCTCCACCTGCTGTTCCCAGGAGAAGCTGGCGTATCACAGGCGGAGCAGGAAGATGTTGTCTCCGGGCCTTTACCTGGGCTACCTGAAGCTGTGTACATCAGTGGAGCAGATCAGAGCGTTGGTGCCCCAGAAACTCCCCAACGTCCTCTGTCACACCAAAATTCGGGACAACAGCAACGTGTCCAGGTGGGGATCATGTGCCGCTGGATGTGGGTCAGTGTTTGTGGGTTGGGGTATGGGCGTGACGCGCAATGGATTGGCTTTGTCTGTGTCCATTTTTTGGATACGGCCGAGACTGAAAGCTAAGAGTTTTGACTAGAAACCTGAACATTCAGGCAAAACAATGATAAAAGATACCTACGACGTAGATTAATGGTGTGTTCTACACGTGTGTCGGTTCAGAGAGGAGTGGCAGTGGCTGCAGGCTGTCAGCTGTCTGGACGAGGCAATGGAAATGGACCTAGAAGAACAGAGTGCTCCACATCGCCTCCTACAGGACCTGCGCAGCGCCATCAAAGAGCTGATGGCTCACATCAATGTCCTTGGCAATCAGGTCAGAGTCAATCTGAAACACTTTGTGTCTTTGTCCATAAGCATACGATTCTACAGTGACATTTGAAGCCATTTCTTTACCAAATGCAAAAAAAAAATATTTTGCGTAGTCTGATTTTGACTGATATCATGGAACCAGATGAAACTCGAGAGAAAGATATCCAGCCAAGTTCCAGAGGCAAAGCAGTGAACATGATTCCAATGGATATTCAGCCAGTTCTGGTTAGACCACTAATTCGACATGATTTCTGTAAAAGAACATGGTTTGAATTCCAGCACAATGGCAATCATTGTCCATTTGACTTTAACCTTTTACCACCCACTGTACCAAGCACTATACAGAACCTAAGAGACTGCTACGACTGCACTATTAAAAGTTACACGAATATGAACATGAATATGTATATATAGACACTCATCAGAATGTAGAGCGAAAACCTATATTTGTTTCCAGAGGGAATATAGATGTTAAAATAACAAATATGGGTTTGGCAGTGAGATAGTTTTGCTCTTGACCTGCTCCATTAAAGAGACCAACATTGTATTAGTGGTATGCAATAACCCATAATTACAACAAACCATCCGGTTGCCATATTTCTTACTTCTGGTTTCCGCTATTGGAGTTGGAGCCTCCAGTTCTATTTTCAAGATACTTAAATGAAACTTACTTACATACTTAAAAATGTACTTCATGGTGGGCTAGCGGCCTGTGATCCATACCCTATAACTGGGACTTCCGTCTTTTGAGTGCAACCAGGGGCCGGCCCTTTACTTCTATTTATCAAAGAAAAGCAGAAATAACCTTTAAAACAAATATTTTTTCAAATATAAAAAGGAGCTGTCGAGCAATTCTTACACAAAAAGAGCATTGTATTAAAATGATAGATTTGAGTGGACATGATGTCAGTATTCTTTCGCTGTTTTAAGGTTAGACTTCTGGTTCCAAAGGCCCCCTGAGATCACCTGTCTCTGTGTGTCTAGGTGCAGGACTTCCGTATCTATAGCCAGGAAGTGGTGGAGTTTGGGCAGAAAGTGTCCTTCCTGCTTCTCCTGCCACCTTCAGATGAAGTGTGCACAGCTCCTGGTCAGAATAACCCGTACTCCCCCCGCTCTGGCTTCCTCACCCTGCCCCTGCAGATCTTTGAACTGGGTCAGTATATCAGATTTTTGGCAGAAATAGGAATTCTGACACCAACTGCTCATTCCACAGCTATATGCTCCTCCTGTGTTTAATGGCACAGTGTTTTACATGTATTTTTCCTTGTTGGATTCCCTTTCTCCCACAGTCCACTTTAATGCCTATAGCCCCAGTTTCATTGGCCAGTACTGCAGAGTATCGGCTTTGCTGGAACTGGAGTCCCTCATGTCCCAGCAGGCCCTAAGGGAAGCCTTCTCTGAGGCCGAGCTCCTCACTGCTAAGAAGAAACACCAGCAGGTCCAGGAACAAATGCAGGTAACATAACACAGCTATATATATATATATATATATACACAAATTATTCCAATAATAAATTGCATTATTACTGAGATCAACTTTTTTGATCTTGTTGACTGTACAACAGCAAATGGAGGAGGTGTGGCGTGACGCGAGGTGGATCATGGACGCCCTGCAGTATGCCCGCTACAAGCAGCCAACAGGAGGCATCTCCATAAGCTGGATAATTGACTTCTCCAAGGAAGTGTTGCCCGACAAGCCTCCATCCACCTCCTCTCAGCCAGACTTCATGCCCTCGCCCATGCCTTCACCCGAACCCTGCCGCAAGCACTCAGGTCTGAATCAACTCTTGCAACAGAAACATGGAGGTTATATGGTACTGTTATATATGTAGGATTCCATATGCAACTTAGAAAAATGACATTTTGTACTTCCTCATAAACACTATCAATACAGTATAAATACAAGGACTTTTTCTCACATTCTGCAGATTTTGCCGGACTATCGGACGAGGAGGGCTCCTCTGAAGTCTTCCTCACCACCGACAGTGACTACGACTCCAGCCGTGCCCAGAGTCCCCGTGAGCTGGACCTGTTGCCCCCCTCGCCCCTCTCATCCTCTGCGCCACTGGAGTCCCGCGGTTTCCTGCGTAGTGACGGGAGCGGCTCTGGTGGAGGGATGTGCCTCGGCGGAGGTGGACGCGTAGCGGGGTCGCTAAGGGACTCCACGCCAGATGTCCTCCAGGCCTCGGAGCCACAGCACGGGAGGGAAGGTGAGCGGTGTGGCGGAGGGGTTCGGTGTGGAGTGGAAAGGCGAAGGGGGGGCCCGGAGCTTTTTGACAGTGACTTCATCCTGCCCAGCAGGCAGATCGAGCTGCTGCACATCACAGAGAAGAGACAGGCCTTCTGTGTGAGAACCAGCAGCCTGGAGTTCCCTTCCACCACCTCAGCCCACCAGCCTTACTCCTACCACACTACTTGCCCCTCGCCCTCCACCTCGCCACAGCGGAGATGGCACAGGCCCTCGTCAGTGGAGCGCTGTTGCTCGGCTGAGCGCTGCCTGCCACCAGCGCGTACTTTATCAGAGGACAGCGGCACACAGAGACTCTCCTCGCAATCACCCGCTGCCCTCAGGAAAGGCTGTCATGCCACACTCAGAGTCTACCCACAGTATCGCACCGGCCTGCCGAAGGAGACCAGTGTTAAGGTACAGACCCGCTTTTGGCCCGTTGAAGCAGTTCACCTTTAAACCGTTGTTGTGTTTGTGACAATAGTCTAATCATCTCCTCCTGTGCTTCAGCTTTGTGTAACTCCAGGAACGTCAGCGCGGGAGATGATCCAGCTGGTGGTGCAGGAGATGAACGTTGTGTCGCGGCGCATGCTCGGTAGCAGCGGAGGCGGCGGTGAACAGGAGCAGTGTGTGTACTACAGTCCTGAACAGTTGAAGCACTTTGGCCTCGTGCTGGTTGTGGACAACAGAGAAAAGTGGCTTCAGGATGATTTCTGTCCCCTGGAGCTCCAGAACCCCTGGCTCAGGGGAAAACTGTGCGTTCGCATTAAGGAGTATTCACCACTAGCCCTCAAACACAGCCGGGCCACCACAGTGTGACACTTCCACAAGAGAAAACGAGATAAGGAAAACTTAAAGAGTTCATGCCAGATTCTCTTCGGATAAATGTGTATGGAAATGGAGGAACTGTTACATTTGTAAAAACAGGCTCCTAAACTCTATTTTCTCTCTAACTCTGGTGTTAACAACTGCAGCTACAACATGTCTATTTTCTGCTGTTTTCTTGTTATCTGAAACGCTTCTGTTTCCATGACATGCGTTCTCCCGTTCATTGGAACTTTTTTTTCCTATGAACATCAGATACCACCCAATATGGACGCCAAATGAACAAAATGGAACAATGAGAAAAATAAGTTTTTGTGCTGTCTGAAATCATTTGTGAAAATGATTGTGACGCCGAGCGAGATTAACGGGATGCGTCACTTTGACTTCTGGCACGATAGACGGCACACTGGGCCGTGCGCGTTGCCAAAACGACATGGGCAGCATCATCCGACCCAGCCACACGCGGGCACAGCTTTTGCTATGAACTCTCTCATTGTGTCATTCCCAAAGAGCTGTCGGCTGCAGCCGCCCGGCCCCATGTCCCCAGGATGTGGGCTCTGGACCGGGCCCAGAGGCCAGGAAGGAAGGGAGAAGTACAGAGGAGGGGCTGGCGTCGCCGCTTGAGGACGCAATCGGCCTGGCGATTTGGCCCGTCAGGTTGTCACTCAACTGCTCTCGGCCACTGTGCTGCCTGGTAGCGAAGCAGCCAAGTGAGGGAGAGAGAGCTTGATAAGAGAGTGAGAGCGAGAGAGGAGGAGGAGGAGGAGGATGAAGGTTGCATCTTTCAGAACCTGGCCCTGGTTCTCCGGTGCTCTTTTCCTCCCTTGTGCGGCAGTAAAATCTTTGTACAGTAGACTCAGTCGTAGTGTAGCTAACAGATGCTCATGTTGTGAAGTAACACGAAATAAAACCAGCTCATTTGGATTTTCACAACAGAGAAAACACAAGCAATACTTGAGTTTTGTTTTTTTTAATAGATGGAGAAAAAAGCATGTTAACCTTCCAGAATTGTGCTAAGTACCTCTTAAGTACTGTAGTCCATGCTGTGCTAAAAGTTAACCAGTTCAGTGTTTTGTTGTGTTTGGTTCAGTGGTATTCCCCGATGCATCAGAAAATGGTGCCCACCAGTCTAGAGCGGGGTCTCCCAGAGGGATTCTACTGTGAAAGGGATGACTAGTTGTTAAGAGGCCGGCGTTTGTTAGCCAAGTAACATATTGTATATTCCAGACTTCAAATTAAGTTATATATGCAAGGACTCAACTTTACAATGAGATGGTTAAAAATACATTTCAGCCCATGAACAAACCGTTACGACCTGCAATGTATGTGACCGATGGAGAGTACCAGTAGCGGGCCGTGCATTTCCCCCCTCGGCCTTCAGTGATGTCCTACAGTCCTCCCTGAATGAATCCACCTCTTAATACCATCATTATGACGCCATGGCTCTAGAAACTATACATTTAGACAGAAATGCATTATAACTAGGCGTTGCATCACCTTAACATAGCGTAGTCCGTCTTGAAAATGGCGTTGTTTGTATTTCTGCGACCAAATCTATCTCTTCTCCTCCATCAGCCATTGTGGGTTAAAAATATAACACAAAAACAACGCTTCTATATCTATCTACACGAATTAACGCTAGCTCGTTCAGGTCGCCACAAGGTCAGGTTGCTAGCTCCGCCTCTCACCAGTGCGCATCCAATCAAAAGACGTGCCCGTGATGACGTCATTGTACGCCTGCATGCTGGCCCCGGTGTCGCCAACTCGAAATCTGATTGGTTAACACCACAGTTTAGATTCCGTTAGCTTTAAGCTACAGACGCCAGCACTGTTGATTCTGAAGGCCTTAAGGGCAGATTTCTTGTTCCCTAGCAACACATGATGGCTGAAATCTGATTGGATAAAAGCTCCAACGTAAAGGCCAGCCCTCCGCTCTCGACCTGAGGCTGGAAGCAGCGCAAAGAGAAAAGCTATGAAATGAAGAGAATAGACTATGGGGAATCATTTTATGAATTCAATTTATATTCTGATGATGTTTAGGCCAGCAGAGAAGGCCTTGCTGGCCCTGACGGCCCGCTACTGGAGAGTACTGACGGCAAAATGTCAAATGTAAAAACAATGATTATGAGAGGCGTTTTATTTATGATGGGATTATATCTATCATGAACA
The DNA here is from genome assembly GCA_016806645.1 of Ophiodon elongatus. Lineage (NCBI taxonomy): Eukaryota > Metazoa > Chordata > Actinopteri > Perciformes > Hexagrammidae > Ophiodon > Ophiodon elongatus. The sequence goes on along the minus strand of JACSYO010000928.1, from coordinate 611,836 downwards.
TTCATACAAACACAACTTGTAGTTAATACAATTTGATCTAAGGATCCCGTCAATCAACAAAACATCAATAAACATTTTTTTTTATTATTAATATTATTTCTTATTTCTTTAGAATATAATCTCATCAAACAGCATTGTCAAACTCACAGTCAGTGTGGTTTATTAGCTGGCATTGTAATAGCTCACACTGCCAATGTGCAGTAAACAGATTCTCTACCCTGATGGTAGCCTTCAAGTCTAAGCGCTCAGTCAACATATCTAGTATGTGGATTATGTCCATTACCGAACACTGATGCGCGTCTTATATTTTTGGAATGAATAGCATTGATTCTAACCACACAATAAATAAGGCCTCTTAACAATCTAAACCATCCTTTTTTTTGAAAGTTTTTTGGGAACCAAGTTTGTATTCTCTGTTCGCACTATCCAGTCTGTGAAACCTCACAACTTTACTTTGGGAACAGAACAGTCTGTGCATCGTTTACATCGAACTGCAGGCTGTTGTGTTGTTTCTTTGTTTTTTTTTCTTCCTATCAGCTATCTTTCAGCAAACGATTAACATTTTCTAACGCTATAAAACTTCAACACGGGCTCAGCAACATCTTTCCAAATGTAGCACCAGAAAGGTCCAAAAGAGGAGAGTTTGATGGGTGACGTCAGCGGACCTGGCCTCAGTCATTGTAGCGTTTTAGGTTCACAGGATGTTGTCGAACCTGTCGCCGGGAGAGTTAACAGAGTTTAGTTTCCTTCCACTTTCAAAGATGTGTTTACGTGTAACTACTGTATAAAGATGTCTTAAGACAAACTGATGTTATAAGTTGTAATTGGTTTTACTAATGGCTCGAACTGTTGTGTTAGCGCTTAGATGTCTTCTTTATTCACATTGTTAAACGCCGTTTTTACGAGGGCCATCTGCAAAAACAAATCACACAACCAGAAGCCGAACCGTGTACAGAGACAAACAAGACCAGGGGATGAATGTACTGTATCTGCCCTAAATGTGAAAATAAGTGAATGTGGGGCTGTCATCACTACTGAGGTCAAAGGTCAGTGAAGTTATAGGCAGGAGTCTGTCTTAAGATTAAGCTAAAGGGGGAAGAGGGGGGTTTATATTCCCTTTCCACTTGAAAAATAAAGTAAAGCCCCATGTTTACAAGGAGCTGTTGGCAGATCCATCAGGCGAAGTCATGAAGGAGACATCACGTCACTTTTTTTAAAATCTATTTTTATTGAACAATAAATGAATATTACAAAATAAAAGCCATGGTTGTTTATGAGGGTTTTCTTCTCTTTTAACAGATCACCGCACACGAGTGTAGGAAGTTTCTAACCTTCATGTGAGTCCCACTGAGTAATAACAACATCTTTTATGTGATACTGACCTTTTTACACTTCCTGTTTGAGAGATAAAGTGCATGCATTAACTGCACTACATTGTATTAGGTTGAGAGCTGAAACTGTCCCCTGGTATTCATGATATATTTTGGCACACCTCATCCGCCATAAGGATCATAACAAGCTTATATTTCACGTGTGTGCAGATCAGATTTTCTTTGGGGCTTATTCTTTTAGTTTGGAGTTTCATCCACATGTATGATACACACCCAAAAGCTGCCTGTTCATCTGATACGAATGAACGTTAATGACAAATAGAGGGCACTTGTTCCTACAGATGCTATATTGCAATGACCTCATCAGTGTTTGCCAGTTGATGAAAATGAATGGTGGGCAGCTGCAGACAGAATCTCACAGTATAAGTGGTGGGCATGGCCACGAGAAGCCTGCAGCGCGCACTCGCCAGGGATGAACAATGATGTTACTATTGCCGATGTTGATGGAGTGTTTTTTTTTTTTTTTGCAACAGGTTTGAATAGAGTTTAGGTTTGGCATTAGGAAAATACTTGACATAATGACATCCCCTCCACCAGTTTCAGGGTGATGTGCACTACGTCAGCTTTACATTCTCAATGCAGCACTGTAAAGATGAGATATGCACGCTTGTAGAAGTACATTCAACACAAAAATAAGATATAGATGCCTTTTTCTTTTTTATAAGATATTGAAATAGAGTTTTTCAGTGAGAAACAATGTTGTTTCTCAGACAATAAGAAAGAAATGCTCAGGTGCTATATCAGATGAAGTGGGTTTTTTTTCAGAACTATATTAACTTAAAGATATTCCAGATGTTTAACTTCAGGGAATCTAACACTTTATTTTGCAAGTTTCACCTCTGACTACTCTAGTATGTGTGTGTTACTGGGTGTATGCCCGTGACCACACCCAACAATGATGTCACAGTGTCCTGGAGTACACCTGTGCATCACTGCAGCAAAGCCAGATGTTTTCATTTCCATAAATATCTTGCTAATACTATAATTTTCCAGTTTACATACATGCTTACTGTTGAAAGCTAGACGCTCACTGGTCCAAAGAAATATATTATTTTTTAGAATTAAAAATAATGGCTCTAAAAATATCTGCATTTTTGCATAATGTAAAAATACCTGCATAAACATCAATAAGCTTTATGTTGCCAGCTCTGTTATTACACAGTTTGAGTTTATGTTTAGTTGAATCGTGATCCCAGGGTTGCAATCTGGCTGGCCAGGTTGCTTTCAGCAGGCTCATATCACACCGCTCCCTCGCTAGCGCCATGTGTTTTTTCAGCCCTTGAGCAAATAAAATGCTGCATGCTTCCCTGTCAACAGATCCTACAAACACTAATGTGCAGATGGACGCACAAACACACGCGCAAACACACATTGGTGCACACAAGCGGCAAGCACTCAGGAATCCTGATATTTAGATGTGCAGATGCACATGTATACCATGTAGAGGATTTACACTTTTGTACTATATCAAGAAAGATTCACACACACTTTCCCAAGCAGCTTATCATACACAAATTATGCCATGAGGCGTCCTTGCCAACACACTACGCCTTTAAGAGCAGCCCTTTACCGTTTATTGACAGTAACTTAAGAATTGTACTGGAATTTTGACACCTCCTAATTTTAAACCTTCTGACTCCAGGAGGACCCGAGCTAAATATAAACCCTGGCATACATCTGAATACCTAAAAAGAAAACATTCCCAAAACGCCCTGAATAGTGGCTATTCATGCACTTAAAAGAAATTCAAAGTGGAGTGTGCGAGCGCAGCGACTTGTGACTCATCAAAATATCTGCAGCGACAAAGGGAAGTTGTGCATCTTGGAGATTCATTTGATCGGGGATTTCGTCAGCACCTCCCCTGGCAGTGAAGCAGGTGGCAGAGTCACGGCTAGGTGCATATGAGCCTGTGCTCCAGTCTGTGGACGGATAAACCGATCCGCCTGCAAAACAGCAACCAATGAAAGCTTCAAGCCCTAATCTCCTCCGGCTCAGGGTGCCCCACCTCCGCGCTCTTCAACTTGACCCTTCCTGAGTTCGTTTAGGATTATGGGCCAAAGGGTGGCCTTGGCTAGATAACCTTACAGACACACACACACACACACACACACACACACACACACACACACACACACACACACCTTCTCACATGAATCAGAAAGAGGCACCCTTACCCAACATGTGCAAGTGTCCTGTATAGATGTATGCCTACACATGTGACTGGACGCAGACATGTATTCAAGGAACATTACATGTGCTGATCAGCCAAACAGGTTCAACACACACTTCTCTCATATGCTTGAACCTCACACAATCTAGAAGTTAATTAAAATATGAGCAGCTTTGACAGCCACGGTGATGTCCCTCTTTCCTCTTCTTCTTTTCCATTTCTGCACCAACTGATCACCTGTTTCCCCGTCATCCCTGAGCCCCTCACATCCAGCACCATCCCCTGCCCCGCCCCGCCTACCACCAGCCGATCTCAGTCTGGCACTTACTGGCGGATTAGCAGCGGCGTACATGTATGTGTACGCTGGCATGTGTGTGTTTTTTGTATGTGTGTGCGTGTGTGCAGTGGGTGGGAAAAGTGAAGCCTGCCACTACTGAATCACTCATTTCTCATTCTCTCTCTCTCATTCGCTCTCCCTCTCTCTCTCTCTCTCTCTCTCTCCCTCCCTCCCCAGGGCCCATAAACCTTTAAAGCACCTATAAAACACTTGGCGAGGCCTTTTTGAAGTTTTTATGAAGATCTGGCTTTATTGTTCCCAAGAGATGAGCCCCGCTCCGCTGGCGCCTCGGAGCTTTCTGGAAGTGCCAGTGAATTCAGGAGGGGGGGTTGTTTGGTAGCAGAGGAGGGAGTCCCAGGGAGGGAGGGGTTGGGAATGGGGGTTGGCACTGTGGAGCCTGTGTTTTTATGCCCCCCTGTGCATATGCGTGTAGTGTGTGGTGCATATGTGTGTGTGTGTACATGCATGCAAGTGTGTGTCAGGGTGGCAGATGAGCTGCAGATGCAGTGTGAAGAGCCACCGTGACATCTTTATCTTTGGGTGTTGAGTTTATGTCCTTGAGGTAGATTTAAGACACACCAAATCAAATACAAGTTAAGAAAGTTCTAATAAAAGCACATGTGTTTGAGCACAAGCATGCATGTGTTGTAGCATGTGTGTGTCTGCGTATGCCCGCGTATGCGTTCGCAGACGATGGGGCCAGCAGGTTGCGTCCTTGTTGTTTGAAGTGGGGCTCTGTTGTTCTCATAGAGCTAAATGAATGGAGCCGGACCCCCCTCCATCTGTCTGATCCAGCGGCACCGGCCCTCCCTCCCAAATCCCGGCTCCGACGCCCGACGCACCGGCCCCCTCAAAGGAACAGTTGGCAAACGGACGGCCCATTAAACAGGCGAGGGCGACGAGCCCTCACCTCTAAGCAACACTTGTAAGAGCAGAGGGAGAGAGTGTGTGACACAGGCAGAGAGAGGGAGAGAGAGAGGGAGAGAGAGAGAGAGAGAGAGAGAGAGAGAGAGAGAGAGAGATGAAGGAAGGAAGGAAGGAGATAAAAGTAATCAAGAAATGTGGAACTCGTGTACATTGCATGTGTGAATGTGTCTGTAAAATGCAAAACCTAGCTGCTTCATGTGTGAGTGCTGATTTGCACGTGTGTGTGTGTGTGTGTGTGTGTGTGTGTGTGCGTGTGTGTGTGTGTGTGTGTGTGTGTGTGCGCGCGTGTTGGGAGTGGCAGTTACAACTCAGTGGCCATGACATGAGGCATGCTGGTAGCTTTCACTGTGCCTTTACCCTCAACAAACCCCATTGTCACAAAGGTGTGTATCCTCACCTTTTAATCAAGGCTGACAGGAAAATATTTTATTTTCTTGCACGTCATCTGACTCTCATTTGGTAATCCAGTTTGATTTCTTGCTTGAGGAGAAGGCGGTAAATGGAGCTGTCCAGTTGACGCAATGTTTCTAATGAGAACATATATGCGTTTGGTACTTCCTGTCACCAAAACAGGGCCACATAAAGTAGAAAACGGTCATATCTTGACATACAACTTCTCCTGTTGGAGGTCAAAGAAAAAGCAATTCGTCCAACATTGTTGTAGAGTGTAACTGCAACCCCAGATGCTTCCCGTGTCAACCACTCGTACAGTTATGAATCACATAGATTTGTTTGAAAAGGCTCCAAACTTCCCTCACCCACCCTGTGTTGAGTATGCCGGGGAAAACAACAGCTTGGGTCTCCAGTGAAAGTTGGGTCCATGCAGAGGAGCCAGTGGGTTGGTCCGAAGAGAGCCAACACTGATGCCAAGAAAAAAAATCTAAGAAGGGGCCAAAGATGAGAGAAGGAAGGACCAGCCGAGGGTATTTTATGTACAGTTTCAGTATCCTGCGCCTGGCAAAGAACCGGAGAGCAATTTATTTTCTTTCACCAGACATTTAGTTAGTCATTGACATAAAAGGGAATTGAAAAGAAAGGACGGAGAAAAACCCCAGCTCGGCTTGATGTGTGTGTGTGTGTGTGTGTGTGTGTGTGTGTGTGTGTGTGTGTGTGTGTGTGTGTGTGTGTGTGTGTGTGTGTGTGGACTTGGAAGATTCAGGTACCTCAGAATAAAAGGATGAAATGTTCAGAAATGCAAAAAGGAGGCGGGACTGCTAGTTTTAGTCAGATGGGGGATTCAGAAAACAAGAGGAAAGGAGAGAAAGGACAAACCTTGTGTTTCAGACAAATGCTGTGACCGATGGGCTTGTGCCCTACACACACAACCTCACACACATTCACACATACGTCCATATTAACCCCAGCTCCAGCCCCCTTTGTGCAAAGGATGATGTCATGCCTTCTGAAAACATGTGGGGGGGCGGCGTCGGGGGGTTTAGGGGGGGATTCCTTTGGTCCTTTCAAGTTTGCAGGGGGAGCCTTGGGCCACGGCAGGGTAGACAGTACGAGGGCAGGAGGCTCAACGCTGCCACCCCCCCCACCCCACCCCACCCCGCCCCACCCCACCCCAGCAAGCAGTCACATTAGGCACGCTTCGGCCACGCCATCAAAGGCCCGGCTCACAGCACACACACACACACACACACACACACACACACACACACACACACACACACACACACACACACTTGCATCTGCACACACAAAAGTATGCATGCACACAGTTGCTTCCCGACTGTATGTACGGACCTACAGACACTCTGACACAAGTCAAACGAGCATGTTCACACTCAGATGAAACAAACGCGTGCCTAAAAATAATGACGCACACGCATACGCACTCAAAAGACACACATACACACACACACACACACACACACACACACACACACACACACGCGCACACACACTTGCATACCAACAGATCAAACACGCACACACTTCAATCATGCCCACCCCCCCGGCTGTGTTATTGTTTTGAAAATATGATTGCGGTGACGGATGGGGTGGGGAGAGGAGAGGGCTCTGGCAGGGGCGAGTGGCAGGGCCCCTCTATTGTCCCCGACCAGTGTGAGTCTGTGTCCATAGCTATAGAAACTGGGGCCACACTGGGAAGGCATGCTTTCATCTCCACCACAGGCTCACCGCTGGCAATAAGGGGTCAAATAAATCCCCCTGGATGCAGTGAGGAAGGGGGGAGTTTGCCGGCATACATGCGGGCACACACACACACGCACACACACACACACACTCTGAGCATGTTTACCTGAGCTATCTCATACTCACATTTAGATGGATAACTAGATATCTAGATGGACAGTTTGTCTACATGACCTTGTGTGGCTATTAAAACCATCCTACATTCGGCTCTTCGCTTCCAGCACCTCCACTTTAACTAACACTTCAATTTCCTTCAGTGCTTCTGTTTCAACAGCCACATCAACTTCTTTCAGTGCTTCATCTTCTGCCATAACTTTGAAACAGAGGCACCGTACGTTCGCCCAGTGCTTCTGTTTCAACTTCCACAGCTTTGTTCAGTGCTTCAACTTTATCGACATCTTTGATTCTGTTTTTTCAGCTTTTCACACGTATACAAATACACTCTCAGACATTTAAACTGTTTCAAAGTTTCCACTTCAGTCTTTCAGTGAAGCATTTTTTGAGGTTACCACTACTTTTTAAGGTTGCTGACGTGTGTATTTCATTAACTTTTTTTAATTCATTCATTAGGGACAGCACACGCTAATTAACATTAATGCAATGTGCCAGATAAGCCAAAAGGCATAAACCAAAAGGATAAAATCCCTTGCCTTGAGATGTCGCTTGAAACCTAAGTGTTATACTTTCAGCTAATTTTGTACACTGAATAAATGGTAAATGGCTGCATTTACGTCAGACATGACGGAGGTCCTTGTCTCACCAGGACAGAAGTCTGAGTCACTTTGGGTGAGCGTGCCCTGAGCATGCAACACATGTAACACAGGATCACAATGTTGATCATCAGGATTCATAATGTCATGAGACATTCTAGGCTTGCTGATTGCACACACACACACACACACACACACACACACACACACACCCACACACACACTTAAACAAACACACTATATACACAAACGGAGACATGCAAAATTGTACAGACACGCTCTTTGACATACACACTTTGAGCGCTGTTAGCAACATGCTCACACATGCAAATAAATAAGCACTCACTGCATAGAGTGCTGTGCAGGATTTAGATTTGACTGGATGAACTTCCTTGGGGGATCTTGGTGACTCATAATGACCAGATTGTTTGATCATCATCCTCCCCTATTCTTCTTCACTGGTGTGATATCACAAATGTCCAACTCGCCTTCATCCTCAAGGCCCTGAGCTCTGCCCTGCTGAGGACCAAACCCTTACGGATTACTGTCAGACTCACTCATTATAATGCTCTGCATGTGTGTGTGTGTGTGTGTGTGTGTGTGTGTGTGTGTGTGTGTGTGTGTGTGCCCACAGCCCAGCATGAAGATGTAAGAGCTAGCTAGTTGGATCAACTGACCAAATATTAGACAAACAGACAAGTAAATAGCGTCTGGAGCCGACTGAATCCAGTTTCATGTCGTGATATAATGTCTTAGTACAAGTTCATTTTGGGAACGGATTTGAACACAGTTTAGGGACACAGTTCAGTTTCGCTGCTACCTTCAAGTTTACAAAACAATGAAGGTAGCAGCTATTCTATTTAGCCTGGTGCAGACTGTTGCATCAACATTTACTAAACATCAGAACGCACACAATTCAACAGGATTATTGACTGATGCCTGAATAGGAAAGACTTCACCGGACGTGTTACGCACAAAGCGAGCAGCCAGCTGTCCTGATAGCACCTGTGTGTGAGCGTGAGGTGGGGTGGTGGTGGGGGGTCTGGTGGAGCCAGAGCCAGTCAGAGAGTCACCAGGCTGAGGAGAGGAGAGGAGAGGAGAGAGGGAAGGTCAGCACCACCGCATGCCACAGACAGACTGACGATACTTCTACTGGGCTCCACGCCGGGGACCTGGCTGTAATTACACCACGCACACGCACACACATTCATGCATGCACACACACTGTTACCAGACAGACTGAGAAAGGTGCCCGGCTCCTGAGTTCTTTCTCTCTATCTCATTATAGTTTTATGTGCACCATGACATCCTCTATCACACACCTGAACAGCCTCAGAACTACATTTACAACCATTTTTTAGAGAGGTGACCTAAAAAAAGGACCTGAGATACACTGACCGCAGGAAATCGTAAAGAATCACAGCAATAAAACACAAAATTGGCAGAAGTATGTGCACACATGAATAATATAATAGCTTCAACTTTCGGAAGGCTTTATAGAAGATTTTAGAACCTGGCTGCCATTCAACCCAATTGCCAGACAAGTATACTGATATTGTGCAATTGTAAAAAGCCCAGATAACTACATCCAATCAAATCTTCCTTGGCCAATGTTTTTTAAATACATTACAATGTCTGTGTAAGGTTAAGGATAGGAAAAGATCACGGTTGTGAGAGTGGATTCAGCCACAGAGCATTATAGTGAGGTTGAACAATAGGGAGTGGCTCGCAGTTGGTGTTCCAGTTCATCTTAAAGGTGTTGAAAAGGGTTTAGGTCAGGGCTCTGTGCAGGCCAGTCAAGATATTTCACACCAAACCCGTTTGCTGGGCTTTGTGCATGGGCGCATTATCAAGTTGACATAAGAAAGGGCTTTCCCCAAACTATTGCCACAAAATTGGATGCACACAATTTTCGAAAACATCCTGATATGCATTGATATTTCCCTTGATTGAATCTAAGAGGCCTTGCCCTAACAATGACACACTGGCGTCCACATACTATTTTCCACAGAGTCTATCTGAATAGTCAGATTCAGTGGACTCTCACACAGACATGGATTTCCCAATTTTCGTTTTGAATGGACATTTGTAGTCTGAGCAGCTCTCAACAGGCCAAATCCAAGGTTAAATAAGGTCAACAAGTTTATGGGCACAAACCACAATTGTGATCCTGTTTGGATCTTAACCGACCGACACCAGCACAGATCTGTCTTGGTATCAATAGCTCCTTGTTGATCTACTTGGCCAGGCTCTCTCTCTCTCTCTCTCCCTCTCTCTCTCTCTCTCTCTCTCTCTCTCTCTCTCTCTCTCTCTCTCTCTCTCTCTCTCTCTCTCTCTCTCTCTCTCGCTCTCTGACTTGTGAAAGTTATTGGAGTGTAAATGTGTTAAACAGCCTTTGTCCGCTGCCCTCCATACAGAGAGTGCTATCTCTGAGTTTTGTCTGCTTCAGTTATCAGTGACAGTAGCTGAACGTTTCCAGCTTCAATCAGGAAATCAGTTAAATTATAATAATATGATTAATGTCATTATTCCAATTGGATAAAAGATTGCAACGGACTTGTGAGAGGAGATGCGGGGAGTGTGGTTTTCAACAAGGCATGGTTCTCCAAAACTAAAAAACAATCAGCCCATTTTACATCACTTTATGTCCCAGCCCATGTTTAAACATCACAAAAGAGGATTTTCTCCCAAGATTTTTAAAATCGATCTTCATTTTCTGAGTTTCATTAAGAAGCACTGTAGTTTAGCTTGTAATTATTCTGTCTGTATCTAAACTCCCTCGCTCACATTTATTTCAGCAGGCGGTCAATTAAGAAGAAATTGTTGTTCACAGTGACAGGTGGGTGGGAAAGGGTGTTCCCTGTTCCCACTGAGTACCCAGTTAAAAAAACACCTTAATCCTTGATTGAGACATAAGCAGTTTGAGGTTGACGTCTAAGGGGGCTGTAGGCCTTTGTTATTCTGCTGCTCCTTAACCATAGCACCACTTCAATTTCTCATGACATTGTCACTTCATTACTCTCCTTCAGTTTTCATATGTACCACCCCCAAGCCCGGTTCCATTTCCCTGTGGTGACAGAGAAAGGCAGACGCTCCTGTTTACTCATGGCTCCAGGGGCTTGTGGCTCCCGATTAGCAAACCAATGTGAGTCAACATCTGGTACATCCCTTGGACAAACTATCTCACTGAGCGCACACTCAGCCTGTTGTCAAACCCCCGTTCCTTTCCGTCCCGTTCCCAAGCAGGCAGGCACCCCCTGGGCGGCAGTGCGCGCTCACACATGGGCGAGACATTTCCCAAAGCCTTCCCAGTCCTCCTGGCATCTCGGCAGGCTGTCACCTTCTTACCCTCCTGCGTGTTCCACAAACATACAACAGGGCCAAAGGGCGGCGGGGGCCAGCGCTGCCCGTTTGTCGACATGGTTGATTGGGGTTAGGGGCGGCAGGGCTCGTTCAGGTCGTGACACCGATGCGGTCCATCATGTCTGTGCAACCTGCGGTGATTATTTGACTGCATTCCATCCAGCACACAGGAGTTTTTAATGCGGTTTTAACGGGCGGCCAGGTTTAAACAGGGCTACCTCAAATCTGAATCCTGTCACAAACCAATGGAGACGCCGTCGTAGAATTTCCCTCCCTTTGTTTTTATTACGCAGTGCCAGTCTATGAAAGTATCTTGGCTCTAGACTCAACAGAACACACATGCTGAGGAGAGTGTCAGGCAAGGGAACATCTGTTGTGGTCAGTGGCTGTGGGCAAACTGTTTCATTTCGACAAGATGGCCTGTGGCAACACAATGGCTTAGTGGTTGGGAGAATGACCGAATTGCCAGTACTTGTGGTCAGGGTTTACCTAAGTTGGACAGAGCTTCTGAAAGACATGTGGTCACATTTTACATTAAACCACTCTTTAGTTAGGGATATAAAAAAGGATAATGACATTGTCTTGACACATTTTGTGCTTCAAAATTTGATCTTTTCAAGTGGAACTGTAGAGTTTCGAGTAACCTCTTCATTCCAAATTGTGTTTCGTCTGAAGTCTTTATTCCATTGTAGTTACTTTTCCATTTGTCATCTTGTGCAGACCACGAGCGCTGGAAGTAATGTCATAACAACAAGCATGCCGAGTGAGATCGATACAGCATGCCAACAGTGATTTCACTGATGAGAAAGTAGATTAGAATGACAGATTGAATCTCGAGGAGTCGCGAGCAGCGAAAACACATGACTTAACTGTCCAAATAAACTGTGATAGGCCGTATGTTCCACTATCACAGCTCTCATATCTCTGCCATGGCATTCATTCAAACACCGCTTGATGTCTTCAACCCGCCAAATCTGTCCAGAGGAATGTGGAGTGCTGGTCAGCGTGGCAGTCTGAAGACTTTTGTGTGTTCTAGTGTGTAAAGCGCAGGCCTTTAGGTCTTAACATAGCTGGCAACCTTTTTCTTTTCCCCCCTTCCTTTCTCTCTCTCTCTCTCTCTCTCTCTCTGTATTGCTCTCTCTGTCTCTCTTCCTCTCTTGGCTGTTATGCCACCGTGGAGAAGGCAACAGTGACCCTATTGTGAACAGTGGGAATTGGGCAGCAGGCCAATGATGTCATCCTGCCATAGGGAAGACCAGGGGGAACGCCCTCCTGGCGTTCGGAATGCACTATTTTTTCCTGTTGTTTTCCGGAAGGCGGTGATCAATTTAATTCCTCATCACTCCCGGTCGCGGAGGGGGGTGTGAGGGGGGGAAGGAGGAAGGGAAGGAGGGAGGGCAAGAGGAGGAGGAGATTCAGAGAGTAGAAAAGGGATGGGGCACTCAAACAAATAAACTGAAAGGACAGGAAAAGATGATCCAAGCTGTTGAGATCCTGCTTTAAAACTTCAACTTTGTAAGATGTGAACAAACGTAATCACCCTGGAGGTCACGTCGACCTCCCAATTAAAAGTTGCCGGGCACCATCACAGAAGACTGATAGTGATTCATGAAGAAAGAGGTGGGAAAGGCTTACGGAAAGGAACAGTCGCTAACCCCAAGTAGCCCCACATTCATTCAGAAGAGGCAAACAAGAAATACTTTTGTTTTTGTACTACTGAAGTAATTTCCAAGAAGAGGAGTGAAATGTAAAAGACAATTCCACAAATTAGCTTGTTATTTTTTTTTTGCCATGCTAGCAGCATGAATGTATGGATGGCGGTTGTTCGGTTGGTTGTTCCTTCCACCACTTTGGCATTGACTTAAACATCTCGACAACTACTAAATTGATTGCCATGACATTTTATACAGACATTCATGGTCCCCAGAGAATGAATCATACTGATCTTTCCTGCAGCACCACCAGTAGATCTAACCCTTTTTGGCGGAAATATCTCAACAACTATTGGATAGATTGCCATGACATTTATGTTGCCCCCCAGGGTTAATTGTGATCACTTTGCTGATCTTTTCATGTAGTGACGTCAGGTTGACATTTCAATTTGCTACTACTTTCTTTGGTTTATGACTAACCACTTGCAAAACGAATGACACTCCCATCAGCCTCAACTGTGGCTGAACATAAATGAAATCTAAAGAGTGTGAGTGTGTGTGCCACATTGAGGTTTTTCCGGCTTCGCTTGAGTTCATCCGTCCCCGAGTTCAAAGTGGGCCCCGCCATCACATCACAAAGCCACTGAGCGATATGATCACCATTAATCACAGCTTGTGATCAAGCATCGAGGAACATTTTCTCCATCACGACTGGAATGCCATAGGAGAAACAAAGGATATGGGGGCCACACTCAGATTGGCTTCAGATTGCACATCAGAGTTTCAATAACGGCGATGAGCTATTTACTAAGTGCTGTATTCTTTTCTTCTCCTTGTCATCAGAGGAGAGGGGGGAAATATCACTTTGATGCTGTTTACTGGGTATTTTGCAAAAAATATTTTATGATGAATTTTAGGGGAGAGAAAAAAAAAGTGTAGAGGGGGCTTCAAAAGTAGCGTTAACGGGAGACAGATTTTTGACATGCTTCCCAAGCCATCTGCTTTGGGTTAAGGCTCGGAGACAGAGTCAAATATGGAGGAGAGAGAAGACGGGAGTAAGACTGGAGAAGATGGCGAGGGCAGCAGGGAATAAAGAGAATATTGACAGGCAAGGGTGGAAAGCAATTTATTTACATTTTGTCTGTTTTAAATTATTATGGCATTGGGTGTATGTGTATGCAAGACAATTACTATCTATCTCACCAGTTCAAAGATACAATAAGTTTATCTTGTTTTCACAGCTATTACAACAAAATACTTCGGTGGGCTTACAGACTGGATTTCACCAGAAACAAATACGCTGTGGTTCCAATCTCAGGGCTCTTGGAATTGTTTAGTTCAAATGCTTTTAAAATAGTTCAGCAGTTTTGACAATTTCAGAAAAACTTGTGATGGCTCTGGTTGGTTCTGAAATCTGTCAGCCTGCCAAAGATCCAACAGCGAGTGTTCTGCTGGAGACGCCACAACACAAAACTAATTAGGAGACATGCTCCAGGCATATCTGTTGATTTGAAGGAGGGGGGCTTGGGGATTTCTTTGCCACTCAAGACTATTTCCAAATGGCCCCAGCACCTTGCCAAATTCCTCAACTTTACTTATCTCCTGAGATTAGCTCATTTAATGCCGCAAGAAAAAGATATGAAACGAAAAAAAAACAATGTTGATTTTGTCGGCTCAGCTCTGCTTGCCGATGTTTTCCGTCTATGAGTCTCCACTGCTTACTCCCCTCTCTCCTCTCCAAGCTGTCCGTCTCCATCCACCCCCCTGTGCCATTCTACCAGTCCCCAGTGGGCACAGTCAGCCAGTCTGGCCAGGCCCACCCCTTGCTGTGCCCCTGCACTGGATAAGCCTGGACCTTGGGTAGAGGCCTTTGTATGGAGCCGTGGGGGTGTTATAGTGTGTGTATGTGTTTGTGTATGTGTTACGTGTCAGTGTGTATGTGTGTATAGCATTCACGGCAGAAGAGGAGAAGGGGGTCCTATCTGTGCCTAAGGGCTGCCCCCCAACGCACCCTCACCATGCGCCCTATTGAGACCTAAGGGAGCGTGAACAATCACTGCAAAACCAAAGAGCTAAGTCCCCTTGTTATACAAGCCCAGTTTTCAGCACCAGCCCCACCTCTCTCCTCCATGGTGCGTCCCACCCCCATCCCAGCACCCCAGCCCCACTCGTCAGAGGTTGACGGGCTTCGTTAAAGCGAGCCGGGTCCTTTTATGGCGTTATTTAATTAGCCATTCCACAGCAAACTGCCATCCGGCACCACCACTACCCCTCACCCCATCCTCTTCTCTTTGCTAAAACCACCACCACCTCTTCTGCCTTCACCCCCACTTACTCAACATCATCACCACCGCCGCCCCTCCCCACTGTGCTTACCGGTCCCCTCCTCTATCCTCTCCTTGTCTTTATCTCCGGTAATTAGCCAGGGATGGGGGTGGACTTCATTGCTAGGTTGCTTGACAGTATTAGTGCTTGAGACGAGGAGGAAGGGAGGTGTCTCTCCCTGCATGGGGTTTTCTCAGTCCAACACCCCAAGACCTGTGGAGGGAGACAATGGAAATGGTCAGTTCTACAGTAACCAGCTCAGCCTGACTGTCCACGCTGCCCACTGAGCTGGCACCCTAATCATTAACCACATTATGACTGTCTGTCTGCATGCAGGTTGGAGGGATCAACGGTAATTTAATGATAGGATGCAAAAGACTGTGGCCAACTATTTCAACGTGGTTAAAGCAGTTGAGATCTGTAAATGATGTATCTTAATTCTGCCAGACACTAAAGTTAGAGGCATTCTTATGATAGAAGTTCTTCCAGCTTTAAACAGGAGAGTTCTTTCATTATACTCATATCAAGGATGATTCAGCTTAATTACTTCAATTTGGCATAATGCATCCTGTTTTGACTTTTAGATCTTTGATCTTTGAGCAAATTATCTTGAGCTGCACCATAACTATGTATGAGCGCACATTCCTTCCACATGCACTCAAACATGAGTAGTCAAACAGTGAGGGAGAGAGTCTGGGCTGCAGGTCCACACCGTGCTGGATCGACGCCCTCTAGTGACCACTACAAAAGACAAGCACAATGACAAGTCGAAATGACCAATAAACCTGGCCAGCCTTCCCAAAGTGCAGGATAAATACAAGACCCTCGAGCCAGGATCAAACTATTGGGAAACACATCTAAACTCAATCTAACCAACTTGTGTAGTGAATTTTAATGAACTAAAAACATTTTTTTTAAATGTTTATTATGCATAAAATGACTTTATTTTAAAGTCAGCTTATTGGGTTATTAGGTTTAAAAGAAAATTAAATACGTTGACTTCATAATCAATAAATGAAACTTGACCGAAATATTTTAAGTGACATTATAAGAGGACCAACATAGTTCAAACTAAAGTAAGTCCAGCATTGCCTAATGACTGCTTAGCATGGGAAAGGTACCGCTTAGTTATCCATGGCCATTTATAGCCCTTAATTACGCGCCTATTTTGTGACCCCTGAGTTCAACGGGCCAATTCCTGTGTGGACCCAAATGCTGACGAACAAAGGTGGAATGTGATGCCCCTTTTCCTTAGACAAGCTACTAAACGTTTCCCATCAATTTCATGGGAAAGTTCAAGCCAAGGAAACTCTTTTAAACGCCTCAGCTGAATATTGACAGCGTATTGAACCTATTAGTGCATCACAGACACTCTGTTGAAGCGCGCAGGAGAAAACAGTTGCTACAGCACTTAAAGTGCGTGTGAGAGATTTCAAACGTTCGGTAATATAACAACACTGTTCATGTTGTGGAACAGTACACTTTAATACGGGATAAAACTGGTGCTTTAGGACCCAGTTGATCCTTGTGATTGTGGCTGATATTTTCCACGTTGTGAGGGGAGGGGGTGGCCCGGAGGGGGGGCTGTCAATCATAGTGAAAGTGGCCGGGGTGGGCAGGCCCCTCTGACACTTTGTACCGTCGGAGGGGGATATTTAACTTGGGACTGAGCACCACTCGCTACAGACACACTCACACACAGTGTGCCTAAGCAAAGAAACGCTCCAGCGCCAAGTCTCTCAGACTCCTGAAGTAGGAGCGACTCAGTAGGAGCTTCTGTAGCAGTTATCAAAGGAGTGGAGACGTTCCCTCAGGAATTGACCGCTTGCATCGACCGGGCAAAAAGGCTCCAGATTATGGACTGTCTCGTCATGCAGCGACAGTGGGATCTGGAGCTTTTCTGAAAGGATTCAGCAATACCCCAGTGAAAGGAACTCTGAACTAACAACGTTTACTGGCTTTGTGCAGTTTGCATCTGATATGCACTGGCACTGCAATTTGCTGTAACTCCGCTTTTCAGCATTTTTTTTTTCCTATTACACGCACAGCCGAGATTTCTGTGGGAATACTACAGCCTGAGACTTGCATGTAAAGAGCCGAACTGCGATTTGGAACGTCCTCTGGAAAGATAAATGGCTGTTAATTCATAGGTTGAGATTTGCATCCCACTGCGGCGCGTTTTTCTCTAAGTTTGTGGACATTTTCAGTGATGTGCATATAGACCGACGGCTGGAATATCACAAGGGACTGACTGCATAGAACATTTCTTCAATCCATGGATAGTGCGCCCTGGGACCTTGTCAAACCTGAGAGCGTCAGGCGACGTTAAGAGAAGCCACGTTTATAAAAGCCGTGCGTAAAAATAACATTGGCCAAGGCATCCCTCATTGCCGGGCGCGTGACATTTAAAACTTGGTGAAGTACTCTTTTGTGAGCCCTTCTCTCTCGGGACGCTCCGGATCTATTCTGTCTCTTTAGAAAACACTTCATTCCATGCAGCTCTCGCCTCGGCCGCTGTCATCCAGTGTAGACAGTTTGTCGTGGCTTCGAGTCCCCGGGGTAACCATGACAACCGAAAGAAACCCAAAGTGAATCCAAGGGAGCGGGGTGAGGCCGGAGAGAGCGTGAATAGAGTTTTCCCCATTTTGTTTCGTGCTTTTTTTTTTTTTTTATTTAGACTGAACACTTTTTCTGCAAAGCTGGGGCACCGCTTGGCGCTGCAGAGTTGCAACAGCGGGCACATTGCAAAGTTGACGGAGCCCTAAAAAGCAAAGCACTCCGCTCCATGTCATTCAAACCCGACGTGGTCTATTAAAAGTATCGCCTTGCTGGTGACTGAACTTCTACTATTTATGAAGCCCCGGGCTAGTCATTGCAGACAACACAGTGACCGGGAAAAGAATTGAATACTACTTACGCGAGAAGAACCGGTGCGTAAAACAAGAGGAATAATGGGCCTCTCACAAACGCTACTCTTTTACGTGCTGGTGTGCGTTCACCTTGGAGTTTCCCAGCATTACCTTCGCCTCCGTCCATCGCCCAGCGATCACCTCCCTGTGCCCGACCTCAAAGAGGACCCCGACCCGGAGTACGACCCCCGGGAGCAGGACTTGGCCGAGAGGACTCTGAGGAAAAAGCTCGGCAGTAACTTTGACCCCAACTTTATGTCCATCACCTCGCCCATGCTGGTGAACCTCTCCGCGCTAGACAACCAGGTGAAGCTGCAGGGGCCCATGCCTAACGAGATTAAAAAGCTGGACCTTACAGAGACCCCCTATGGAAAGCGGGTAAAAGTGGGCAAGAAAGCCCGCAGGAAATTTCTGCAGTGGCTGTGGACCTATACGCACTGCCCAGTGGTACACACCTGGAAGGATTTGGGCGTGAGGTTCTGGCCACGTTACATCAAGGAGGGAAACTGTTTTTCTGAGCGCTCGTGCTCCTTCCCTGAGGGGATGTCTTGCAAACCCGTCAAGTCAATCAACAAGATTTTCCTCCGGTGGTATTGTCAAGGCTTTCTAAGACAGAAATACTGTACGTGGATACAGGTGCAATACCCAATCATCTCAGAGTGCAAGTGTTCGTGCTGATTTTCTCTAAGGAAGTAGTGGAGGTCGAGGGGGAGTGGACTGGAAATACGGTTTCTATTGCACTGTTAACTCTCTACAGAGGTGGGCACCATAGCAAATCTATTTTTTTATATAGCATTTTAAGTGAAATACCAACATTGTACATATTTAAGAAAAATGCAGCTATTTTTTCTAATTGAACCAGGACCATATTTTATTCTCATCCCTGAAACGTGTTTTGGGGGGAACACGAGCACTTCATAAGGAAGAGCTTTTTTTTTTGATATTTTTTATGAGACATTGAAGATGCAATGCATATGCTACACTTCTCCAAGAGGTGAACTTTTTCTTCAACTGAACATTGATGCTGACTGTTATTTCACTGCAATGCTGCCTAGAGTTTTTGTATAATATTAATATCAATAATAATTAAATTGTAAAAAAAAGTTGAGGTTAAAAATATATATAAAGGCGTGAACTCAGCTTTTTTGGAATACATAGTATTGTAGAAATAAACAAATCTGTACGTTTTATTTATTATTTTAACGATTGTGAGTATAGAGCATAAGGAAAGAGAATAGCAGAGTATACCAGAAAAAATATGGGAGATGTCTACTTGAATATTTCTAAAAATAAAAAAAAAGTAATAAAATAAATAAAAAAGTAAAACATATCAGTGTACATGTTATGTTTACACGTTTTAGCAATAAAGTCTATCATTTCAACGTGTATTAGTGTCAAGCCATGTTGCTTATAACGAGTGTCTATATCCAGGGGGCGTGTACGCTGTAAGAAATATCATCTGAACATGTTGTCTCATTCAGTCTTAAAATCTTTGACTGCAAAAAAAGTTTGCTGATGGCCTAAATCATTTCACTTGTTTGCAATAGAGTTGGATTTGGCGGATTCTCCATAAATAAGTGTCCTGACACTGATATTTGATTCAGAAAAAAAACCGAGTTTCTTGAATTGAAAACAAGTGAAATTGAGCCACGTTTTGAGAAAACTGTTGTTTACCACTGATATTTTTTGCAGTGTAGACGGTCGGGGCTCCGAAGTGGAGTGGACTTCCAAACTGCACAGTAAGTTCAAGCTCCAGTGACTCTGTGTGGACTGCCTGACGCTCCACGCCGTCACAGTGATTTTAGAAAGGGCTGATTTACTACGCCGTGTAATGCGCAACACATACCTCAAGCACCTCCACAGCACTGGCATTCATTTGTCTCAGCCAGAAGGAGGGGAGAGGGCACGCACATTCGTCTCCCCTGTCTACGCACATGCTCGTTTTCGGGGCTGCGAGGTGTTAACATAATGGGTAAAATATGATTCAGACATTTCAAACAGTGTCAGATGATGAAATGGCGAGCGTCTATGCGCGAGCCAGGGGCGTCTGGGGTCTGTGCTTTTTACTCTGGAAGCTCCACACAAGTTCCACTGAGGTATTTGTATAGAGGTGGACTGGAGCAGACCGGCGCCTATTCAAGTCTGACCGCCCTGGAGAGAAAAAAAACAAAAAAAACACAAAGCCCATAAAACAATGGTCAACTGTTTTTGACGTTAGCAGACTATTAATTGGAGAGCCGGGTTCTGCTGTCTGCAAGTTAAAGAGATATGGCCAATTAAACGCACTGGAGACGCGCAGGGAAATTAACAATGAAAAGAAAGCGAGGAGTCATTTACTGTAAGTAGGGGGTTTTATGGTGTTTATATTATTCTTTAAATACAATCAACGACTTAAACAGAGCTATGACTGAACGTCTGAAAGCTAAAAGCAGCGCGTGTAGAATTGTTTCCACTGAGCGCATCTTGTGTGCGTTAAAGTGATTTGTGCTTTTTTGCGGGCAGAGTTGGATTTGACACTTGCCGCCCGGTTATTGTGACAGAACCACTGAGGGGATTTGGTAAGCAGAGGAGAAGAACGGCAGCATGCCAGCGGAGGAGGAGGAGGAGGAGGAGGAGGAGGAGGAAGAGGAGAAGGAGCAGGAGGGGGGCTGCTTTCCTTACTGTCAGCTTCTTTCTTGATGATGTCTCGGGGTTTTTAGAAACTGCGTCTCTGACTCGACGGCGCCACTCAGCCGCCCCCTCTCGACTGCGCAGAATGAGGCACTTTGGGAAACAGTAACCCTTTCAGGCTCTGCCCGGAGAGTATTTTAGAAGCGTGTGAAAGGCAATACGCCGCCCTGGCTCCAGCCAGTTAGGTGCGCACCTTTTAGAAACAGACCCTGCCAGCCAGTCAGATCAGTGGTTGTCAAAGTGGGGTCCGGGGACCTCCAGGTTGTCCTTGAGGAGAGTCCAGGGGGTCCTCGGCAAAATGATGAATCGATCATTTTCAACAAAGTGCTTAATTCACTAGAAATACCCTCATTTTGACAGTGCATACGCATTAATCACTCCAATCTGGATCAATGCCAGATATTCAATGAACAACTAGAATCTTCTCAGTGAGGTGTCCCTGCACACACATTTGATTAAATGAAGGTCTAAGACTTAATGTCATTTTGTGTTGAAACCAAATAAAAATGTTAGAAATGTAGGATCGGGACACATATATTAAATGATACATTCTGGGATTATTACTTTACAACTCATCACATCTCACTTTTCTTCTAACGCTGTGCTATTTGCTCAAAATCCAGTTCCAGCTTCAAATCCACTGTACACCCACTAAATGAATGCCATCCTAGAAACAGCAACCTTCTGAATGCAGACAAATTTAACACGGTTATAGATTAAATATGGACCTAGTGGATATTTTCTTACACCAGGGAAAGATGCCAATCCTCAAATGAGCAACTGTCAGAGACTCCTGTCTTCACGTTATGCAAAATGGCCATGTTGACTGTGTCACAACTTCACACCATTCATAAAATATACACTTTCATTCATCTAGAAATCACCAAATGTCCACACAAAATTCACTTCATGTAAATTTACAATCCTCACTACTTGCAGACAGACCTCTGATTTACTCGTCACTCTGAGAAAAATGAGAAAATGTCTCCCCATCGACACCATCAGAGCGCTGCATGTGAGGCGCTCACACATCAGAGCAGCCTGCATTCACATACTGTTCATAAAAATGCCAGGACAGTGGTGGCCTTTACCCTGTCGGACTCAGCATCATTATAGTCTGACACACTCTCCACATTCATCAGCATAGACCTCGGACAAAATGTGCTACAAAGACCCCACAATAATAAACACAGTATATTTGGAAGCTATTTGGAATAAGCTCCATATATATATCTCAACCCTCGTGAGTATAGAGGATAAAGCACATATTTGCAGCCTGTAAGGAGGACCTAATAAAGGCCTGGAGACAATTAGGATAGGGATGATGGGGGAGGAAGAGGGGTGGCAAGATTTGTGGTGGAGATGATGAGGCTCTGTCTGCTGATGAGACTGAACCATTATGATAGATTGTGTACCGATTGGCCGTGATTGGGGTCCGTCAGTGGGTGGGTGGTAAAAGGTCTGAGTTGACTTTCACTCGCGCAAACATGTGAAAGACACACATCCATACCTGTGTGGATCTACGCCGAAGAATACGTGCGTAAGTAAGCGAGTATGCTGACTGCATGCTTGCACACAATCGGCCACATGCACACACACATCTCTGGCGTGTGTGTGCAGCGGACTGACAGACAGACAGAGACGGAGACAAGGGTCTGTGGCTGTAAGTAAGGCCCAAACCCCATGGTTGTAAAAGCCAGTGAGTCAGCACTGCTGAGGTTATTGATGATGACAGGGTATTAGATGAAGCACTGAGGGGAGGGAGGGCACACACACGCACACACACGCAGACACACACACAGACATAAACGGAGTCACCGCAGATGATACCCGGCATTCCGTCAGACCACCAACCCAGGCTTGTGGTGTCTGGAGGTGTGTGTGTGTGTGTGTGCGTGCGTGTGGGCGTCAAGTATTTGTTCATGCGTAAGAGATGTATCTGAGACAGTGTGCCTGTAGTGTGTGTGTGTGTGTGGTGAAGAGAAGCTGTAGATGTATGCATGCAGTGATGGTGCATGAGTGCATGGGCATGTGTTTCCACAGATCCGTTACAGTCTTCCTGGTGGTCTTCATTTGATTGGACACTCTCTAAACCACAGCAAGGCCCTGATTGGTTAATTACGCTCCTCTGTCAACATGGTTATGTGTGAAAAATGTGTGTGTTTTTAATCTGTGTGGGTGTTTAAGATGGGAACTTCTTCCAGGACCTCTAAATACACTTGCAGTGCTTCGAGACTGATCCAAGATCAGCCGCACCATCCTGATGTCAACTATCAATCTCTGAAAGAGCTCACAAACTAGACCTGGAGTCAGCAGCAGTGGCCACCGAACTCACGACATGCCCTTACATCAACACAGCGGCCATCTTTGCAGAGAAAGAACAGGTGACTGTAGTCAAATAACGGGTGATTGTAATCAAACTCCTGGTCATCGCCAGCAAGCGGCGCTTCTGACAATTAAGCAGACTGGTAATGCACGCAATGCCAGAAAGAGTCACGAGTACATTCAGCATTCACAGGACTGTATCAGTCCAATCTTAGTTTCTCAACACTGGTTGTTTTTGGTATGCTGCAAATCTGAAGAGTGTGAAGAGCAGCTTGTGATGCCAAGCAGCGCCTGCTGCTTAAAGGACAGGCGAAAGGCCAAAGTTGACCAGGCCTTCGATATCCAGGCTCCTGTTGGAAATCCTCTCTTAAAAGATTTCTCCATGCACACAGTTATTTGTTTTTGTTTGCTGCCTGTTGTAATCCTCTTGAGCCCAATTTATCTTATCAACCCTTTTGCCCACTATTTCATACTCTTAATCTCTTGATACCAGCAATTTGAAGAGTCATAATCAGATAAATTAAGTTATTTTATATTATTAAATTGTATTTTCTTGTGTCCTTGGAGCTCCCATTAAACATTCCTCAGTTTAACGGCTGCGGTAAGAGCCTGCTGGTACTATATGCTCTTATGCTGCTACCCTTTTAATCAGACGCATAGTGTCAGAGTCACATTTCTGTAGTCATGCTTGCTGATTACTCAGTTTAACTCTTGTTAGATGTAATAGATATTGTAAGCCCAAAGTAAGGCCTAAAAATAGAGCTGTGGGTGGCGTGGCACTTGCAGGGCTGGGAATAGTGCATATTCTGAGCTCTGTTTCCATGGTTACTTCTGCTTTCTCCCATTGCCAGCATGGGTCTCGAATTCAGAAAATAGTCCCTTTGCATCAATGGCCGTGTTTTTATCCCGGTAAGAACAGCCTAATTTAACTTTTTATCGTGTTTTTCTCCTCACCAATCAGGAAACGTGCGTTAAAGTTTGTGGACCGTGTTAGGTACATGCCAGTGTCACAGACTGTGAATTGTGAAAGTGTTATGCCCCGAGGCTAAAAATGTAGGGACACAAATACGCCATTAACCACTACTGACTTTACCATCTTTACCTCATCAAACTAAAATCAGAAACCTGGCTTGTCTGTCAAATAGGACACAGAATTGAGACTGTTTTAAGTCTGTTGGCCCCGGCAAAGGGAGTACAACAAGGAACAAACTCACAACACAAACACACACAAGCACATACTGTAGCGTCTCAGGATCGGCATTAGAATTGGACGGCCCACACAAACACTAGATGGTCCAAGAGTACTCCTGATGCCTAATTGGTCCCTGGTCGTCATAACAACACACGCAGGTAAACTATCTTTAAGTTGTTTACTTGACTACTCAACTTGATCGTTAGTGCGCCAGCTCGATTATATACACTCATGAGTTTTCTGTATTTTCCATATCCATCTCCTCTCAGCTCACTGATTGCTGCTGTACTCCCAACACACACACACACACACACACCCACACGAACGCACACACACACCCACACTCACGTATACACCTCCCCCTCACAGTCTGTCCGGCGGCTGTCTCCCAGTACCCCTCTGTGCGCCTAGATGGCATGCTGAGAATGTTTACTTTCGCCACAGTGTGTATTTACAGAGCCTAATAGTTTTTTAGGCCGCAATGGCGCCTCGCTTCGTAACATGTGTACAACCCACCTACTCCCTCTTACTCCCACACACACACACACACACACACACACACACACACACACACACACACACACACACACACACACACACACACACACACACAGAAAACATACATTGCCCTCACCAAATAACAAATCAAACCTCTGGTATTTGGGGTTTGGCAAAGGCGCAATCTCTAATGCAACCAGGTGACATGAGGGAGCAGAATGTGATGTTATCGCTCCTGTGCTCGGAGCGAACGGATCAGATGAAGCCAAAAATAAGGCCAGAGGAGAGAGTATGTGCGCTATTAGAGGTTGAATGAATGCACGAAGGGCTCGCAATGAATGGACCCATGATGTCTTGAATGGTTACGCGTGACATGTGGGGAAGAGAGATTTGGGAATGTGTGTACAGTGTGTGTGAGCAGGTTTGTGAGACAGTGAGGGGGAGATGACAAAGTGGCAGATGATGGAGCCCAAGTTGGATTTCTGATGGCCGATAACTCCTTCCTGGTCACACGTGGTGGCTGTCCTGTCCTTTGCTTAGGTTTTTGTTCACTGCAGCAAAATCATGACCGTACACACACAAAGAAAACTCCAGGGTCATGGGTCGGCATTACATGTCAGCTGCTGAGCTGTGTAAAGACCTCAATTTAAGAAAGTCAAAGTCAACCATTAGTAATTCTGCTCAGTCTCTTCATACGAGCTTCCTCATAAGCAGTCAGAAAGAAATTCAATTATTCAATTATTCTTTTGTCCCCTGAGAAATTAGGTTATTTAATGAACAAGGTAGTGCTTGAACAATGAATTAAATGGATGCTATCAAAGAGCTACGTGTAATACATGTCAACTGGAGAGAAGTTGCATAATGTGTGTGGGTGTG
This sequence comes from Ophiodon elongatus, assembly GCA_016806645.1. Classification (NCBI taxonomy): domain Eukaryota; kingdom Metazoa; phylum Chordata; class Actinopteri; order Perciformes; family Hexagrammidae; genus Ophiodon; species Ophiodon elongatus. The sequence goes on along the minus strand of JACSYO010000928.1, from coordinate 586,331 downwards.
TGTTTTTTTTTTAATCCCGTTTCTGTACCACCTGAATTTAGAGGTAATTCATGTTTTGTATTTTTTACTTGTTTACATGGATCTTGATGAGATGTCTTGCACGAGACAGAAGTGGCGTTTACATAGGACAAGACAATGAAAATGGTGTGTGCATCAGAGCATGCTACTCACAGCTTCAGAGGAATGAGACAATCGAGCAGAACAATTCAGAACGTGTATATATTGTTCATTGTTGTTCTGTCCTTGCTGATGACGAGATAGAAAACAATGTGTTGTTGAGTTATTGTGTTTCCAGTAAAGCCTCAGTGGAGTCAATTATTGTAGCCATTACACAGTGTGAAATCCCTTGTAGAGGAAGCAGATGTTCCAGTACTAAATCATCAAAGCTCAACTCAATTGATCAGAATCTGTGCGGCAGCCTATAAGACATGTTAGCTAGGTGCTGAACAATTGGTGCCACTTTAAAAACCACAGTGTGTAAAAACACTGCAGATGGTGCAGTCAGTGTTTTGTTTTTTTCAGGTTAAACTCTCCGTGTTGGATCCAACACACGGCCAGGGAGATCTCTTTAACTATGCACACAACCCACGGCTTAATAACACAACTTCAGCCCTATTCTCCGTCGACAGGCATTGCGGGACATGAAGGAATTCTCTAATATAGGTGGAGGTACATGAGACGATAGAAATCATCACAAAATAACTTCTGGAACCCCATGCATGACAGATTAACTATACATAACAGTGTAAAGGTATCAAATGAATGTGTCCTTTAGCACCGATCACTGTAAAAGGGGAGAACAGGGCAGTGTACTCGATTCCACTAAAAAGAACCGAATAGGCATTAAGAGTGGAGTCTAAAACACTCAGGCCATTGTTTCACTTTCTTTCTCCCAAAAGACAAAGAGCGCGAGGGAACCAAACAGGTGAACATAACTGGCTGTATTTTCCCCAATGGGCCGCCATGCACGACTTGGGCTGCTGAACCTGATGTCCTGACGCCTGCCTGTCTGTCGTATTCACCCGAGGTGGTCTATTCAGAGTGAGGGACCAGGGGACACACAACCCAGGGGGTGTGGACGTCTGTGTGTGTGTGTTCATGTATGTGTGTGTTGGTGTGGGGGGGGGGGGGAGGGAGGAGGAGGCGCTGTGAGCAGCAGAGAATGCTTGGTGATGGGTTACCAAAAACAGAGCACCAGGGGACAATAGGACCCAGGACATTCCTGACATAACCCCAACACACCGGGGAGGAAGTGGAAGGGGGGATTTATTGGTGTCAACGGCCCCTCGCCCCGAGAGGAGGAACGGGTGCCTCTTTTGTCCCCTCTGGCGTTGGAGATGGACTGAATCGAGACGCCTTGCATAGAGAGGACGCCTCTAAACACATACACACATAATCACTCCTTTGAAAGAAGAACCACCAATTAGGGAATGGACATATACGGCTATAGAGGTTTAGACTCAAAGGGGGCAGGTTTTTGTGTGAGTGTGTGTTGTTGCGTGCTTTCCTGCATGCACTTGTCAATGGGATCTGAATGTAAAGGGAGAGCCGAATGGGATGCTTTTCAGCTCAGATTGCACAAGGGTTGACCCCATGGGAACACTGCTATGAACTTTTTTGAATCAGAGGGCATTTAGTCTCATTTAGGAATGGTTCATGTTACACTGAGAGAGGCCACAATGAACAAGACAATGTAATACTCTAGTAGTTGGCCGGACAATTGTCAAGTGAATTTCCCATAGTGTTAACCTAAAACTTTGTACGCGTCACTTAAGACGTTGGTCTCTTGTTGAGTGAAAGTAAATTTCATATATTCACAATGTTGCTTTAATCCCTCAAACAAAACATCAAAAACATTGTCCGAACATTAAAAGTCAGTTTGTGTTATCTTGTGAAATGATTCCAGAAAAGGCGTGGGTCAGACCAGACCATTATGCCCATTTAATTTTATTGAACTGGTGAGAAGAAACATCCTTTTTAGTAATGGGAGGGCTGGTTTTGAATTGCATTATAATTACTGACCCGACCCAAGCCTCCTTACAGCTCATGCAAACCATATTGAAGGTAAATAACCCTTTTGTGAACGGAAATGACTACGGAAAGCTGACCACTGGGCCTGACAAAGAATAGTTTCTCCACAGATACTTGAGACTTAAACCCCAAAGAAAACATCAACATTGGCCAAAGACTATATGCAAAGTTATTGAATAAAAAAAATTAAAAAAACTGAACCTGCCCAGGACGTTCTTTTATACCACAACTACTTTTTAATGTTTTCGGAAATCCAAAGAGACAAAAGAAACAACTTTCTATCTATAAGATAGAAAACTGGCAGAAAGCTATATTGATGATATAAAATCACTGCATAGAAGCTGTTTGTCCCGGCCAGCAGCTACAGGAAATATCTGATATCAGTCTGCACAGTTTGTGTGACTACACCGGTGACAATTTTGACCATTTTGACTGGATATGGTCTTGGCCAATGGTCTTATACTTCAACCTGCCCAGCAAACCTCGAAACAGGTGGAAGAACATGTCAAACTAAACCTATATTGCCATCTAGTGGTGAGGTTTTGTGCTATCGCTCACTGTATTTATGGGTATGCTTGCAAGCAGTGTGACTATCTGTGATCCCAAATAAGCAGTAAGAAGCTAACCCTTTGATGACCTATTAAACCAGTCTCTTAACTGGCACATAATTGGTTTGGCAGGGATCAAATGTAGCTTCATAATCAGATAAACTGACTGTGATCTCACTCATTTCCAAACAAGCTAAATAACGCATTTTCAATTTAATTTTGCAACAGTGTGTAATTCCGGTTGGATAGCCTAGAAAGCTCTTAATTGTATTCGGCATGTAAACTGATATAGTTAATCCAATCTGGAATACGCATTTTTTTTCAATACAATGTAATCATGAAGGTGTTAGATTAAACTAAGAGTCTGCAGCCATTCTAGTGAGGCTGTTCGTAAATGCAGCAGCGTTTTGAGCTAAATGCTAACATGCTCAAAATAGCTTGTTAACGTGCTAATTCTCAGCAGGTGTCCCATTTATCTTGGTAACTATCTTAGTTCATCATCAGTTAGCGTGCTAACGTTAGCTAACTAAAGACCGATGTTTATGTAATTAGTTTTGCAGGTGTTTCGTGATATACCGATGCATTGTACAAATTGAAATTTTCCTCTGATGGATGGAAAGTTAAGGGATCACCAAAGTGATATCGATTCAGTTGTCTGTGCCAAATGTCGTGGCAATCCAATAGTTGCTGAGACGTTTCACTGAATACTACAAAAGTCCACATCACGGTGGCGCTAGAGAAAAAGTCAGCTACCAAAGTGTGTGCCACATCGTGTACCAATCCATCCAATAGAAGATTAGAGATATTTCCATTATAAGTGAAAACTTTGACCTGCTGGTAGAGCTACAAGAAAAGTCAAGGAACCACCAAAGTCGTTGAGATTAATCCTCTCAAAATCATGAATATCCTAGAGATATTTAAGTCTGGACCAAAATGGCATTTCCATCCCAAGAGCTTCCTAAGATTATTAATACAATTGTCAATTACAAGGTAAATAAAATTGGTGCTCTGGTGGCTTCGGGGTTAATTGTCCCAGTGAAGGACAAACAATAGCAAACACTTGATCATTACATCTAGGAATCTAGTCTTCACATTTTCCACTTGCCACAAGTGCATCCACTGAATTACAACCGAGCAAACAAAACTGCTAATAATTACCATGTTTGATGTTGATGAATTAAGGCAAGAGGGGAAAAACTCAAACATTTAAGGTTTTTCTTCAAATAGATTGCAGATTTACGTAGCTGTTATTAATCAGTCTGCTTGAATTGAACCTTCGTCATCATCCACTTCCAGCTCACTACATTACAACTAATTCATCGAGAGGCTCTGTAGCCTTGGGTGGCATTGTTGTGGCCGCGCAATTTATTAGCTAATCGACAAGACAGTGCCAGATTATGCCGCTCATGAATATCAAGGCGGAATGAGAACCAGAACGTGAGCGTTCATTAGAGTGTTACGGCTCTCTTGCTCTTTCTACATCTTCAGAACACACATAGAGTTCAAATGGGAACTCCCAAGCGCTTCCAGCTGGCAACACTTTGGGATAATGATGCTGGATTCCACACAAATGAAGGGTCTAAATACCACCAGAGAGGTACCTGAACCCCCTCCTCAATGCACAGACATGCATACATGTATGTAAAAACGCACACATACATCCAAGTGATCTTTTTCCCCCCTTCAGTGGGTTATTCCCTAATGCACTACACACTGAGTGCAGGGAATGCCAATTTCCCACCGTCATTCTGGACCGTCACTGCTGTCAAATGTGAGCAGCTAACCCAAAAATAATCCCACAGCAAGTCAACAGTAACCCCCCCACCCCAACACACACACACACACACACACACACACACACACACACACACACACACACACACACACACACACACATGTACACATTGCCGGCACACATCCTCCGAGTCTTCAGGACTGCAGATTGGGTTACTGCAGATTCCTAGCTGCGGCCTCAAGGTATCCTCATTTAAAAACTCTCTGCGGTTGAGTCATCAGTGTGAGCTGGGAAGAGACCACCTTCAGTGGTGTGATGTCAAAATGATGGATGGGACAATAATACTGGCAGAAGAGCTATTGATAGCTCTCTTTCCTTAATGTTGACATGTTGATACCGCACACCCCAAGCGATGGGTGTGTGTATGTGTGTGTGTGTGTGTGTGTGTGTGTGTGTGTGACACAGCGAGAGACTCTTGGCCTGCACACACACACACACACACACACACACACACACACACACACACACACACACACACACACATGCGCTGCACAAGGACATTCTGGTATTATACCCATTAATATCTCTTCCGTTCCCACTCAGGCCCTGGGTCTTTGAAGTGGAGTGGCAGCTGAGCCCTGAGTGAGTGAGTGTGTGAGAGGATGTATACAATAACGCCAACACGCCGTCCCGACTTAAGATGAGTCGGCAGAGGGAAAGTAAACAGGCGGGGTTCCCCAAGCGGCTGTCGATATAAACAGGGGGTGTGCTGAGAGGGGCTCAAGCTGTTTATTTTTACATGGGACCTCAATGTCGTTTGAAGTGCCCTCAGTGCTCCCCTCTCTCTCTCTCTCTCTCTCTCTCTCTCTCTCTCTCTCTCTTGACTTCCTTTTCCCATTTTCCCCCCAAAACCTTGCCATAACCTTCCCGATGTTACCCCACCCCTTTACCCACCCACCCATCCCCTCTGGGATTCTTGCCAGCAGCAACTAATTATCAGTCGGTTGGGTTCCACCGTGCCCCCCGTGTTTGGCCCACTTCTCTACCACTGACTGTAAAGGCCTATTGGATGTGCAGTGTCATGTTTCTGTACGACGGCACAGAGTTTCGGTGCTGAACTGAAGGGCACCGGCAGGAGGCTGCACAACAATGAAGAGCAGCGTTGACACAGTGGGAGTCAGGTGTTTGGGTTGGTGCAGAGACATGGACATGTTGGATACTTAAGCTGTGAGCTTAACTCTTACCCTTGTTCATACCATATGACAGTACCACATACTGTACTAATAAGGTCACCTTTATGAATGTTACACAAATAGTAACCAATGGCTGTGGTAGAATGTAACATACAGTATGAGGTGTAAGTGTTACATAGTGGATGAACAGCGTGGTAGTGATGCTAGTCAGATGAAAAAGCTTTGTATTATCTCTGCTGGGAGTTTGAAGACGGCAATAAAGAGACCAAAGATTACCGGAGCATTTTTCATAATTCCACATTAAGTCATTAAAAAGTGTTTAATATTGCCGGACACACCAGCGGGTCCATCATCACAAATGCATGGTGTGCAGACAAGCGTTGTTAAGACACCCATCGTGTCTCTTTTCTGATCAACGAGGGAAAACATGTAAAAAAATGATTCGTCACACTTCCAAGATTGTTTCCATTTCATCCCAAAATAATTGGCCATAAACACTTGAACTTATTATTCTAATATTAAAGTATTCTAATGAATTTCAGCAACTTCTTCAGTGAAGTGTTGGAACAAGGAGATGCAGTGTAGGCCTAATGTGTGGTAGTGCTCAAATAATCTTGTTTCAGGAAGTTAAATTAAATGTGGATACAACAGGGTGATGTGATCCCAACATATCACATACAAATGTCCACATGGATATAAAATATAATAGGGCCTATATGATGGCTGACTTCCATTAAAGTGTTATAGTGCCAGCCTCTATTGTGTAACCATTTCCTGGCTCACTTGCACTTGCAGGGCTTATTCTGCATTCACATGGAATCAGGCCGAGGAAATGAAACATGCATGACGATGTGTTGCTATGCTGATGGGAAATAATATAATAAATACAAATGTTTCGCTGTTACAATTTTATGTAATTTTTTTCCTAGTGATTCATGTGGTTACAAATACAGCTTTCTCCTAATATTTGCAAACTTAAAAAAAAACGTTCTTCTTGTGTGAGCGAGATACGTAACATCCGGTTGTAAATTCCGTGGCGGGGGACGGCCAACAGTTTAAATATTTTAACTTTAACTGGACGCCGGTGCCGTTACCGGTGTTCACCGTCCTGCTCTGGTACACTAAATATGTATCCGGTTTGTCCACGAGTCCATGTGGATGCAGCATTACCGGGACGTGTACTGTGCTCTTCAGGCTATGAATACACGGCTGTCGTGGCTTCCTCAAGACGTTACTTGATTCATTTTGTATTACGAGGACTTCTAATATAATAAGGACAACAACGACAGTGAATTAAATGTTGAATATGAACTGTGTGCTGGATCCTTTGGTCATAAAACAACCTGACGGAGCTTTACTCGTTCTCAGCCACAAGATGGCGCCTTTGTACCACTGTAAAACCAGACGGGGTACAAAGGGTACCCCCCCCCCACTCCGCCCCCCCTCGTACAAGGTAAGCGTCTGTCCTCGCGCCCAACAGCAGGGGCGCTCCACAGCAGGGGTGCCAAAAAATTGAAGCGAGGAAAGAGCCGAAGGCTGACATTTTCTCCAGGGTGTCCGCCGCAGGGAACCCAGCGCTGAGAGCCCCGGGCTTTGAACAGGCACACCACTTGAGGCTTGTTTTGTAGACAAAAATCACCAGACTGATCCAAGTACAACAACTCTAAAGGACCGAGGAGAGCTCCCCGCCTGAATCCCTTCTGACAGCAAGTGAGTGTGTTGCCTGTTGTTAGTCTTGCTTTCTTTCATTATGTCTTTAATGCAGTCTAATCTCCCCCAGTTGTAATTAGAGAGATAATCTAACTAGATTAGTGGCTGGCTGGCGGGGCTCCTTTTATTTCACAGAAATGCGTCAAAATTGGCCCTGTATGGAGAATTCTCGTGAACATGGACTATACTGTCACTGGCTTATGTATCTGTGATGGAAACAGATGAGCTGGGAGAAGCTGACAGAACAATGTTTCATTTTGTTGTTTTGTTACCGAACTAAAGATGTGCAGTGTTTTGTTCAATTCCAAGAAACTCAGTTGGAGCAATTTATTGAAAGCCTGCCGTGATTGTTCCAATTGTTCTCTTCACTGGCCTCCTCTCTCATGTCTCAGTGTAAACTCCAGCGTTTTAATTGAAAACATATAAAGCAAATGATAATGGTGTGTTTGTTGCTTCACACTATGAGAGATTTCAGGAGTTCCCAGTATGGGGAATACAAATAAACACCAGGGGAAAAAAAAAATGCAAATAGAAGAGAATCATGAAGATGAATTGTAAAACTAATTTAGACTCATGTGAAGCCCATGAAAAAAAAAATATATTTTTTAATTGTCAAGAATGAGAGGAGAATTTCAAATGAAGAATTGGGTTAAGACAAATAAGAGACTAAAAAGGGCTAATAATAATGCTTTATTATGACACCTTTCACATAAAAGAAATGCAGCATAAAGCACTTTAGAGTAAGGAAAAATGGACAGAATGAACATAAAACTGGGGGGAAGTCATTGGATCAAATTGGACAGAATGTCAGAAGAGCAAAAGGAGTCATAACAACAAATATAGTCTGATGGCAGATACATGTACAGAGATGGGGAGAAAATGTGTCACGTTTTCACGATCAGAATATTGCTGCAAATTCTTTACAATAACTCATAGCCTCGCGCTCGCTCGTGTGTCATTTATTTTGGCTCCAGGTTGATTAAATGCAATTAATTGTAGCCTTCTTTTGATGAAGCTGGCACTCCTTTTCCCTTTGTGTTTAAACCCCATTAATCGGCAGTGTCTTTTTCATTTGATTTCTGTCCCATTGCGTCACTGCCACCGTTAATTAGTGTCGGCTGCAGGTGTGTTCTAATGGAGGCACCACACACACACACACACACACAAATAGGATTGGGGTTAATGCGTATTATTTTAAATGATCCGCGGGGTTTGGAATACATATTTAAACGGTCTTTGTTTTGAGATGAATTACTGGCGCGCAGCTCGGTCCCGGGCCGAGCCGGGCCAGGCCGGGCTGTTACCCCCAGAGGATGGTACAGCAAACACAGGAGGAATGTTGATCAGCTTACAGCGGAGCCGGGAGGCGCTCGGGATTTGATCGGCCGTGATGCTCGAATAATGACCAGTCGGTAGAAAGGCTGCACCTGCAATAACACAGGGAGCAACACGCGGGCTGTCGCGTCTAAATTAACGGAATGTATTAAGCGGATTGTGGCCGTCCTTGCGCCTCTACAGGACTGGTTTTACAACATGTTATTCTACACGCATTTACAATGTTGTGCTTGTCAGATGCGATTGGCTGAGACAATATTCATATGCATGTCTCGAAAAAAAAAAAGTCACCTCTTATGTTCTTCCACTGTTTTATGGTGTCAATGTGCCTAATAGGGTTCACGAGTCTAACATTGAATAAAAAAATAAAAAAATGTCACCACGTAAACCAGTGACCTTTCCAGTGCGCTTTTACGCGCACACTCCTCTGATAGGCTCTATAAAATTGCAAACACTCATCATGACGAACCAGATTTAAGTGTTGCTCTTTAACCCACACACTGAGAGAGGGGTATAAAGCCATATGAATACAGTTAATGAGTTAATGTGCTGCTGTCATGGCCGAAGGCGCCGGGCCACATTTTCTGTGCCAAAACGAACCTCTCTTCTCTCACACACACGCGCACACACACACACCCACCCACCCACACACACACACACACACACACACACACACACACACACACACACACACACACACACACACACACGACCGTCCTCATGATGCAACCACAAGCCAATACAATAATATATTTAAATTGATGCTATACTTTTATTATTACTCATTAATAAAGCCATTAAAACGTTAACATTGTTGCTGCCTTGACGCACAGGCGATACACTAATAAATCCAACATGTGTTGTACTATTATTAGGATTAATAAATTATAACATTCTGCATCTGCCTCTTGTTTCTGTGGGCCCCGGAGCCCCGCTAGGGCTACTCTTTTTCAACAGGTTCAACGTTGTGTTCTCATTACGACCTCCATATGGCTGCCTGTGAACAAAGCGAGCCATGGGGCATTTAGAGCAGGCAGCCCAGTGAGAATCAGTCCGTAAAGCGGCGGAGGTATTTGTTGTAAAAGTGAGAGCAGTTGAGTTGTTTGAGAAAGAACAAATCTTGAAGCAAGCGGTCGTTTGGGCATGTGTTTATGTTCGTTTGCGCGTTATTTTGGCTACACAAGTAAATTACACGCATCACCAAGTCACAGGTAAAGTGAAACTTAAGTTAACAAAACCCAGAACACTGTGGCATATTTAGACACCTCTCTCACTCCCACCCTCTCTCTCTCTCTCTCGCTCTCCTCCTCTCTCTCTCTCTTCCCCTCTCTCTCTCTCTCTCTCTCGCGCGCGCATACATGGTTGGGAAAATCTGGGTTTGATTTTAACGGGGAGTAGCCTACCTCGGGCTCGCTTTACAACCTATGGATGTACTGGACGGCTTTCAGTTGGTTTGAGCTTTGGGCGCGGATGCAGTGGTCCACCTCCTCTCGGCTGACGCGTTTCTCTTTAATATTTTAACGATGCGAGTGTGAGAAACACGAGACACTTCATCGTTTGGAGAGGACAATTTCTGATGCGGGACAACCTTCAGGCTAATTGGTGTGGGTCTCAGGGGGACGTCCTTTTTTAGATTCAAAGTCAGCGACATTCACGACTTGACACTGGGGTAAGTTTCTCATTTACTCTTCGTTGTCAGTCTATTTGACAGGGAGCAGATTCCAATTTTACGCACCGCTTATTGTCTTATTGAAAGACGCGAGTGACTCATAACGCTTGCTGTGAAGGGTTGTCCATTAGGCTGCCTGTCATTTGTTTGAGATAAAGGCAATGGCTGTCATTACTTTTATTATAGGCTGAGGTCGTGTGTCTGTAAGTAGGTGTTTGGGTCGCTGAATCAGCGGGGCGCGCTGGATCACAGCGGCGGACGCTACAGACAGGTGTCAGCCTCCTCGGTTTACAACGAGCCCGTGGGTCGCGAGCAAAAAAAAAAAAAAAGCAAGAAAAACAGCCTGCGCCGAGGATTTAATATGAGGTACAAGAGGTGGACTATACGGAGCCAGTGAGCTTTAATAGTGACTTGGAATCGGAGCCAAGTGCGGATGCCAAAGCAAGCAGCGCGCTTCTCGGTTCCCGTCTTCCTCGACACTACCCTGGCCAAGTCTCCAAATGCGTTTCGTCGCTTCTAATATTTTCCCTTTTCGTTTTAACGCCACCACCTAAATATTGAAAAACATTTGTGTGAAAAAAAAACCCATGATTTTTCAGTATTGAAGATTGTTTTTGTAGAGCAACTTTTTAAGGAGAAAAGTACAATGTCAAGACCGGTAACTTTAAGTTGTGTCTTCTCTGTGGTCTAAAGTGATGATGATGATGATGATGATGATGAGCTTGATTTGACAGTGTGGCCCACAGTGGTCAAGGTGACAGGAAACATCACAGTAAGGATGCGCTCTCTCAGCTCGTACACTCTCTGCTCACAAGCAGCAACAAGCCTGGAAGCGAAAGCGAGAGTCCCATACTTGCTTATCTTAACTGCTTCAATAGACTTAAAGTATGCCCCTATTGCACACTGAAACAGTGTCAGCCACTTGACCTACTTCTCACCACAAATGACTGGAATCAGTCCACGAAGAAGGCCTCTGAATCCTCGCTGTTCACTGAGGTCAGGGACAATGTAAAACGTCCAAAACCAGGCGACATGTTTGAGTTGAATGTGTGTGGGAAAGCGAGGTGCTGTTCATCTGGCTATTGCTTCCCTGTTTTTGCAAATCAATCATCATTATTTAATTGCATCATACCCTGCTTCCATCAATAACACAGCGAGGGAGGTAGAGCCAGGAGCAGCTGAGGGCACATGATGTGGAAGCTAATCCAAGGCAACATAGTGCAGATTTTATTCTTTTTTGTGTGTGTGTGTGTGTGTGTGCACGCGCGCACTTGTGTCATGGTATTTATGAACCCCGGAGAAAAGCGGATGGATTGAGATGGAGAAAGCTGCAGTAACATAAGCAGATCGTTTTCTTCTGCTTGGAAAAGCAGGATTCCTCAGAACCCTTGGCTCCGTCCAACTGAGCGAGTAAAGTCAACACATCCAATATATTTTTCTCCTATGGCTTCAACAGTCAAAGTAATCTCTCTTTCTGCCAGTCCTTCCCTTTCTGTTTTTGCTGGGTTTCCATCTTCCCTTTTGTAGTCAATCGTTTGTCATTTTGAACAAATGACCTCGAGCCAATTTTGAAAATTAGCTCTGTTCATGACCCTGCTGGTGAATCAGTGAGATCAGAATGATCACCTTTCATAATACAGATGTTTCTCTGGAGCAACATTAGGCTCTGGCACCTGATTCCACTGCAAATAGAACACTCATTTTCTTGAATTGCAATCTAACGTTGTGATTTGACTCAATTTCTCATGTAGAAATTTGATGATCTTTCCCTTATGGGTGATTTCTCTGATATGATTTTATATCTAGACCTGGATATGGAGGTGGTGATAAAGTACCCACATACACTCAGTCACAAACTCACACGTTTATGGTCTCCACTAAAGAGGTGAGAATGCTGTCTTGCTGCCTTAAGTGGCCGTGTGTTTTCTCTTCAAGTGACAAATTGGGTGTGTGTGTGTGTGTGTGCTTATGTTTCCTGTTAAAATACCTGTCATTCGTCAGCATGACACCCAAGATGTCTTGCACTGTGTGAAGAGGATCCAGGGGCAAAGATTCCCATGCTTCATCCTGCCACTCCCTGCACCCTGCTAGGCCTGAATGTGTCAGCCACACATTTCATCCAGATGCAGAGTGATATGTGTGTGTGTGAGGTCCGCAAGTGTGTTGGTGCCCACTTATCAGTATCGTTTTCTGACTTGGACACACACACGGTAGACGTCTTTTGTATTGATGGCAAACTCTGAGTTCTCAGACATAATGAGCTGACAGCTGATTGCTCCTTTCTGTCTGGTCAGTTGTTAACGGATTGACAATTGACAAGGCTCTCCCGGTATTATGTATGCTAGCTGCTAGCTTAGATCTGTTCATCTCATCGACAGTTATTCAGCGTGTGAGTACAAGGCAAACAGGGCAAATGGGGCAAAAGCAACACGTTGCGTGACAAAAAAAGTCATAGCATAGTATGTGGAATAAAGTTCAAATAGCAGGCTGCTGCCATACAGTTTGACCAACTCTTTGCTAGCATGTTAACTTGTTAGCAGAGAGTATCCTCCCAAGAAGAATGAAAGCATCAGTCGTTTCAGCTTGTGTCCCAAAAACGATTAATCACAATCTAGTGACAAAGATCTTTAGCATCTGGTGTGTGGTTTGTGTCTCTAATTGTTTCTAAGGATCATTGGGAAAGCAAAAAGTATTGAGGGAACGCAATTTCCCACCGTGACTCCTTGGGGCTCCGTATGTTTGTGCCTAAACCTAACCAGACCTTAACCAAAGCGTTATCACATCATAAAACAGATATATTTTTCAACAGTGATTTGTAATGGTTTTGGAAGTCTCACACAAATGATATCGGCCTGGCAGTAGGGCAGGGACAAATGAATGGGTACTTTCCCCTTTTTGCTGACCTTTGACCTTTCGGGAAAGGTCACCTGATCTGTGCTAACGTTACCATTGAGGTAGAAGAATGAGTGGAGGAGAGGAACAGGGGTAGAGGGGAAAGGGAGTTTTCGGATGAGCCATAAGCTCTGGCATCCTTCACAATGCGTCTTGCTGTGTGAGTGAGGGCATATATCGGGAATAAAAACTAGTGGAGAGCATGTGTTGGTCCGTCAACAACGTGTGTGTTTAAGTGTAATGTACGCAACCGTGCGAGTATTCTAAGCACTTAATAAAATGATTTGTGGTTTTTCCCCCTGTGAGTTCAAAGCGGGTCCTTGCTGTCGGCTGTGGGGTGGAGGTTGCTTTTGTGCAATGGAAAAAAAAAAGAGACTGTTTTCCTGTCAGGGGGGCTTTTTGGGAAAACCGCGACTCTGCCTACCGCAGCCAGCCTTCAAAGGGCTTTGAAGGAGTGCTCACCTCTCCTCTCCTTAAATCCTTCCATCCATCTAAACGAGCTACTTCCTCTCATATCCACCTCACCTGCCTCTCCCTGTCCAACCACACTGCTGCAAAGCTGCGGTCAGGGTTATGCTCAGGTCCATGGGAAATGTTCAATCAAGGAGCCCTCAGTCCACCCACACACTCTCAAAACAGCACACTTAAACCTTTCAGCATTTTTATTTTTTTTGCATGTCTTTATCCTTCTCTGTAACTGCTGCATGGCCTTTATCCAGTGACAAACACTGAGAATGAATCTGTGCCTCTGCCCACCATCGCAGGGCGGTGTGTGTCCTCCCTTTCTCTGCGCATCTTGACAGCACATGTAGAGGAAATATTTCTTGTATTTGAAAGCAGATCACAGTTTGACATCGGAGGCTATAAATCTTTGAACTCTTGTCCCTTCACTCCCAATTCCATCACCCTGTCAGTTAAAAGTCAGAGTAAAACTTTTTCCTCCTATAGTTCACAGCTATATTCTTCAATTTAATTTATTCAGAACTGAAGTTTTGTGGGATGTTCTCAGTAGTTTTAATAGTAGTTTTAATTTAGAGGAAATCTGGCTCATTACTCGGTATCACATTTGTGCTTTGCCTCCATTTTTTCTTCACTTTTTCTTATTGAAAACAAACACTCTAAACTGCAGCACAGTTTATTTTTGCTGCAGAAAACACAACGATGTTTGGATGTGTTGGGACATAAAGTCAGCGTGAAAAAGAAACACAGAGTCCTTTTCATTAAAAAAATCTGTCTTTTCTTGTTTCTCACTAATTAACCCTGCTTAACCCAGAATATGAGTCACTGTTGTGCAAAACTTTCGGCCTGCTCATGTCTTTTCCCCTCCCTACGCCTCCCTTTTTCTCACCAAAAACACTGACCTCACAGAACACTTCATTAACAGAAAAATACACAACTTGTCCGATCAGCATTTTTCTCCTGCTTTTGGACTAAAGTGTATACTTGTATGAATACAGAGAGCGGTAGCTTAGTACAACTTCCTGCCTTTGAATCGGTGAGAATTAGCCCAACCTCATATCCCACCTTGCACTGTCTGTATTCTCTCCTCCTGTTCGGTTCTGGATCAGGTTCTGTTGATTTAAAGAGCCGCTGTTGGACTCGGGGCCAGCCGTGTGGGCTTGGCCACAGAAGCTGCTGCATTCCTCTACTGGGCGTTCTGCTTTTCTCCCTACAGTGTCTCTTTCTGCCAGAGGCAGAGATGGAAAGGCAGAGATTATTTCATATATATGTTTTATGATGCTTTTTGGATCCTCCTGCTTTGTGATTAGCCTCACAAGCACTTGAGATGTATTATCGGATTATTATCCTGCTGACAGATAGCAACTAGTTCTGATATGGCCACTAGTTCGGCAGCATTTTGAAGTGATTGTGAACCGTTTCGAAGGTTGGAGTCATTAAAAAGCAAAAGAAAACCGAAAAAACAATGGACATTTATCAGATTAAACCTTCCAGAGACCCTCACACAGAGACTCTGAGCAGACATAAGCAGACTTTAAAAATTTGTCAGTGATCCCCCGGCTAATGACGCTCTCAGCTGTGAGAGTTGACCCCCTCCTGCCCTCGGCCCTCCCTGCTCCTCCTCCCCTCCTCCTCAATCCCTAATGAATGCCAGCGAGGAACTCGCAGCACCCTACACACACACACACACACACACACACACACACACACACACACACACACACACACACTCATACTCATGCTGGCTTACACAAACAGCAGGATCGTCGTCACCGCTGCGGAGACGGCCATCATCAAGTGGAATTCAGGCCACTAATTTCTGACCCCTGTTACCTGAGGCCTGTCAGTCATGTTGATTCATCTGGACAGGGTTATTCAACTATTGTGTGCGTGCGTAAGGATACAGCTGGTAATGATGTGATTGGTGCTGAAAGAATTATTCAATTAATTGATTAGTCAATTGACAGAAAATTAATCCCTTTAATCTTTTGATAACTGAATGAAAAGTTGCAAAAAATTGACTGTCTTGACATTTTTTTTTTTTCTTTTTAAATCAACTGATTAATAATAAAGAATCCAGGATGTGATCTCTGAATTAGACACAGATGAGCTGAGACGTTATTCAGGTGAATAGTGTCAACAAGAACCTCAAACTGTGCAGTCTGTGTACAGGGAGGGAGGAGGGGGTAACTTTGTTGATGCTCTGACTGTTCCTTTATATTCATACAATGCATCTTTCTATAATGATATTGAGAGTGGAGGTGGTCCTGTTGTTAGCCTATTAAAAAGTCCTCCATGGATGTGGGCAGCCACTAATAACCCCACCAGGGATTACTGTACAGCAGGCTGGAGGGACAGCAGGGAACCAGTTTGGGCCTCAGCTTGCTGTCATCCAAGAGAGGCAACCTAGTGGACCTCCATTCACTCCCAGTCTTAGTGGGGCCACCACGCCAACTCTCTGGAGCAGCGTGAAAAGCTCCCACTTGGGATATACTAAGTGGCTCAGCTGTCCCTCTCCTATCCTCACCTCCCATGGCGCCCCCTCCTCTACACCCAAGCCAAATAAAGCCTCTCAGCGACTTCTGTTTTCCTAATCTGTGAACTCTGACAGAGAAGCCCACGCTTGAAAGAGAGACAACTCAACATGAGATGATCTCCCGGTGACAGGGAGAAGCTGAAAAAACGTTGCTGAAACCACCAGACCACCCTGTCATCTTCCTGTTCCCGTCTTTCTCTCTCTCTCTCTCTGGCTGTCTTTCTGCCTCTCTCTGTCACTCCCTCCACTCCTCACCCACCTCTAAAAGAAGGGGAATTTAATATAATTTACCTTCCTTTTGCCCTCCATCATCTACCTTCTCTAATTGGGCTGTCACTGTGTGATTAACACCATTGACTACGTTCCAACAGCCGAATGGCCTGAGTGGTCTTTGTGGCGAGGCACAACTTCTTATGCAGGGATCTTTGCACTTTAAAAGCCCCATATTTTCTCATCCATTCACATACTGTGCGCGCATTACTAATGGGGCAAATTAT
This sequence comes from Ophiodon elongatus, assembly GCA_016806645.1. Taxonomy (NCBI): domain Eukaryota; kingdom Metazoa; phylum Chordata; class Actinopteri; order Perciformes; family Hexagrammidae; genus Ophiodon; species Ophiodon elongatus. Next base: position 569,726 of record JACSYO010000928.1, on the reverse strand, counting down.
TTAACACTGCAGTAGCTTAGCTGCCGAGGATTGTAGCACATCGGCACAAGTACATTTTCCTCGCCATTAATCCACAGAGGAATGTTGTAGTGATGAATTGGCTATGCTGTTTGTATTTGTCGCCACACTCCCAGCAGCCATTCACTCTGAAATGGCTTAGCTGCTACAGGAACAGTTTGTCTTTTAACATACCATATGGTGGTCGGGTTGTATGCTACTTTAAAGGCACACTTTGTGATCTAAATGTGGACACAAGAGTAGCCAATATGGAAATGAAAACTCAGATTAGAACTTGATATCACTCTAACGTGTCTCGTAATACATGGATTAACGCTAAATCTACGGGAGGAATAGTTTGACATCTAGGAAATACATTCATTTGCTTTTGTGCTGAGAGTTTGATGCAAAGATCAATACCACTCGGCAGCACTTCCGTGTGTTATTCATTATCTTCTTCAGAAAGACAGACGCACGAGCCTGCAGCTGTTGCTACTCTAACCACGTTTAGTGAAGGACAATGTCTGCCCCTACCGAGGTGAAATTATTGTGGCTTGTTAAACACACTGTCATTGCTGAAAGCAAAGAATTTTCTTGCTGAAACAGACTCTTAGTATTTCAAAGGTCAGCCAGCTACACCACTGTGCTGACATCCTGGCCAAGCGTACGGATCCAGGAAAGATTTTGTTGAGCTGGCTCACATTTTGCAGTGTTAATAGCTGTGTAGGATAGTTTTTAATAAAGACCTGCACCTTGCCAGAGCACAGTGTTGCTGGACTGTCTCAGACAAGCGTTAACACTTGCTGCGAGCCTAGCATCTATTTCAGCGGGCGCAAAGAGAGGAATTAAACAGCCTTGTCACTGTTCTCTCTCTGTTTAACCTACATGCTCATCTGCCAGACGCGCCTGACAGCACCAGACCCTGGAAGAATTTCCCAGCAGGCCCGGCAGCACACGGGCCGCACCATATTTAGTCATCCAAAGTCCAGCCGCAGACCAATGCAGTCCTCCACCTTAATCTGTCTCCTCTCTCGGTTTCTCTCTCCATCTCTCCCCCTCTCTTTTTTTACTTCCCTCCCTCAATCTCTGTCACTTTACCTCTCTCTCCTACTGCTTCCATTCATATCTGTCCCCGCTCGCCCTTCCTTGAGTCATTTCTGCTTTATCACTGTCGTGCCCCTCGTTGTTTCTCTCCCCCTCGCGTGTCCCTCTTTTCGTTCTTATCTACTGGAACTCGTCTTTCCTTGTGCCTGTTTATCCTCTTTTTCAGTCTCTCAACTCTGTCAAGTAGTTTCCTGCCTTTTAAAAAAAATAACTTTTCTAACTTTCTCTCACTCCCTCAACAACATGCCCATCAAATACGAAGTCTGAATAATTCCCTCTCTCCGTCTTTTTTCTTTTCCCCCTCACCTGTCATAATTCCCTACCCCCCTTCTTCTCTCTCAGAGCCTCCCCACTGTCTCTTTTCTTGGATGAACATGCTGCTGATGGAAGCTGGGCCTGGATGCTAATGAGTTGCTAATTCTATCAGCCGTCTCTCCATGCCCTCCCCAGTGGGTGTCGGGGCCGCCAGCTTTACCACGGCCAGCCTTTTGATGGAGTGCCTAGGCTGATGAACTCCCTCCTGCGTGCCCACTTTAACCTCCTCGTCCTCAGACACATGTCATTGATCAATGTCCTTATCCATCCTGGCAAGGCCCGCTCTTACTCCAGTCATTTATGAGCTGGCCCATTCCCTACAATCCATTTTTCATATGTTAAATATTGTAATAGCAAGGGATTTTTTTATTATAATGTTTTTATGTTCAGGTCTTCAAATTTCTCCAAGTGGCTACAGAGCTTGACATGACGGGAAATATACACTTATCTCCTTATCCCAAGTATAGTTCAAAACGAAGCAGAAAAGTCTGAAAAGACATCTTAAACTGTGTGTAGTTATTTTCCGTTTTCTAGCATTGACATAAGAAGCAGTTGTACTTCCATTTTGGGACATTTTCATCGTCACTGTCTTTTCTGCTCTGTATAATTCCCTCACACTATTTTCCTTTAACACCCAACTTGTGCTTGAGAAGAGGCCACATGGGCTGGGTTTAAGCACTTGAGCACAGAAGAGGGGTCCTATTTACCAGGCCACTAGGCCCTTTTTTGAGGGTTGCTAGCTCAGGACCCCTCACATAAGAAAAGAACGAAACTTTTGTTTTTCCGACTCCTCTTAAATCCGTCTGTCTGCCTTCCCCGCTTGACTGAAGTGGATACAGAGGCGGCCTTTTGTTCTACCAAGATGAAGAGGGATGCTGTAGCATAAGAGGGAGAGGGAGGGTAAGAGGAGGTGGGTGGGATTCATTGTAATTTAATAAATACCTTGCAAAGAGGGTTGGGGTGCCTTCTCAACCCCTCAGCTGTCTGTTTTGAAATGGGGCTCTTCTGGAGTTGACACCCAGGGAAGTAAAAAGGGGATTAGGGAAGGAAAAGCCTCAGGCTATAAACATCTCTTTCTCTGTCTTATTCTTCGCCCCCCCACCAACCTTCCACCTCAATCCTCTTTCTTTGGAACAGAGAGGCCCCTCGTCTAGCTGTGAGCATATGAATGATGTCATCCAGGTACCATATCTTGACCCAGAGATTTAGAAAGGCTTGAATGGAGTCTCATAGCCTCAGTTTTTCTAATGTGGAGAATAATCCTCACTTTTGGTGAATTTTCTGGTTCAGTGAATGAACATAATGCTGCCTTCTCCAAGGTCGTCACTGTGTAACAATAGTGTTGCTATGGTTGATTTCCTGTCAAATTCCCTGCAAAAATCAGTAAGAGCTTAAAAGTAGAGCCATGTCTTCTTATAAAGAAATAGTTCCCTTTTTTTCTGGACACTCTCTTAAAGCAGAGGTTTGACTGGGGTCACACACGGTCCACTGCTTTGCAGCATGACCAGGGATTATAGGGTGACTTCTGCCATGCTGCTCAAGCATGGCCAGAAGGCTTGGCCAGTTTTGACCTGAATGGAAGTACTGAATGAGAGGCCGGCATTAAAATTCAGGATGCAGTCACTTGCAGCCACTAATGTCTCTCTTTAAATGGTCACATCCTTTCTCTTGGGGCCCCTGTGTAACTGTCTTATCCTTTGACAGGCTTTTAGTCAATGAAAACATTCACTTGTAATAGTACAGTACAAAAGATACAATTACATTTCCTTTCTAAGGGCAACTATAATTTGATTTTGAAGATGCACACTTGTTTTTTATGCAGTAGAATTAGATCAGCATCACTTTCTATTTTATACCCTATTATGGTAAAAGTATGTCTATGACATTGACCTTTGTGTTTGTTTCTCTCTCTTACAGGAAGGACTCTGGCCAGCCTGAAGTGAAGGGTCACTGAGCTCAGACACTCTCCTTCCACTGACTCACAATTATACACACATAGGGGAAAGTCACACAGACGGACACATCTGCACGACGGCGCGTACAACTTCACGTCTACACACACAGACTCTTGGGTACATACTCATACTCGTACAAAGACTCATCCGTGCACAAACGCAGACACACGCTCACACACGGGGCCTCTGAGCAGGATGAGGGAACCCTGGAGGTGCCTGCTGGGCCTGTGCCTCCTGGCATGCTCAGCTTCCACCCACAGTCCCGCCAATCCCTTCGCAGGGCAGCAGACCCCGCCAGACCCTTGCTATGATGACACAGGCGCAGCCCACCGCTGTATCCCAGAGTTTATTAACGCTGCCTTCGGCAAGGAGGTGGCGGTGTCCAGCGTCTGTGGCCGGCCTGCGTCCCGTTCCTGCAGTGTGGTGGAGCGGGGCGACGGCCGGCCCTCTGTGCGCTCGTGCCAAATCTGTGATGCAGCCGACCCTCGCCGTGCCCACCCTGCTTCCTACCTCACTGACTTAAACTCGGCTCACAACCTCACCTGCTGGCAGTCGGAGAATCTGAACACCTCGCCGCACAACGTGACCCTCACCCTTTCGCTCGGTAAAAAGTTTGAGATCACCTATGTCAGCCTGCAGTTCTGTTCCCCACGACCGGAGTCCCTGGCCATATACAAGAGCATGGACTACGGCAAGACCTGGGTGCCCTACCAGTTCTACTCCTCACAGTGCCGGCGCATGTACAATCGGCCCAACAAAGCAACCATTACCAAGCAGAACGAACAGGAGGCTCTCTGCACAGATGGCCACACTGACCTCTACCCGCTGTCTGGAGGACTCATTGCTTTCAGCACTCTGGACGGACGGCCCTCCGGCAAAGACTTTGACAATAGCCCGGTCCTTCAGGACTGGGTGACTGTCACTGACATCCGCGTAGTCTTCAGCCGGCCCCAGCTACCACGGGAGCTGGGACTGGGGGCCGGAAGCAACAGCGGAGGGAGGGACGACGACCCCATGGCGGTGACAACAACGCTGCCTACTTATTTCTATGCAGTGGGAGACTTCCAGGTGGGTGGGAGGTGTAAATGCAACGGACACGGCTCACGCTGTCTGAAAGACAAGGAAGGCAAACTGGTGTGCGACTGCAAGCACAACACAGAGGGACCTGAATGTGACCGCTGCAAGCCCTTTCACTACGACCGGCCGTGGCAGAGGGCCAATGCCCGCGAGGCCAATGAGTGTCTGCGTAAGTCTTTCCCTCTATCAGTCATTCTTTATGTGCTTTTTACATGTTTCAGTGTGATGTGGAACATACTGTAGATTTCTCTTTAACTGCAAACAATACAGACAATTTCTAACAGTTCACATATGGCACAATAGATTTTCTGAAAGGACACACAATGGCACTATAACTTTATGTTGCATTGGTGATTAAAAAAAAAAAACCATCATAGAATTGAGAAGATGAATTTATCGTTGTAGATCAAAACCCAGTCATTAGCGAAATATCCTTTTAGCTGTTTTTATAACAGTTCAGTAACCACTGTAGACGGAGCATGCAAATATAATGTGTTGAAACCCGCTGCTTCTTCAGCTGCACAATTCTTAGCTCAATGAGTGCATGGAAATAAGAAATGAGTTGAAAATACAAGTTATTTATTTCTTTGTTGGATAGAGTTATGACCTCTTCACCGCCCGCTCTCAGGATGAGGACATCAATGTAAAATCCGGCAAACAAATTAAATTTCGACACATTCACACAGGGAAAGAGAAGGAGTCAGAAAAGAGCAGATTTAACTGTGGTGACCTGTGTTTGACTGTCACAGCGGTAATTAAGAGTCTTGCCAGAACACAGCGGATAGGTTTGTGTTTGTACAGGTGAGGAGTTCTGGTAGCACATAGTGGTTGAGCTTGCAACTTTGGCAACGTCTCTCAAAACATGAGGCCCATCCTTTTCCTTTCATTTCCATCAGCCCCTTCTATTTACCCTTGCTCACTTGAGAAACAGCCCAATTCTTAACAAAATCATGATTTCTGGACTTGACTATGAAAAAAAAAAAAAAGTATTTTTCACAAGCAAGTCTAAACAGTGGGTGACAACAGCTCGAGTCATTGGCACACCGCTACAGCTAAGTCATCCAAGAATGTTTTTTGGCAGTGTTCGCCTTCACCTCAAGACATGCTCTGTAAAAGTCATCCAGACTTACTCTGAAAGCTTGCCAAGTAAAATTATAGCAATTTCTCTGGCAATTTTTGTTAATGTAAATGGATTACATTTGTACTGCATTAGGCTTTAATGTGATATTTGGTGCGTATATTAATTTCATGGATGTACAAAGGTTTTAGACATATGCCATGTTAGCAATGTTTTCAGCAGGAATAAGTTCTCTAATATGTGGATGTTTCTTTGGTGGTCATTTTAACAGCATTTCTATGTTAGTATAAATAGACATAGGTGGAACTTAATTCAGGTCAATTTTGCTTGTCATAAAAATTTGTTAGCGTAGGAAAATAAAACCATTTTAGAAACCACTGTCCCTATTTTAACCTTTCCTCGTAATGAAATAAAATTACAGCCAGAGAGAAAAAAAACAGGAGCAGAACATTGAAAAACAGTGTATATTTTTCTAACATGTTATAATTGCCCTGTGAGCTGGCATGAGATCATATTTAGCATTGAACAGTGCCAGATCTGTTTAAAAGCGACAGAGAGTGACAGAGCCAGAGGAGCAAAGCCAGTTTAGCCTTAGACCGGCCGATGAAGCCAACATTCCCCCTCTGTCCTCTGAAACCTCTCAGGCCAACACTACCTTACTTTGGCTACTCATCTATCCTTGACACCCTCACTTACTTAGCTCTCAGAGACGAGCACACACTCACACACATTACACACCTAGCTCCTTCTACAACAATATCCTGTAAATCCCTCAGCGTTTTCTTGCTCATACTTTTGCACACGCCCTCTTTCAAATCTCCCGTAGTTGTTTCCGAAATGTTACACCCGCTTCCCGTGGAGCTCTTCTCGGCAGGATTAATATGTCACTTCCATCCACGATTCCTGGACTAAACAGTCTGGCTGCACTGGCCAACTCTGATGACCTAATCCCAGTGTTGATACGGGGCAGTGAAAACCTATTGCAAGTTGCACGCTATACCTGATCACACATCCGGACAAGCCAAAAAGTCCGTCCCAGATGTCCCCAATTTCATGTTCCAAAAGCCTCTTTACAACTTCTTCTGGTAGAACTGGTTCCAACATATCCTCAAAGTAGCAGGACAGCCTTTAAAAAAGTCTCCCCAGTGTATATTAAAACCCATTCTTAGAATGCATCCGTCCCTTGTTGATACCTCCGCCTTCTTTTCTTTCTGATGTGGTGCACAAAAGAAAGCGGGCTGCCGTGGGAGCCACCGTGGCAGCGTGGTATAAGTATTTAGCCTTGGCAAGTGTGTAAGAGGGGCAAGTTACAGATTCAAGGGGTCCCTTAGGTGTCACATGAGCCTTCATGAGGCCCTGTGGGTGTTCGGGTTAGAGGTAGGGTCTGAGGGGGCCGGGCTGAGATCATGATCCTTTGTGGGGTGGTGACGGGGTTAAGCTGACGGGGAGATGGTTTGTGGGTAATGAGGTATTCAGAGTGGGCAGATGTAGAGCCAAATCAATAGCTGTTTCACGGCCTAGCTCAGAGTCTGTCAATCCGTGAGAAAGCATGTGCCTGGTAGCCGATTTCACCACTTATTCACACATTATTGTTAAGACGGTTTAAAGTTTTGCTCCCACTCGGAGCAGTCTTGACTTTAATCTTTACCCTGCACTACAAGCACACTGTTTCTTACAGGCTAGTTTGATTGTTTGCTGGTCTTACTAAATGTTTGCCATGCATCGCACCAAGATTACTGTATGCGCTCTTGGCAAGCTTGTGTACTGTCTCTAGACACAAGCCATGCACACACACGCCCCATCTGCCGCCTCCCTCGCTATGAATTCTGCCTCAAGACATCGGTTTACAAATCTCTGCTCTAGTAGTCAGAGAGGGCAGCCTCGTAAAGGAGCGTGTCTGTTTGTATTGAGGGAGACATGATGGAAAAAGCTGTGATTTATCTGCCCGGAGTTTGAGCCACAGGACAGAATGAGGAAACAGATGGATAAGAGCTATTTGGTTACTGGTTGTGATGGAGTATTGGCTTTTCTGCTGGCATGGTCGATGCTTAAATGTAAATACTTTGTTGACTTAAAAATGTGAGACAGTGTGTCATGCCATAATGGAGTCTGCCAAAGTCACTGCATAAGATGAAGTGGCCTCTCGCGGAGTCAACGACAATGTGACATCCTGAGTAGTTGATAATTGATGGCGGTGTAGGAGCTCTCCACTCTTGGCCGTGTCTGCAGTCACCATGGCCCTGTTTGGCTGAGGCACCAAGCTGTTCTATTCTTCATCCCTTCCTTTGCCTCGTTCGGACTCAGCCTGCAGGAAGTCCAGAGTACTACTCTGGGACGCTACGAGCCCGGGGCCAGACACCATCCATCCCTAATGGACCAGTCAGGCCTGGTCTGCTCCCAGTGTTGCTCCAGGCACACTGGTATGCATTCATAGTATTAAACACAGAGGTCATATGAAGGCTGTTTGAATAGCCATTTGGGCTAATTTGCCAGAAATGCAGGTGAGTGGTTCGTTGCAGAGCTGGGTGTTCCTGCTCTGCTGCAACATCTGGGTGTGGCGTTGAATATTTTTAATAGTAGGTTTTGACATATTGAGTCCAATGGGGAATGATTGATATGGTATTCTGTTTTTGCACAAGAAGAGGAGTTTCCTTTCAAATTAAATCAATCAACCAAATAAGTATTAACTGTAGATCCTCATTTTACACCAGTCCATGTCATCACCTGAGGGAAATTCCCACAAATTGGGTTTTACATCTAAAACGTTATTCCCCGTTACATAATAGATGTTATTAGATCATGTCTTCCAAACTAATGAATGAGAAGCAGAACAGTAGGATTTTGAAGTCGAAAAGCCACGTCACAACCCCTCTCAGACCTTTTGTGGTGGCTTGTGGTTTTTGGTGGGCTCAGCCTCTGTTTTTTGGAAACTATTAGCTGGAATTAGGGGGAATTTGACAGATGGGTTTCTTAGGAAGCACAGTGCGGATCCAACATAGGTGTGTGTGTGTGTGTGTGTGTGTGTGTGTGTGTGTGTGTGTGTGTGTGTGTGTGTGTGTGTGTGTGTGTGTGTGTGTGTGTGTGTGTGTGTGTGTGTGTGTGTGTGTGTCTGTGTCTGTGTCTGTGTCTGTGAATGTGTGTGTTAGAGAAAGAGGCCAGCCAAAAACACATGCTCAGGAACAGGACTCAGTATAAGCCCTCAGATCTGTACAGAGCTGTGGAAACTCCGAAGACCACAGAAGCACAAACTCTCTCTTTTTTTATTTCTCTCTCTCGTTATTTCCCTTACCAATGAGGGGCAGATGTTTTTTTTTAATGCCGATTTTAGAATTTCAAAATAGGCCTCCATCCTTTCACACTATTTTCCCCCCTCCACGTCTCCCAGCTAGGGCAAGCAGAGGTCAGGCCCGAGTTGCAGTCGTAGAACAGATTTGTCGAGACACTTTTTTTGTCCCAGTGATCCAGAAGAAATGACCTCAGTCCACACGTGAAACTATGGCACAGTTTGTGAGTCTGCATGCTTTGGATAACATGAACAACCCCACGTTTTGAAGAGGAGCAGGATTTGTGTTCTTTTGTTCTTGCAACACAATGTTGTCGGGTCTTGGTTAGAACAGAGTTAACCTCACTGGATTGCTTTGAATCTCCACGTTGAACCCTGAGAATTCAGCACACAGCAGTCAGCTGAAATGTAGCTCTTTATGGCAACGTGATATGGAGCTCAGTGAAATGCCCTATATAGACGGGTAAGGATGAAAAAAGCCAGAGCTGCCTTGATATTGCATGTATGTGCCTTGTTCCTAATTTCGCTAATTGACTTAAAGACCCTCCCACCTCCGCCGCCTGTCGCTCGAGGCTAACAAGGAACCGACACTTCAATTACCTACAGCGGGACACACAAATGAGCAGGCGATGTTTGTGTGTGTTGAAGAGGGGGGGCGAGCGAAAGAAAGTGATTTTTAAAAAGAAACCTCCTGTGCTTTTAAATAATTACACAGCAGAGGAATGTTGTTCTAAAATCAACAGCCCTATGAAATGATGCCTCTGGGGTGGTTAGCGTGAGACGCAGGGGCTGCTACAGAGCAGCGAGGCCAACAAACATGGTGTGTGTGTGTGTGTGGTGTGTGTGTGTGTGTGTGTGTGTGTGTGTGTGTGTGTGTGTGTGTGTGTGTGTGTGTGTGTGTGTGTGTGTGTGTGTGTGTGTGTGTGTGTGTGTGTGTGTGTGTGTGTGTGTGTGTGGTTTTGAAGCAGGAGTAACCTCCTTTATCTGGCTTAGCCAACAGGGTTCTGTCCATTTGATTGGTTTGTACTGTAGCTTTGCTCGTTGCTTTTATTCCCTCTGTCAGTATTTCAACTTTGGTCCTCGGCCAATCCACAAGGGATTGGTGCTTTTCTCATTCTATGAAGCCACCCGTAAAGGCTCTCTGGCAAGCAGAGAACATGGTGAAACAAATGTTAAGGACAGCAAAGTGTCAAATAACAGCGTTGATGTCAGCCGGGTTAAAGCACTGGATCCCTCAGAAATGCTCTGCAGCCTTGAGGCCCTGTGTGTGTGTGTGTGTGTGTGTCTGCGCGTGTGCGCATCTCCTTGCGTTTGTGCATTAGCGAGAGACGCATGTAACCTAGTAGTGCGATGTGGCGTTTCATCCCTGTGCCAAAGCAAACTGGTGGAGCTGCAGCGTGCCCACCCTGCTCTCCCTGCAGGCCCCCATCGACTCTCCCCCACAGATGGTAGCAATCACCTCCTGAGGTGCCCGTCACCGCCGGCACTCTCTTCCCCTCTATCCTTGTGTAACCGACTCTTGTCAAAGACTAACCCTCTGCCTGGACGCTTTTCCCTTCTGCCACCTCTTCTTTTATTTCATATATATTTCTCTTTTTGCTGAAATCAGCCTTTTTTTCTTCTCTTATTGAATTCTCTGTGTTTTTGGTAACAGTTTGCTTCTTTTTTTTTGATGCTGTCGCAGGCCTCTGTGCTCTGTTGCCTGAGAAAACATGTGGTTTTTGGCTGCCAGCCGGTGTTGCTGGTGGCAGCACGATTCAGAGGCTGTTAGGAGAAAATATATGTTGTTTTTTTAACAATGAGTGTGTGATAATTGCTTTGCTCCCTTTTAACTGTGGTTTGTCTGACTGTGGCTGACATGGTCGCAGTCATTGCACTTGAAATCATATGTATGCACTGTGTGTGTCTCTGCATTTGAAATGTTACTGTATGTCAGTTTCCAGTGGCAGTATGCGTCAAAGTAGAATTAATAACGGCAAAATGAATCCCTGACAAATTAAAGGGGCACGCTGCCAGTTTTCACAGATAAAGATTAGTTTAGTACTGCTCAGGCCTTATTATGCCCTCTGTGGCTCTGAGAAAAAGACCCTTATGATGTTATCAGGGTAATCTCGAATTGGGCTAATTTCACATAAAAAAAATTACATGGTATTTGCTACTTAAGCCAGCTTCTTGTCTTAATATTTTCCACCTCACCGTAACATTTGACCTTCCATTTTACTGCTCTGGGTTGCCCGTCATCACCCCAGGACTATTTTGCTTTCTGTGCATTCAAATACAAGCCTGCGTCACAAGCTGAACAGAGACAAACATTAGGTTTTCCCTCGGCAATTCTACTGTCATTTCTGGCCTCAGTGGTGACTTTACACAGTAGGTTCCATCTGTCACTTCTATTTCTAAACCGGCCCAGGCATCGCATGCATCGCCCAGACTGGACCTCGTGGTTGTGTATGCCGAGAGTCATGACAAAAGTACATCTGTTTTACCTTGGTTTTTACTGATTCACCGTGATAATTTGATTGCACAACAGTCGTCCAGTTCTGCTCCTTTGCTCAGGACTGCAGGAAAAAGAGCAACCGAGGCAGACAGAGAGGGAAGGCAAAGGGGGGAGACAGATAACACTGTTTAGATGTGGGGAAGTGAAGTGGACCAGAGAGAGGGAACAGAGCTAAAGACTCAACTCCCCACTGACACCAGGCCCCCCAACATGGCAACCCTCCAGCCTAATCTCGTTAAAATCTTTCTTTGCCTGATGCCATCCAGAGAGAGAAACGGGAGATGTAGGAAAGGATGGACAAGAGAAAGGGTTGGGGAAGGAAGCAAGCAAAAGGAGGGAGAGGCAACCAGTGAGAGTATTCAAGATGGGGTCTCATGAAAGTATAGAGGAGAGAGGGGGGGAGGGAGGCTTAAGGAAGGGGTGGGAGAGGAATTAAGGGGACTCTTAGTTCAAAAGGGCTCCCAAGAGCCGGCTCTTAAGCCCACGGCGTGATGCTAACCGCAGAAACCAGTGGAGGGCGGGGAGGGTTGAGACGCGGCGTCAATGCCAGGAGGGAAAGACGTCTATGAGGAAGAGAAGCAAAGAGCAACTGGTTCTGAAGGGGCTTTGTTACAAAGAGGTAGATGCTACTGCGTTCATCATAGCACGGCCCACGTAATGCACACAGCAGGACTAGTTGTAATTTCCTGTTAGTCTTCAGCTCGGAGTTCTTAAGTCTTTGTCTCAGCTCGTTGTCCACAGCTCATTAGAGCCAGCGGCCTTTAGGTCTCACTTTTGCTTGACTTTTTTTTAAAGTTTTTTGTTATTTGATCCATGTCATTTTTGTGAGCAGTTACTACCACTTGAAAAAGTGTGTGCGTGTGTGTGTCTGTGTGTGTGTGTCCACACTGTACACTGCTTTGGCTCTAATGAGGAGCTAATTAACCGGGTGTTCCCCCCCGGTGCCCTGAGCAGGTGGCTGGAGCAGCCAGGCGGAACTCAGCCCAAACACACAGACTCACAGCGAACACACACACACACACACACACACACACACACACACACACACACACACACACACACACACATGATGGAAGGAGCCCATATAGCAGAGTCTGTTTGGCCAGGCGGAGAGGGCACCCAAGGGGGGCTGCAGCAGGTCTGGACCGCAGCCTGGGCCAGGAGGGGAGAAGAAGTGGTGGGCGAGCGGCCCCTTCGATTTTCAAGAACCAATTTTAGCTCATGTGATTTGGGTTTTGCACAGGCATCCGAAATCAATTGGCTGTGCATACCGGCTTGGCTTTGGTGGAGCTAAAGGAAAAATGAGGTTAGATTTATCCCTGACATGTGGAGGGGAGCAGAGAGGTGGTGCACTCCACAAACACACTTGCATTTTATTTGTTGAGTGCAGTCTTTACGGGCCAATTTGTCATAGCAGACATGACAGACCGGTCCGTGAGCTTGTTAAGAGCACATTTACTTGTTGAGGAACCCGTTATGAAAGCTTAGATAGAACAGTGGTGTGTTCTTCTGTCAGTCTACCTTACCTGGAATATTATATAATTCTTTTTACCTGTACTGAAGTAAGCAGAAGTAAGATCACAAACTGAGATGTGTGCAAACTGTGTAGCGGAGGATATCGGATAAAAACAAGACTCATTTTGATGACAAAGTGGTGCAACTGTTCTCTACTCTAATATTTTCCGAGGGGGTTTCTTGCCATCCCCGCCTTTATTTTTGTTGCAGCATCCCTCTGTTTTCCAAGCCCGTTGTTTATGTTTGTTTGATTTCCACGACAACGCGAGAATCCAGATTTACGCATCCTCAAATTGGACACTAACCCCTAAAGGAGCCTCTCTTACTGGAGGATCTCAGTTTCTCTGCTGACTCTCCACCACCCACAGAACACTGAAGTGTCTGGTTTTTCCTCCAACAGATAAGAATTAGTGACTGTTTCTTTTTTTTGCAGCACACTAGTGAGGCTTTCATGTGTTAATGAATTGAAAAATGGCCTTCAACAGTGTTTAGTTATACCCGCTGAGCCTAATTTGGCTGAGGGGGGGGGGATCTGCGGTGGTGGGGGTATCAGGTTGGGGGGGTGTGTGTGTGTGTCTGTGTGTGTGTGTGTGTGTGTGTGTGTGTGTGTGTGTGTGTTCACAAGCACTTCAAAACAAACCCATAAACATTCCAGGATCCTTGGGCAGCTGCAGCTCAGAGCTGAAGTTAACTGCACACAGCATGTACAACACAGAAAACACACACACGGGAACACATACCCACACCTACTGGAGTGCTTTTTGCTTATTTATTTTTCTCAGTCAACCTTAGATCACATTTTCATTCATGTTTTTTTTTTTCTCGTTTTCTTTCCCTCGTCAAAGAAATACCAAAGTACTATTTCTGTCACTAATTCTACCTGTCTGTCTCAAAAAAAAAAGTCTGGCTGTTGTTAAAGCCATCACTGCTACACATGCTAAATCATTTAAAGGTTAGATTCTGGAGCTTTCTTTACATTCTCCACACTTGAACATATCCTCCTTACTTCAGACTTTGTTGGCCGATCTTGTTGCAAAGCGGCGAATCGAAAAGATGCCGCCGGTACTTCAGCCGGGGAGAAAATGTGATCCAATGCTTTCATGTTCTACTGCAAGGTGTTAATGGACACAAGTGCTCACAGCTGTGTGTGTGTTTGAGACGCTTGATCATAATCACAGTCCCCCCCCCCCCAACTCGTTCTTGCCCCAGCAGCCCGGGCCGTTTACCGGGGCTGGTGTGTTCTTTGTCACATTCCCTTCATAAGAAGTCGGGCAGGCTCTTTAGTGGTTCACATGCTCACACACTAGATACGCACACACACACAGACGCACATAAGCGCATGCACACAGATTCTCATCAGTTTAATGTGTTTTTTTTTCAGTTAACATATGGACTAATTAAGATAAAAAAAAAAAAAGCTTTGTACAATATGTAAGCATCCCTCGGTATCCTACACATCTATATTTTTCTCCAAAGTCAAAGGTCAATCCTCACCTTGAGTTTACCAGTTCATGAGCACAGAAACATCCAGCAGTGTCTTCACACAAACCGCGCTGCCTCGATATGGATCCATACATGAAACGGTATTTCATTAACTGCAGAATTCCATACAAATTGGGCCGAGTAATAACCAGATGGAATTGGGAAACAGTCTGGGAATGTGCTCCCCCTTTTTTTCCAGGGTCTGAAACCAGGGAAAACTGGACCTCTCATAACCTGGTGCCAGGCTTCCCCTTCAGTATGGATGGAGGTTAAATATCGTTCACTGCTCGCATATTACTTGCCATATAAGTCATTCTCCTCCTGCGAGAGAGCCACGAGTCATTAACAGTCATTTTTGATCAACTGCAAGGAGCTCATCTAACGTTATACAGATCATTGAGCTCAGTGTAACTGCAGGACTGACCTTGACTGCAGCAGGATGTGTCAGCTAGGGACGACGAGCAAAGAAACGGAACATATTTCTGCTACCTTTTCTCATGAAAGTTCTTATATTTCTACAACGGCCGCAGTATTCCACACAAAGTCGCATAAAAGCCTCCCAGTCCCTCAGCCAGTCTGTCTTTATTTATTCCCCATTATTGTGTTTTATTCTCTTCTAAACATCCATTGTTATAGCATTTTTCTCAATCACACTCCCACCAGAATAATTAATATCACCTTCTGTTGTCATGCCCTAATAATCCTTTATTGCCATAACTGTTGACATTTTCGGGAAAGCAGCTTTACTGTTGTTTACCTCTTTCTAATTTATCTGCGGATAACTTCAAGATCTGCAGCAGTCGTCTTTGAAGCCAGGGCCAAGACTTCAGGTCCCATGGTCTGACTCTGATTTAACCAGCAGAGGGTCTGGATCAAACTTTGTTACACAAACAAGAAGGGCAGGTTTCTCATTAGGCCTCTCGAACGCAACCCCAAAATGGAGAGAGTGAACAGAGTTTGTGAATAATGTCAGAGCTGGTGAATGTGGTCTAATAAGGAGGAATCAATGGAAAGACTCATGAGGCAAAGGGACATAAAGAAATCGGGTGAATTTCAAGTGGAACTGGGAGGGACTGCGCAGAGATATAACCTCAGTTCACATGTCCCATATATTGCGGCTCGCCTCATTTAGAGGACAGCTAGCTCGAGCCCATTCCTTTTCTGAATCGCTCTCGCTTTTAATAGATCTTATAGGAGTCTTTACTCATCAGTGATTCATGAAATTAATGTCTCTCTATCCAGTGATTAATAACTAATGGGCTGAGAGAAGCAGAATTCATTAATTATGAAATGGAGAAAATGAGCTCTGCAAATATCACTTTTGATTGATGAGTTCTGGAATAGCAGCCAAGCACAGAGCCGCAGTGTGTATTATAAACCTCTCTCTATCATACTGCCTCACTGGAAAATCTCTGCCAGGTCTCTCGTGATATACGTACAGTAAGCATAAGTTTTACTGCAATGCACACTTTGCACGTGAACATTTCATCTAAGCTGACTCACACTTAGACTCTATAGAGATAAATGCTGTAAAAACTTTTACATTTACTCACCTTAACTGATTGCGATCACGCCACTGACAACTGTCCTCTTCCCCCTGCAGCGTGCAACTGCAACCTCCACGCCCGTCGCTGCCGATTCAACATGGAGTTGTATAAGCTGTCGGGGAGGAAGAGCGGAGGCGTCTGCATGAACTGCCGCCACAACACCGCAGGCCGCCACTGCCACTACTGCAAGGAGGGCTTCTACCGAGACCTGGCCAGACCCATCACCCACAGACGAGCCTGCAAAGGTAAAAGTCCAACAACAACAACAACAAAATGCCGCAGTCAAGGGCATTAGTTAATGCGATGAGTTTATTTTTCAGTAATTGTTATAATCATGATGTGGTGCTAATTGCTGTACTGTTTTCTAAACTTCACTTGGCAACCAAGCAGCAACGTTGATCTATTTTCTCCTTGCATTTTCTGTTGATGGTACTCATTTAATCCAATCATACGTTCATGATGATGATGACTGCTCATGCCAAGTTCTTCTGCTGTCAGAATTCAAAAACATAAGTATTTCTTTCTGGTAAGGAATTACCAACCGCTCTATGTTTACAACAACTAATGGAAACGTTTTTATGAACAAGGATCCCTTTTGTGTCACATCAATCATTAAGAGATTAGCAAAAATGAATATTTATTTATATGAAAATGTCACGGGTTATTACTTTAAGCTCAGTTTGAGTTTTCATTTGGCAATATGCTGTGCTAAATATTTACAAAATATTCAAACAAAAGCTGATTGAGACGTTCTAACCCTGCTTATACTTTTGTAATCATGTCTAAAAAACTTTAAAAGTTATGATTGGAACCATACACAGTCATGGTACATTTTAATAGAAAAATATCAGCATGTCTAACTTGCCATACCATAGCAGAGAGAAACGAATTGATACTATGCCCGAAGCTTTTCTGGCTGTTTCACCAAATGTTTCCCCATACCACACACCACATAATATTATCACTTGACCAAGGCATTTCTCATGGAAAAATGTTTTTACCCTTTAATTAATTCACATTTGCAGTGAATATCTTTCAGCCTAATATTATGCTGGACGCATTTCTCTCCTCCCACTGGACCCATTGCAAAAATAACTCCAGTTTCCTGTACTTGTTGCTCAGGAAAGTATTCAAATCAATTGCAGAGAGAGAAAGTGTTTTTTATCCTGTTGATCCTGATGAAGGTAAAGAATCACTTCCAGAAAATGAGAAACAGCATTAGCGAGAGCAGCCAACGCTCACAGCCGTAAAGATCTTTTGGTTGAAAATCTCCCACTGGCTTCCGCTCAGTTTTCCTTCTGTAGCCGACCCAAGCAGCTGTAACCGAAAACCACGAGGTTAGAAATGGCACGGTATCAGGCCGCACTTGCCCATGTTAGTTGCGCTGAGATGTCGTGCCATTCATCATGTCATGGCAAAAACTCCGCAGTTACTTAAATCACATACCTTCAAGCTGAAGTCATTTGACCTGTTGCTGCACCAAAACACTGACAGAAAGAGATCTGCCTCCATCCTGACGGGAGATCGGCCCTGAGATGTGCGCCCCCGTGTGCAAATTGTTCCCTCTTCCTCCATTTCCTGCAATACCTGGGAGTGTGATGCTCTCGCACATACGCAAACCCCCCCTGACACTGCAATTTGTCTTTATCAAAGCCTTATGATCAGGTGGTAAACAGTTTATCTTTCCTCCCCCCCCCGACAAAGGCCCCAGATGTGACGGAAATGAAAGTTAACGTCTGAAAAGCCTCTGCTGAGCGTCTGGCTCCATGATTGATCAGAGCAATTCCGCAGCCTTTCTAGGAGCTGTCATTTTCCTTTGCCTCGGCCCTTGTTCTCTTTTTTTCATAAGCCGTGATTGTTTATAACCATCATCTCCTCTTCCTCCCCAACTTCTGATTTCTTTCCCAATGACTCACTACAAGTCTGTAAAACCATTGTCTTCTTCTCTTACCATACCGTTTTTTTCCGCTCCTTCATGTTTTATTTCCACGTGTCAGGGTCAAGATAGAGGTCAGAGTTGCGGTATGGCTGAAGGGGGTCACGTCTGAAATGGAGTTACAACACAGGTGTTTTCTAAAGGCGAGACAGGAGTTGGGCGGGCTCTGAGAGGACGCACAGGCCATGTCTGTTTCTAATGATATCTGCTCTGTAGATGGGTGTCTATACACAATCTGTTGAGTATATGAGGTGGGGGCACCGCCTCTCTCCTGCCTTCATCACCAGCACTACTTACCTCCCACGCACACAAAACTGCAGGACTCCTGCTCTCTAGTTCAAATGCCCAGGCACCAGCCTCTCCACGAGCCCTTTACTGTGTCACAAGCATTAAAACAGCCAGCAAAGTGAAAGAAACATGGCAATCACCACATGGCCTGGCTGCAATACATAAGCTCTTCAAAATGCAAGGTTTTTATGTGAATCCAAGCCGTACAGCTGGTATCCGTTGACCACAAGGAACATTGATAAAAGGCATTAAAAATGAGGCCTTGTGAAGCAACGCCGGCCAACATAAACCACATTGACCGTACGTCTCAAATATCTTTCTGAAGCAGGGCATGAGGATCTGTGGACAGAAAATGTGTTATGCAACCTAATTCTGAGGGTAATTTTAGGTTAGTAACATAGGACCTGGCCAATAGCAGCATAAAATGTGATCCTTGAGGGTGAATAACACTAATTCTCTGACATTAGTATCAAGGTTACCCAGTACCTGTGATCTTAATCTCAGGTGTCACTGAGGGGGAAGGAGCTGTTCAATTGATCTTCTGTTTAGATCCTTCAACATAGCGTTATTATTTCAAAGGCTAAAATAATAGAAAAGAAATTGTGCACGATTTATTTGTGCATTAGAATTACTTAATTTAATCTCTTGATTTAATGCAATGTGAACTCATGGGACATTTCTTGTGTCATGTTACACATTTCAAGCTTTTCAGCTTTTAACTGACTGTTTTCCTTCCAAACTTGACACACGGTTGCAGTTTCAAACACATAGTTAATATTGTGAATTTAAACAAAACTGACTTAAGAAAGTGACATGTTATTAATTTGTCATTTTGTGAGACCAGGCTTTTTAATACCTACTAAATGCACATATTTTAAGACTTTTATTTCTTTTCACAGTAAAGTAACCAGCAGAACATAACTGACTGATTAAAAAACATTTTTCCAACCAAGGCAACTGCCAATAACTGCAGACAAAAAGCAGTCTTCACAAGTACTTCAGCCCACATGCATGCACACATGCACAGCGCAACACGAATCAGTTAAACTGAGCCTGTCAAAGGACTACAAATCCCAACGCAGGGCCTGTCACGTCTGCAGTCGCAAAGGCTTGAAAAGTCATCAACCTCTGAGGACGTTTTTACTGCTTCTTAACTGGCCCGAGCCCCCGCACATAAAACTTCAGAAAAGCAGTTCAAGGAGGAGAGCTGGGGGTGGAGATTGACACCACCACCCCCATACCCGGCCCGTTCAGATCTGGCAGTTGCTGTTTTTTTTTTTTTTTCTTTTTTTTACTGAACGTAGTGGACTCTGACAGTAAACTCAAATGTCTTAACAGCACGTGATTGTTTATAAGGGAAGTGAGAACGTCTCACATTACTCACATCTTGTTCATACTGATGGGATTGAATTGATAGCTTGTGCTGTTCAGTGATCACTCGGGAAAACAATGGCCACATGTCTCTGCAGGCATGACAGACCAACTCCAGACTTGTATCAGACAGATCAAATAACGGGGGGTTTATCCCACATGTGCTTTGGACAAATCATTTCACAGAAACAAAAAAAGGGGGGTTGGGGGGGGCACAAACCCCAGGAATGACAGAGTTTCTCGAATGGTCCTGTAGTACCTGGTAACAGTGGCAGGAGCTCTGACTGACGCGGGGTGGGTATGGGGGTGAAGATCTAGGTCACGTGGTTGGCACAGAGCTCCAGACACACGGTGGGGAGACCCTCGTTGACTTGACCTCTGACATCCTGCCGTATGCAGATGTGTATTCCCGTCAGGTCGGTCAGGAACGCCTACCAAGTGTCATCAAAGCTTGAGCTTCCTCGTTGGGCCTACGTGTCTCAAACGGTGGGGATTTTGCACAGACACTGGAGCATCAGATTTACGTCTCTGTGCACAGCTTCAAACAGAGCCCAGCCACTTTGACACCTGTGGACCGGTTGGCTTTGCCGGAAAAAGGCAAACGTGTTTCTGAAGATCTGAGCCGCAGTTAATCCCTCTCCACCCCGCCGCCAGACACAGATGATCACTCTTGGGTCAGTTTCAGCCTTTCAAACCCTCCCTTTGCCCAGTCAACAGGTGGTAGGGTCCTCAGGCTCTCCTCTCTTGGAGCAGCTAAAATATGTCCGGCGCAAATAAACACATTCACAGTTCCGTCAAGTGGTGGGAAGAAACCGTGGCATGTTAGCAGCTGCCTTCTCTGGCAAACCCTGTAAAAAACTGTTGGGTTACAGGGTTTTTCCCCAAAGTGTAATTTCGGCATTTCTTGTCTTTTCTTGATAAGCTTGGACAATTACAGCTATCTTGTTACTCTATTTGCTTAAGTCATTTTGCACTAGTCTGTGCCTGTTTTCAAAAGAAATGCATCGAAAACAAGGAGAGGAGCCGAACGTTCACCTTGCATTTCACGGTTTGGAGTATTTCTGGCAGCATGTCAGTAGATGGGACAGGAAATTAAACTTCTCTACACTCTGAATTGTCTTGTTCTGGACAGAGAATGTCACATTTGAAGTGAAACCAATCAGTCACACCCCTGAGGACTGCTCAAGAAGATGTAAAAGTCTTACATTTGTTTTGATATGTCACTGACGTGTTTGTCTGGCTGGATTGCTGTGAAATGTTAAGTATGTGTTTATTACTCAAAGAACAAATGTCTGTTTATTTAGTGGAGTCGGAGGAGACACAGTTTGGTTAGATTCACTGTTGTTTATGCCGTTGAGCCAGAGGCTGTGTTTGGACTACACTGACGCACTGTGTGTCTCACTCACTACCCGTTTCTCTCCAATCCTCCACTTCACTTCTCACTCTCTGATAGCTTGCCCTCTCGCTGTCATCCTCTTTAACGTCTTGTAAAGCTCTCTCGGGAAGGCTTTCGGACCAACTCGCCAGCTCTTGTATTAAACGGCTCTTTAAACCCACCCCCCCCCAAAAAAAAGCCTCACGTTGCTTAAGGGGGCTTGAATAAATTGCCTAGAACCAGCAAAAGTCATAAAACGTTGCCAAAGCGACGTGACCGGAGCATTGCTTATTGCTGTTGGCATTTGCTGCTGGGCATCAACTAAACTTTCGGGAAGTGATGATGAAACGGCAGAGCGTGTCATCAGGCAGGCACCGGGCAGAGCGGAGAGAGGAGGACACGGTGTGCCTTTCTGGGTCTTCCCAACAGTGATGCACTACATACATTACCCCATCCCCTACTTCACCTGGTGCCTTCACTTTATTTCTCTCATTCACACAAACGTACACGGTGTTTCTTCTTGCGGTGTTCAGGGGATCCAAAGCACGGAAGCAGACAGGAAAGCGCTGCTTCAAACCCCGAAGTCTTGAGCCAAACATTCAACCCTGAAGCATATCCGTTGTCTCCTGTCAAGCAACAGAATATTGCAAATTCAATCCAGTACCCCGCGGAGACTCGTTATGCCCGAGGAATCAGCCAGTGTCTTGTGTGTGTCGTTTTGGCAACGTGTTTAATGAATCAACAGCTAATAAACTTTCTCCCTCCCTTCTTTCTGCTATCACAACCCTCCCTCCCCCCTTCACACCTGTCCCCGACCCCCACCCCCAGCCTGTGACTGCCACCCTGTGGGCGCAGCAGGCAAGACGTGCAACCAGACCACGGGCCAGTGCCCCTGCAAGGATGGTGTCACCGGCATCACCTGCAACCGCTGCGCCAAGGGCTACCAGCAGAGCCGCTCCCCCGTGGCCCCCTGCATCAGTGAGTGACTCCACTGCACACACAACTCGCAGGCACTGCACGACACTGTCTTCGGCGTGGTCATTTAATCATCCTGGCCTTAAAATGAGTTTAACAATAACTGTTAAACGCTGACGAGCTCCATTGTGAAGAATGTAATATGACAAAAAGGCTTAATACATAGTTAGAATGCAGAAGTGAACTACACTAAAAGCAGCACATACTCAAACCAGTGAGATTACAGAGGATAATTGAAAGCACACTTCCCTGTAGCCTAAAGTCATTCTGGCCCTCTGACAGGCACACCCAACCCAGACTCTGCACTGCGTATATACAGTACATGTGTTCTGTGGGTTTGCATGGCCACTGAAAATGCCATGATAATCTCATAGAGAACAGCCCAAAACGTGGGCAAACCAGTGCCCAGATGTAAAGTCAGGCTAAACTCAAACGTGATCTTTTACGAGAGCTGGTGTGAGAACTCAAGACTCGTTTTTTGTTGTTCCACTTGCTGTCAATGATGTATTGTGTGTGTATGTGTGTGTGTTTGTGTGTGTGTGTGTGTGTGTACTCTCGTTGCAGTAGTTTGTATGTCGACTACATCAGGTTTTTAATTTCCTGTGACAAACGTGTATGTGTGCGTGTGGGTTATGAAATTTGCCAGCGGCCCCGGTACATGCAGGCATGCGTAATAGAGGGCAACTTTCCACCACACTGTGTGCCAGGCGGTACGGCCGCACATTGCACACACTCACAAGGCAACCTCCACCAAAGCGAACCGTGCCGCCCAGTGCCGTCCCGAGCTCCGCCACACTGTGCCACATGGTGCCGTGTTGTTTCCCTCACATGCTGCTCCAGTAGCAGATGGTGGATGGGCGAGAAGGAGAAAACAACTGTGGTCATGGATGGCAGACCCCACTCACTTGAGTGCCACTGAACCATCCCAGTGAGAACAAGAAGAATTGTGTATGTGCGTTTAAGTACATGCGCACATTTGGATCCATTATGAATAGCGTTAATGACAACTGTGTGTGTCAATATGGCCTCATGGTGGGCATCGTACCTCCTATTGAGGCTTCTAGACCCTAAGACAGAACCAAGCCCATTAAGCAGCCAATTAGTATGATGGCAGCAACCCTCATCTGAATGATCCTTTCATCATCTGTCTGTCTTCACAAGATGTGGCCATGAGGGCACACAGACTCAAAGTGGCTTCTAGCAGCTGCGCCTGCCTTTGCAAAGCTCAGTGCCCTTGTTTGTTTTTGTTGGCGGGGTGTCCATAATTTCAGAGACAACTGCAGCCCCCCCCAAATCCCCCCACCCCACCCCACCCCACCCACCGTCAACACACTCCCACTCGCTTGGTTCAAACCCTCAACCTCCAAATCCAATCAAAAGCAGATCCTCTGGGTGGATTCTAAGCCTGCGTTCCAGTAACTCTGTTTACGGTAAATGCAGAGGGCCCGTTGTTAGCATTAGCATTTGTATTGGAAAGTTGAATACGGTTGGGAGAAAAGTCCTGGAGGAATTCCACAAGGCACTTTTTAGTGTAGCCACCGGGCACAGCAGGGGTGGGCTGCATCTGTCTCAAGACGATCCAACCAAGATTGCCCCCTTTGCCATCTGTCCATCTGTCTATACATGCTTGCATGGGGATTACACAGCAGTGTTAACCCAGCATCTGTTAGGGGAGGACGAGACTAATCTAGTGCAGCCACCTTTCCATTTTAATCAGTGTGCCTCTGATGTATCAAGTGTGCCGACTTTGAATGGCTTGACTTCTCCAAACTGGATTACTGGGTGTAGTTGTGGTGCATCGACTGAGTTTGGCTCAAACTTGGTCCTCTGACCTCCACTTTTTCCGACACTTATACCGTCTCAGGGTCTTTCAATTTATTCCTTAAACATGAAAGTGAAACCACCACATTAGTCCGTGGAATGCATGGTTTGTTTGAGCCTGTCTTCCCTCTCACCACCAATAAGTAATAAGTATTTCTTTCAATGTTTATCTCGCATGTCTGTCTGCAGTGCCCTGTGTGTTTTTATGTGTATAGTTGACAAATGTCACAAACCTACTGTAAGACAATCCTAGTATTTTCTCTTGGTGAGGAAATACACGTTCTACTTCTTAATATTAAGCTTACCCTCTTCATTTTGTTGTGGGTTTATTAATTTATTCACAAAACCTTCACATGCACTCTTAGAGGGCACACATCCAAATCCCTTAGTCCAGACCTAAAAGGCATGGATTTAAATTCAACCAGCGGAATAACTTTGTATTTTTTGTGTGTTTTCAGAAATCCCAGTGGTCAACCCCACAGCTGTGGTGAGCAGCACAGAGGAACCAGCAGGTTAGTATTCGCCCTCTGCGCACCTCGCCCATAAGCACCACTGCTTTATGAGAGGAACAAAAACATCTCTTTTAATATTTCTGGACTTGAGTTTTAAGGTGTGGAATAAATATTAATGAAGGGTGGGTCCGCTCTTTTGAAGTTCGGCAAAGAGAACGAGTGCACTGGGACCTGCAGAATTTTTCCATTGTCTTAAAAACCTGTGTCCTTGGCACGGTTTTCCCCCAACCGCTAACCTCAAGTTAGTGGAGCCTCGCTGTGCTCGAAGTATAGCTGCAGCTCAGAGCCAAGGCCAGCAGATAGGCAGCAGAGGTGATTAGTTAGAGTTTAGCTGGGAGATTTAGTGGAAGGGAGAGTTTTGAGGCGTGAAAAGAGTGTTGGCAAGTGGCTGGGGGAAAATTTGTTCAGTCTCTCCCTCTAACTGTCCAATTTACGCTCCGGTCAATTACCCTACCCTTATTTTTCATTCTGTGGCTGTTTTGATTTGAATGGTTGTGTTGATTTGGAAATGTTGTTCATTAGTGGGTTTATAACATATATCATCACTCAGGCTGCAGATCACGCCCCCCACGTTGCCACAGATACTCTACTACTCAAAGCACATCGGTTTATTGTTCAAAAACTGTTTGAGGCCTAATGAAGTCTATAGTGGCTGATACTGACTTCATTTCACAGGAAAATATTGAAGTTGAAGGCCAAACACAGTCAATGAACGTTGCATTCAGTAACTATAGAAAACCTTCTATTAAATCAAATGTTATAGAATTAATACATTGGTTTGGAAAAGTTTGACTTATTTGCTTTCTTGCTAAAAGTTAAATGAGAAGATCTATACCACTCATGTTTATGCGGAGGATGTTGTAAATTGGATAAATTAGGTTTGTTAAGCACAAAGACTGGAAGCAGATATAATCCAAAAGATTGTTTGTACAAATTAGGCATTTAGGCCTTATCTTAGTCAATGAAAACTGTCTACATTTGAGTCTTTTTTTAGATATCAGTTTAAATTGAACATTTCAGTCAATCTATTCTATCCAAAATATCACCTTGTTTCTTTCTTTCAAGCCCTGTTGTTGTCATTGATAACTTTAAGTGAGCAAGTCCTCCTGAATGTGCTCGGTGTGCCACTGTAGTCCTGATATGGTGCACAAAGAACAGGAAACAGAAGAACTGCTGCATTTAATGACGTCGGTGCCGTCTTGTTATCTTCTTGTCTTAGACTCTGGGGAAAAAAAGGTTGTGAACAGACATGTTTAATCATAGTTTTTGTTTACAAAATGAGCACATATTAAACAAAGCAGAGACAACAGATTGGTACCTTTAGACACAGACAGGTGAGCTGCTAAGCTAGCCGGCCCACTGGCTCCAGCTGCATATTTAACGCACAAGACATGAAAGACATTTTTATCCTCTCCTCAGACTATCAAGAAATATGTCTTAATATTTCCAATAAGGGAAATATAAATCAATAATAATAATAATAATTTCCTCACAATTGCAGTGACTTCTCTCGTTCTGACTCTCGTATTAGTTGGGCCTTTGAGCCTTTTTGAAAAACCAAAATAATGCCCAGTCCAGCTCTTTCTTGTGTTTACTTTCTTGTGTCTACTTCCCTGGGAAAATGTTTCGGGGTCTCAGAACAAAAGAGTTGTTGATCGGCAATTCACCTCAGGCTCTACCAAACACACCAGAGCATTTCCCCCACATCTTTCTGCTTCCTAAACTACCATAGAACGAGCTTCAACATCAGAAACCCAAGGCCCCAGAAGGTTTTTGTGTAAGGGGCGGTGGGTGCAATTTGTCCTTGTCATGGCACAGTGAGCGGGGCTCAAAGGAACGAGGGCATCGAGAGCCTCAGAGCCAATTGTGAGTATTTTCAGTGGGCCGGTCTTCTGGGTCAGTGGCCGATTCACCGAGAGCTTTTCCAGGTGAACAGCCAGCAGTGAGTGACTCTTCATGGGAAAACACACACTGTCTCCCAGCCAGCGTTTTACCACTGATACCTTTAGGCCAGCCACTGTATACCACACACAAACATACAGACACCTCCCCCCCCACACACACACACACACACACACACACACACACACACACACTGGCAGTGATCTAATGAAATCCATGCACAGCTCATACGAATGCTTGCCTGTCACAGTTGCAAGCACACTTACATGATAATGATCTGCACATGAAACCACACGCTCGCGTATAATGAAAAAGTCCTTAAGCGAGCTA
The DNA here is from genome assembly GCA_016806645.1 of Ophiodon elongatus. NCBI lineage: Eukaryota > Metazoa > Chordata > Actinopteri > Perciformes > Hexagrammidae > Ophiodon > Ophiodon elongatus. The sequence goes on along the minus strand of JACSYO010000928.1, from coordinate 543,366 downwards.
TGATATTCATCATCATTTATTTAAAGTATGTGAGAAATGTACAACACACACACACACACACACATACACACACACACACACACACACACACGCGCACACACAAATCCATCCACACGTACACCTCTGCACCCGTCCACATCTACACCTCCACTCATCGTTTTTTTTCAAGTCCCCCTGTCTGCAGGTTATTGGAAGCCGCCATCTGCTCTCTCTTTCTCCCTTTCCTTCCTTGTCTCTCCTCTCTCTGGCTAATAAAATCTCCAGCGCTCTGATATACAGCCAAGCCTCCTGGACATTTTTATGGGCTCCTTGGTCCCCCGTTTCTTTCTCCTCCTTCCATTGCTCCACCCGTCCTTCCTTAAAAAAAACAACGATGCTACACCCCTTCTCTCATGCAAACCCCAGAAAGTGTAATTTCTCTCTCTCACGACTTTCTTTAATTGGGGCATTTTACGTCCGGCAATTTTATTTGGTTTGCTTTGGGAAGCAACACGACTGAATGGTTTTCCTGTTAAAGGCAATGAGAGGTCTGACCACGGATACCAGTCCAGTTACCAGCATGTGGTTTTTCAGTTTCATGCCCTGACAAGTGAGCAGCAGGGTCAGCTTTTCGTGTCCCCTCACTAAAACTGACTGGAACCATGTTGAAATATGACCCTCCTGGCATCCTCCCCATTTTCAGTCTATCATTTTCATTATTTTCTTAACTTTGTGACCTTCTCATAGTTTTGTAATTGAAATAAGTGGATCCAAAATTTGACGGTTCATAAAATCCAGTGGCATCCAGTCAAGTACAGTAGAGCATTGCTAATGATCAACAGTGTCTCTTTCTTGTCACTGTTCCAGTAGCAGTAGTTACCATGAGAACAATTTAAAAACACAACACAATGCTATACATTGTATCAAGGATACTTGTTATTGATTGCTAAAATGAGCAGTTTCGAAAAGTAATTTAGTTTAGCCTGTCTTTGTTCTCCATTCCCCTTTTGCTTCCAGCTCATGGAAAACACAGAGAATGATCACAGAGAAGCAAAGCTTTTAACATCGAGATGACAAAATACATATTTCAAGATCGCAAAATAAACAAACTAGGGGAAATGGTAACATGCATGTGCTCTATTTGATGTGACTTAACTCCAACTCTGTGTTGTACACAGTCATTTTTCAATTTTTCAATTTTTCTTCTTGAATTTACAAATAAATTCAAGTATTCTTGTCATTTGTTATTCAGGTTGAAGGTAAAGTTTGTGCCATAGAGTAGAGATGTGAGGCTGCAGCCAGAGACGATGTTGGTTCAAGTCCCACACTGAGACATTCAGGGCTGAATTATTTCCTGTGCAGTTTCCATATTTGTGTGAGGTGTCGACCTGAAAAACGTCTGTCATAGATACATGACATCTAAACCAAACCAAGGCTGGTTTCAGAGGCAGTCAAGAAGAGATCCGAGAAAGGTCACTGAGCCAAGAGGTCCATTTTAACTGTCACAATCGTAATTATAACACCTCATCCCTGGCGCTATGAATGGTCAGTGGAGGTCATCTGTCCAATGTGTGGTCTCGGTCGTCACGCTGGCAGCCAAGGTCTAGTCACATCCATCCAACCATGACCTGCTTCCATCGTGCTCTGTCTTTTCTCAAGACCCCCGAAAACATGTCAAACTGAACACTTTTACTACTCTGGTATGTTTCAACCGGCTGTTGCAGCGGTTTGATGTGGGATTTGTCAGAAGTTGTATTTTAGCACACAAAAACCAAACCAAGCTCAATGTTATCCAACCTGCTACGGTCTCTCGGCCCTGTGGTTGAATCTAAGCACAAATATGATCCAAAAACGTAGACGTGAATGTGCAGAAATGAGCACATGGGGGTTTATTTTGATGATTTTCAGTGTGTGCGTTGGTGGTTTCACAGCACTTAACAGTTTACGGTGTTTTGTCACACTAACTTTGCATTGCAGATGTGGTGGTGCTGCTACAAAAGCACCACATAATACACTATAAAACCTAAAAAGCAACCTTGTGACGATTCAAATTTCAAGTGTGTAAGTGTCCCATTATGTGTGTAATATGAGTGTCAGTAAGTGTCGTGAAGTTGCAGCCTGCATTATGGGGGTGAGTGACGGTTGTCCATGTTTTTTTGCAGATTGTGAGTCCTATTGTAAACCAGTGAAGGGCAACCTGAAGATCAACATGAAAAAATACTGCAAAAAGGATTATGGTAAGAGAGGAGGATTAATTATCAACCATAATTAATAAATGTAATGTGTTTGGAGTATTGGCCTTGAGTGTTTTCTCATGAATGTGTCCTCAGCGGTGCAAGTGAACGTGCTGGACATGGAGACGGTTGGGGACTGGGCGAAGTTCTCGGTTAATTTGGTGTCTGTGTACAAGAGCCGCGGCGAGCCCTTGAAGCGAGGCGACAACATCCTGTGGGTACACATGAAGGACCTGGCCTGCAAATGTCCCAAGATCCAGATGAGTAAGCGATTCTTGGTGATGGGCGGCAGCGACGGTGGAACCGGCACAGGGACGGGTCCGGGTGTCGGTCCGGGCGGTGGAGCCACCAGTCCAGGGGCGGAGCACGTGGGCCTAATGGCCGATAAGAACAGCCTGGTGATCCAGTGGAGGGACGTTTGGACGAGACGCCTGAGGAAGTTCCAGCGCAAAGAGAAGAAGGGGAAGTGCAGCAAAGCATGATGGGAAAGCAGCGTTCATCCCTACCTCTCCCTCCATCGCCCACCTTCATGAACCCTTACCCTGCGATCTCCCTCTCATCCCCCTCTCTTCCCCCATCATGGGAACAGTGCACATTAGAAAGACTGCATGTACCCTACCTGTTTTAAGGACCACGTTTTGTGTATATTGTATAATTATTTTCCTTTTTTATTTTTCAAGGTTTGTCTTTGTTATGTCAGTTGTCTTTTTTTTTTGTCCAATTGGTTTGCCTTAAAAAGGGACCATTAAAAAGGGTATGAAGTGTAGACAAAAGCAGACGCCAATCCCTCCCTCGACGACGACAACAGAAATGTCCACTCGTCTCCTGACTACGACCCCCTGACCCTCAGCCTCCTCTTACCGTCAACACTGACTGTCTCCTGCCACTTTGTTTGACATATAAGAATACCACACTTCACACATTTCTCTGAGGATTTTATTCAACAGTGTTTGCCACTGACGGATTTCAGTTACAAGACAAGCTGCACATCCTCAGCGTGTCCTCCTCACGTTTCATTGTTGAAACAACTTGGATCAGCAATTCAATCAACATTTGCTGTTAAAATGTTCCTAAAAAAAATGGGCCTACTTGCTTTAGGTCTCTGCAGTAACTTCTACGGACTGTAACTATGAAACTCTTGTCCCGTGAGGAAACAAGGGCTCCCTTTGCAGGGACGTTTTCCACAGCAAACCTCAGTCTCACCACCACTGCTGTTGTCACCAGACAGCCCACACAGAACAAACTGCTCGTGTAGGCTCTTATATCTGCAAGTATTTGATGCCACTGCTCATAGTAGAGTTTATATTCTTTGTGTGGCTACTTTTATCTCATCCATCCATATCCCAGCCCTGTCCATATTTGAGATGTATCCTTTTGTTTCACTTTAAGCAAAACAAACCACGTTAGCATGTGTGAGTCACATTGCAGGCCCCCGGGACTGTGCCTCTTCACCACCAGTCCCTCTCATGAGTAGTTTATAAAGTCATGCAGCACCATCATGACTCATTGCTTGTCACTTTTTCTGGAAGAAAGATTAAGCGGTGTGGACAAATGGCTGGAATTTCAGAACAATACCAATATTTCCAGGGAGACCTTTTGCTTTATGGATAATGTCTTCCGCTAGGCAGTGGCCTTCCAGATGTTGCTGTGTGGCCAGTGTCATTTGTTTGTATTTAAATGTCTGAACATTTTTCTGACGCGTCCAGTGACTGGCAGGCTTTTGTTTGCCTAAATAAGAGATTGAAACGAGAGTTCCTTTTCATGCAGTAAAAAGAAAACAAAGTTGGATAAACAACAGAATTGTGTTTTTCTCTAGTGTATTTTGACAAAATGAATGAGGCTGGAAAGTTTTTAGTGCTCACTGATTGTATTATGACATGAGAGGATCATATTTCATTCCTCATGTGCTTTGTTATGTTTGCATGTTTGTGGTTTTTGCTGGTCCATCAAAACCTTACAGTGAGCAGTGAAGAACTGAACTAAAATGAGCATAGAGATCCAAAGGAAAACTTCCCAAGTTATCTTCCCCCACTTGCCTACCCTGACACAGGCCCTGTCATCCTTTGCCAAATAAGCATAGTCCGTTTTTAAATTCAATTAAGAAACTATGGAAGTCAGGACCAACAAAAACCACAGAGAGAGCCGTCTGGTTGCTCTCAAGCTTTTTATCTGCGTTTTGCTGTTATTTCATTTTGTAAAGCACATTACAATTTATTTAAATAGAGTACAAGATAAACACACAGATTTGAGGGGCACATCAAGCTAGCGTAGCAGTGAGTGTGCGGATAGGCATGTCATGCTAGCGAGTGGTTACGCTCCTCTGGCTGCGGCGGTATGTTTGGTTTGTCATCCTTCCAAAAGTGTCTCTCCTCTGCTCTCTTCTCTGTGTCAGCCACCACCCTCCCCAAACTCCCCTTTAAACCCATTTTGCATGTTGTGTATTCAGTGTCTTAGATAAGTGACAGCACAGAACGAGGCTGCCAAAACTCCTCAGTGGTGTACTGTACTGCACTGTAGCTCTTGTTGTCACGTCTTCCGAGAATGTATGTCAAACTGTGAAGAACACACTCACACAGGTGTATGGTCTGATTGTAAGTGTTTATGAAATAATGTCACCAAGCGTAAGAATGTGGACACCGTGACAGTTGATGCCGTTATAAACTGTTGTGGATATTCATGCTTATCTGTCTGTTTCATAATGGCATTTTGATTTTTTAATCCCCCCCCCCCAAAAAAAAAAAAAAAATATGTAACCAAAATGAGATATCACCCACCAGGATTTCTGGTGTGAGACAAAAGAGCAATGGAGGTCAAAGAAAGGACAGCACTTTGCCCAGGACACAATTCCCACCGTTGGAATTTAGCAAAAAATGCAGAACCAAACAGTCAGTTATTTGTGTGTTGGCTGTCCACTGTGGCCCGTCAGACAGGTGGTGCTACAGTAGCACCAGTCCTCGTCGCGGTATGCGAGTACGGCGTGACACTTTGTGATTGATGGTCAAAGTGCGTGCCAGTGAGGCCTCTCTGGTGCTCAACTCCTTAAGCAACCAACACACATTAGAAAGAATGGTGGCGTCCTTAAATCTGGACTCTCTCGCGCGTAGAATCGCTCCAAAAAAATAAATAATTCTCCTTTCCTTTCTATTGGCTCTCCTTTTCTTGAGTGCCCACCCTGATTGTTGGAATAAAGATGAGAAGTAAGAGTGGCCAGATGTTATTTGGGGGGTGGAAGCTTAGTCTTGTGAAAGCTATTTAGTGAGCCTCATAGGGAGAGCCGTCCTGTTGTTTTACGTTAACAAGCTCAGCAGATTGGCAGTGGAACTGAGGCCATAACTGCTTTGCTTTGTTTCCTCCCTTCACAGCATTTATAGCATTCACAGGTGTGTGTATATGTGAGTAAGTGAGGATGTGTGTGTGTGTGTGTGTGTGTGTGTCTAATTAACCTTACCCGTGTAAACAAGTGATGCGCACATGAACCGAAGGTGCGGAGAAGTGAGAGCTCTCATTTGAAGGCAAACGTTTTGGGGGCACACAGCTTCTCAGTTTTGCCACTGTTTAATGTTTGCATCGACGAGTCTGAACAGCTTATGATGAAGAGTTTTCATTTACTTTTTCCCTGTCCTGATTCCCATTTTCTTCCTGGTTCACTTCCATCTGAGCGTTGTTTAATAAGTCTTGACACATTTTTTGATGTTGTAAATATGTACTGAACGGCCTCTGCCAATCATGTTGTCTTTTGTGAAGCGTCACTTGGCCTTGGATGACTCACGTGTATGGATGTACAAACCAGATGATGTTATATGGATGTGGAAACCAGAAACATATGCTTTTGTGATCACGGCCAGAATATGTGGTTCAGATATTACACAGAATGTATTCCTTTTTTTTGGTTTTATGTTGTTTCCAGACAACCGCCCAATTGTAAATGACTTTGAGGAGAATCGAGTGCAAATGTGACGCGGGCTGATCGAACCCTCTCCGTTTCCCAGAGAGGCACAGACACAACAACCCACCACTCTCTGTTACATTCATTTCCTGGGAATAATGGTTCACTCACACCGAAATTGTTAACCTACCTTTCATGGGGAACAAAGGGAATCTTCCCTCAGTTCAGCTCTGCTCTTCACTTCTGTTATATCAAAGTCTTCCTTGTACATTTTTCCTCTGAGGCAATGAACCACTGACTTTTTAATCTAAATGATAAAAAAATAAATTATTAGTTAATGAGCTGTGTGTTGTGCTGATCATCTGTCTCTTTAATTACAGTCATTAGCCTGAGCTGCGGAAATAATGTCAAATTGTTATGTGTGTGTTTCCCACTGGAAAGTATGCTCACATACAGTGGGCACTGCGCTGGTGTGTTTCCACTCACACTGGGGTCTGAAGGGGGAGACGACTGGGGAGAGCGGCTCCCCTCTACGAACATAGCGAGAGCTAAAGCTCTGTAAATAAACAGCCAGGCACACACACACACACACACACACACACACATACGCACACATACGCGCGCGCACACACACTTGAATGTGTACCTCACCTCTGAGGAAACCCAACTCCAGATCCAAAGCAGGAAACTCCTTACTCTCTTTCTCTCCCCCACTCTCTCACCTACAGTCTCCTCTCTCCTGGTCTCTCCACCCTCTAACCAAACAGGCCAGCTCCATCCATCCTCCTGAAGGTAAATTACAGGAAAGCGACCATTTATCATCACTCTCCCCAGGCGTGGCCATCAAGGCTTTGAGAATAGAGGTTGCTGGGATGGTCTGGACACACACACACACACACACACCATGGCATGTCTCTGCATCAAGCACATCCATCCTGGACATCCTGGCCTACCATCAGCTTGCTTTTCTTTCTATCTTCCTTTGTCTCCGTCGTTCACGTGTGTATGTTAGAACTGTTCTGCATCTTTTTGCTTATTTTGACACAAATTGACAAAGGAGATGACTGTAATCTACCTGTCCCTTGAGTTTTTTTTTTTTCATGCGACCAGTGTTATGCAGGTGCAACAAATAAGAATAATAATAAATGTAGTGTCCTGTCTTTTGGCTGTGGAGCCATTTCTTTTTCTAAGCGGCTAGCTTCCTTTTGTGAACTTTTGAACTGGTCATTCCATCCCCAAAGTTTCTCAAGCCAGTACAGGCCACCTTCCCATCCCTTAAATGTATGAAAGGATGTATAAGACAATGTACTGTTTCAGTTGGGAGGATGCCTCTACACAGGTATATCAAGATCAACAACCAGATTGTAAACCAAGTTTCAAAAGAAATTTAACTGAATGCTATCCCTTCCAATGTTATAACCGGCACCAAGTTTCTCATTCCTTGTTCTGCTTGTGTTTCCTGGAGTTGCAATGCATTGTGCTGTGTGAGCTTGTTTCTCTTTCTGGCTCCTCAATATTACACCTTGATAAATGCATATTTGCACACTGTATAGAGTTGAGGGACTTCTATTCGTTCTCAGTTATAGCTACTAAGAAATGGATAAAGACAGAGTCCTATTGATTATTGTGCCTTACGTACACTGTGTGGAATGACGACTCAATGATGAGCTCTTCAAGTGTGTTTGGGAAACCACTTGCGGAGAAAACTGGAGCTCTAGAGAGTGACTGGTCTGAGAGAGAGCTGCTGCTTAGAGCGCTGGAAACGAGCAAAGAGGATCCGGCCAAATACTGTCCGTTCTTCCCCCTCCCTATCCTAATACACACGCACGCGCTCACACACACACACACACACACATCCACACAAACACACACCACCCAGCGGTAGACGAGGGGGGCTTACCAATTGTGCTTTCATAAGCTGCCAAAGCGGCTTCATTGGCTTTAAATGGAGCCTCATTACCACTGTGCTTCAAAGCTCAACAACGGCATTTTCCAGCATGGGGTCTGTTTCCTAAATCTTCTCTTTTCCCTAATGCTTTACTTTTTGCCACATTCACGACTTTCCATTCTAATGATCTCTATGACTTATTCCCCTTCTTTTTTTTTTTTTATTTCCCCCATCTCGGTCCCCTTAGGAGACAGCGAACGCATGTGTGAATATCTGAATGTATCTGTGAACACTCATGCATGCTTGTCTGGAAGCCTGTGAGTGTGAGTGTGTGTGTGGGGGTCACCAAGTACTAACCCCCACTGAAAACCGCAAAAAAATGTGGCGAGAAATCTGTGTGGACCAAGATCATAAATATTCAGTGGTGAAGGTCCGATCTCTTTCTCTCGCTCGCTCGCTCGCTCTCTGCTGCACGTCCTTTCTCTGAGTGAAACCAGCTGTCGACTTAAGAGACACCACTCCCTCTGGATCTGACAACATCCGTGACAATGACCACACCGCCGCTCGCACATCTGTCATCCTTCAATCTCTCCATCTTTCCATTTTCCATTTAAACTAAAAGAGCACATTTCATGCCTCCAAAAAGAAATGTCTTCTTCTCACTCAACTCTTAAATGGACCAATTGCATCCACAATACTCGTGGACAATGTTTCCACACACAAACACACTTAGTGTGTTTGTGTGTGGTTGTTAGGGACCGCTGTCGCATAAACCTGAGATTCAGTGTTCCTTTGTTGGTCTTTTTTATTGGAGAAACAAACTTTATTGGGCCAGTGAGTGATTGAAAATGAGTGAGGAATAGGGGGTAATTTAAAACCAGTGTGGTCCCTGATAGGAGCATTGTGCAGCACAAGCCTGCTCCTAATCCGCCCCTCAGCTTTGTGTTTGATTGGGTACTGTTGAAAATGGGGATGAGTCTGCCTCTTCAAAGCCTGTAACACAAGAGGAATGTGTGTGTGTGTGTGTGTGTGTGTGTGTGCGCGTGTGTGCTGCCCATGTATTAAGGTGATCACAAAAAGCGGATTGTGTGCAGATGGACAAATAGAAATTACACTGATACATTTTGCGTAAGCCCTTTGTGAGTCGTCTCACTTATTACGGCACATTTTAATAGCTTTTCCTCAAGAATTACAATCCTGGCTTTAGGGCTGAGTAATTAGTAGACCTTTGCTTCAATATGAGCATGAACACATTTAATGATGTATAATAAAACACTTTCAATATGTTGCAGTGTTGTGTTTGGCCCGAGGATGCTCTATCGCATCGCGGTGGGCTACTTCAAGATCAAGCCTGGCGCAGGCATTTGGCTTTGGGATAAAGGTTGGAGACAAAAATCAGAGAGCATCTTGGCTTTGATTTTGCCATAGTTTTATGAGAGGGGAATGTCAAAAAGATAATTCTGCTCGCACTCTTTAAAAGTTGGACTGCATGACAGATGGAGAGGACTTTGCACCCACTGGGTTCGATCCATTGTAAAGGGACAATTAATCATCTACACAGGACGTACGCTTCATCAAACCAGATTAACTAAAACATAAAAATGAGAAAAATACTCACAGAGCAGCATAAGATGAGTCCCACATTTTATAGGAGAAATTTATTCTGAATTAATAGATTTCAGAGAGCATTATTCATTCATATATTACAAGTGATGACAGACTGATTGGTGAAAATGTGGCATTTGAGGAGTATCCATGCTGAATTGGCTTTGAGTCCCGTTCGCCGTCTCAGCCAAACACTTGATTAAATAGGCATAACTCAGTGGTGAACTATAGGGCAAGCTGTGTTTGAAATAAATCTGACTCATTTTTTGGAATACATATACATGGTTTCTTTATAAATGGACAGAGTAACATGTTTTGTTGCAGAGACTATAGAACCAGGGAGGAATGGTGTTGTCTTATAGCATTTTCCAGAAGACTCTGGTTCTGGACAGCATTCACAATTCAGATAAGACCCGGGTTCAATAGTCCTTTTTAGACTGAAATTAGCTTTAAATTTGGCTTTCTTTTCTCGCTCCATCTTTCCATACTCCGAAGTCTTCCATTTCTCGCGAATAAAAAACTAGATTTAATAAGAATGCTCCTCTTTCCTCTAGGCTCAGCCCCTCTCAGCTCTACGCCCAAGGCTATACTGTACCGTTCTGCGTCAGGCCCATCCACTTCAGGCCCCATCTGTTGGCATTTAGCACCAGCTTCCCCGCCTCTGCACTGATCTCCGGTCTACATTAACTGCCCTAATTTGTCTGCCAAAGCCCACTCTGATTGCTACCATGTGATGTTATGTGAAAGGTGAGGGATGCCTACTTATCTGTGAAGACGGACAGAGAGAGACAGCGCAGGGGGAGGGTTCGAAACAAGAGAGGGCAAGCCGGGTTCGGAGGAAAGAAACGTTTGAGAGAGGAAAGGAAAGTGATTAGAGAATGACATGGACAATAGAGACCACATGACAGGACGAGATGGGAAGAATGGGCAACGTGAATGTGTAAAGAGTGATGTATGTGGTTTTTGATGGTTTTGTGAAGACAGGGGCCTTTCCCTCAAGAGAAAAACAAAGGCAGTGATGAGTCCAGACTGAGATGTCATCAGGCTCCACAGTCCACCAGGACTTTTGCAGTCACGCTTCGATGTCTGCAGCCCAACACAACCCCCCCAATGAAAGGCAAGTGCCCTTTTTACCCTCAGAAGTTTGTACTCTCAGACTTTTTCTCTTCCTCTGGGTCCACTTCTTACGAGAAAGACCCGGAGGCTTCTCCAGAGGGAATTGTGGTCTTTAAGTATGTGACAATCAGACAAGCGGAGGTCTGGTGCAGAAAAGAGCCTCGGCTCATACTGTCCTCCATCACATCTACTTCATTTGGTAATGGAAATCCATTAGGTCAGCGTGTACTTGAAAAAGGCTGTCACACTATCAGATTTTCAATCAAATTATTAACATGGCCAAAATAATTCACGATGGCACGATTTTCAAGAGGTGCTGCATTATTTACACAATATTATCATATGTGTATTATTAACTTGATTTCAATATTTAAGTTTTTTAATATCACAGTATATTGCAACACCCCTAGGACCATGTCTAAAAGCAAAGGTGTTTAATATGGTTTTGAGTGACCACACTCGAAGGCGGGGCGGAAAGCTTGCTGCCATGTAAAGTTATGAAACAGAGAGACCATACAAATTGGATATTGTCCCCCACTTGTGTACAGTTGCACACAAAGGGATGCAAGTAGGCTATACAGTAAGTGGAATCAAAATATACATTTAATCTCGTTACTGTAACAGTAAGTTTTCTTTTTGTGTGGGCTACTATTTATCACAAGTATTGGCTACTTTGCTACATTTCTTTTGTATAATTATTTGTATTTAATTTCATGCTTTCCTAAAATAGGTTTTGCTCACAATTTAATCCCAACAAAAATACATAATACCTTCATGTATAAGATAATATTGGGTATGCTATCCTAGGTTGTGTCCGGCTATAGCAAAAACATGAATACATTAATACACACAGTACATTAGACAAAAAGACACAAGTACACTTCGCTACAGTTCAAGTCGCATCCGTTACAGAGGTAAAACAAAAGTCCTGATAAACTGTGTGAGAATGAAACAGAGGAAAGGACATAAAACAGCTGCTGCAGGCGTGTCTATGGTCGCAAGAGGGCAGAGCTTCACGCCCAGAGTGGTGACACTCCGGATGTGATGCGATATAAATGTTTGGTTCACGGCCACGGAACCATGGATATAAAGAGAGGGGCTAGCACTTCAAGCATAATCAAATTAAGGATCACATTGGGGCCTTGTTGTAATTAGCATCATTGTACCTCGGCATAGTTAATTCGTTAGTTAATGACTGATTGCACCACTTTAGGAGTACCCTCAATGACACGCCCACGTTGACCTTGACAGAAGGGGCTCGATGGGTCTGGCTAACATGCTAAATGCTAACATGGTGTTCTGTGTTCACAGAGGAACCTTTACCGTCAGTGAGGTGTGTGAGAACGTTCTGCTGGATGAGACGTTCAATCTCTGATGTTCAAAACGTTTTTAATTTGAGATGCGTAGTGGGACCAGAGAGGCCAAGTAGACTGGTTATACTGGGACCAGAGAGGCCAAGTGGACTGGTTATATTAAGACCAGAGAGGCCAAGTGGACTGGTTATACTGGAACCAGAGAGGTCAAGTGGACTGGTTATACTGGGACCAGAGAGGTCAAGTGGACTGGTTATACTGGGACCAGAGAGGCCAAGTGGACTGGTTATATTGAGACCAGAGAGGCCAAGTGAACTGGTTATACTGGGACCAGAGAGGTCAAGTGGACTGGTTATACTGGGACCAGAGAGGTCAAGTGGACTGGTTATATTTGAGTATGAACGAGTACAGAAGTTGAACCAGGAGCAGATTGTGAAGGACTTCGTGCAGACGTTCAGACAGTGTGAGTAGAACAACACACTGCTGAGATGATTAGAAAGTCAACATCCGCTTTGTTGCCCAGCAACGTAGTTGCGTGTGCGCTACGCGGTGTGTATAGACCGTGCAGTCTCTCGTTTGCTGTAATGTGTGTTGGTGGCTGCAGCTGCTGTTGAGTTTATTTTGTTTACATGACCATGTTGTCTGCTTTGGTTCAAACTGTTAATTCTAAAAGGAGTTTCAGGTGCTCTTGCGTCCAAAGCTTGTTATATTTATTGTTGATCATTTTTGTCTAATTGTTTAAGTTTAGTCACTTTTCTGGTGATTCTTGTGAGGCTACACTGAGGAAGGCAGTTGTATATTTATAATTGATAGTCAGCTGTATGCACTGCAGTGCCCATCTGTTGGTTTGGACATGAGGGGTCTTGTTGCTGATGTCGTTCCACTTGTGTAGAAGTTGACATTTAGTTCAATATATTTTGTAGCCTACTCTTTAATTTAACAATAGAATCATATGTCACCACCCCACTTCCCCTACCCTAATTCAAATGCAACTCTGTAACAGTACATTTTAACGGACCTACTTTTTACTTTTTCCGAAGTACATTTGTACTTGAGTAAACTTCCTTTAAAGTAGCAGTATTTTTACTTGAGGACAATATTCTTGTACTCTTGTCACCTTTGCTGTACAGCCATATACTCTGTGAGGCTGTACTTAAGCTCAATGGGTCTTTGGGCCTAACATGCTCTCAGTGTTAGCATGCTAACATCATAACGAACTCTCTTGGGAATACCATTCGTTTTGCAAGTATTTGTTCAACACAAAGGGTTGGACAAAGTCTTGACAAAATGAAAACAAGTTCTTCAGTTGAAATTGTATGTTGCTTTAATTCTTACCAGAGTTAAATTAAGCTATACCTAAACAACATCTTCTCCCCATGTTACATAGCCAACAAAACATCTACATCTGACCCCAGATCGACATCAGTTGGCGTGTGACGGACTTCCCCCTACTATCACAGCCTCAGCCCCGCTGTGGCGTGACTTGACAGCAGGACGTGGTTCTGCCAGGCGGATTCTAGCCAGAGACTCATCAGAGCTAATGACAGCTCCCGCACCATTATTATTCCACCATGTCCGCCATGGATATTTGCACTTAAATATGTTGATGTAGTATGAAAAATAATCAGAGAGCAGAGGACTTGATCCATGGTGCTCTTTCTATTGCTTTTTGAAAGTCTTCACATTCAATCACTCACTGGCCCAGTAAAGTCTTGTCATTTACAGACTTGGTAACTTTTAAAAACCAATGTCAAACTGTGCCGCTGAATCTGACAAAATGAGTGCACCGTGACTCCAGAGCAGCATCACAGAAGTGGTATCAATCTGTCCCAAATAATTCTTCTCATGAACACAAATCATGTTCACTTGCAGAAACATTAATTTAACCCTAGATGATCGATTAAGGGAGAAATGGTGGTGGGATTTTGAGAGAGGACCATTTTCAAGGGGAATGCTTCCTAAGGGAGCAGAGCCCCCCCTTCCTCTTCCACCAGAGGAAGTTCTGGACAACCAGGGCCTTGTGTCTGCCAGGGAAAGCAGGAATCAGGCTCTTGGTTCAACAACACAGGCACCTGTGAAAATATGGGCAGCACACCACGTATCAAACCAAATAAACTCACCTTGGCGTAGAGCAAGGGCACGCTCTGATGACAGATGCCACTCGACAGCCACGCCCGCAGGCCAATAAAACACCTCGCTGGGGTGATGGTAGAGCTACGGACCAGATCTGGTTTTCGTGGCATAGAGGCTTCATTTGTGTAGTAGTGTCTGTATTCAGATTCTGATTGAAGCACAAATGGACGCCCAAAAACTTTTGAACTGTATGGAGGGTTCTGGACTGTAAAAAAAAAAAAGCATAGAGAGACTGCTATGACATGGCTATAGAAATAACAACCTCAGCAGTTGCAAAACACCAAAATACACATAGAATGAGTGATTGAGGCTGTAATCAGTCATTTTTAATAAAGGCAAATTCCTAGGAGTGTGTGTCACAGTTCAGTGGCTAGCTGGGCTGTTGCAGGACCCAAGGCTTGACATGGTGCTGTAAAACCAGAGGAAACCACACTTCCTGTCCTCTACTCCTGTTTCTCGAGCGGTAATGGCTGAAGCCAAGCTATGGCCACGGCAACACAAGCAGTTGCTGCATGTAGCAGAACCAGGCCACAAAATAAGAACGCCGTCACAATTTACTTTGGCACCCTAACCTCATGCCAGCGTTACCAGCTCCGACTGAGACCGCCAGGCACTCAAAAACACACAGGACATGCTATACGGGTATCCGGACCCAGGCGAGAACCGTCCTGGCATCATCCGTTCCTGTTTCCTTTTCCTCCCGACAGGCTTAACGAAGGAGTCACGCTTGGCAGGATGTTGACGAGCTTTGGAGTGGTGTGGAGTGTTGGTAAATCGTTACTTTTCGAGCTCTCTGGGAAGAAAAGGAACATCATTGTGCAAACACTAGGGACTGGAAAAACATCCATACCAGCGCCATAGGCCAGAAACTCGTAACCACTGGCTGCATAACCAGACCTTCAATTTTTTTTCATAACCAGACCTTCAATCTTTATACATTTTAATATAGTTTAAAACAGCAGATTTCAGCCTTGAATCCACACAAATTATTTCCATCATAATGTTCAGTGAACCTGTTCAAATAACTTGTTACGGTAAATATGGTTCATGGTTATGTTTACCTCATGGTTTCCACTGTGTAAGGCATGTCATATTTGGATAATTTTACCATGTGGCGCTGATAATGAATTTGTCTCGATGAAGTTCAGCTTGGAATGTGAAACCTGCAGAATTCGGCCTCACTAAAGCAATTCACAAGGGACTTGAAGATGGGATGAAAATGTTTGCTTTGAAGTCACCATCAAGACCTACACTTGAAAAAAAAGATGCAGGTGTACAAACCTTACCTCACAATACAAGAGCAATGATATTCTGAGATATGGGACTGTCAGTAAGGAGCAATAGAGAGGATCTGTATTGCTCCACCTGAATGTGCACCTGTCCTAGCATTCCCAGAAACCCGAGATAGGAATGGGGGCAGGGAAAACCCCATCGAAGTGATTGAGACAGAGACAGATGTTGTACTTTGTGTTTAAAAAAAACATTCACAAAAAGAATGTCGGCAGACTTTAGTGTGGTTTATGTCTGCTAACGAAGACCATAAGCAATAGTACATCGGTATTCTACATGGAATAAAGATGCTTCTTTTAATGCTTTACAATCCTCCTTTCTCCTTGAACCAGCAAGCCCTCTCATGTGACCTCTAGGTTCTCGACATTTTTTCTCTCATGCTTTGAAAAGTCAACACTGATGTTCATATATGAAGGCTCTGTGTTTATATAGCCCACTGACACAAGCCGGCCATTTCGCAGAGAGATGAAGCAGCTTTGTGCATAATCCAAAACACAGCATCCCTGAATGCAGCATCATGAAGAAGCACTTAACTCCTGAATCCAGTTATAGCCCCTCTGCTGCAGCGCAAGAACCCTACAAATGACAGTTATCTATGGGGTCCAAGTTCAGAGGGAGTGGGCTATGTGTGTCAGGGTGCCATGACGACAAAGTTATGATTATTATTTCAAGGCAGAGGTTAGGAGAGGGTTATTGGGGGAAAAAAGAGTGAGGCGGCCATACCACACAAAAAACATGCATAATAACAACCAGGTGAGAGGGCTTCGTAAGCTCACTGGAATGCAACAGACTCCTGAAGCTTTGTCTAATTTGCAAAAATAAAAACTAGGATTAAAAACGAGTGAGTCTTGAAATGAAGAAAACACAAACGAGAGAAAGAACGATTTTGTTTATGTCTTCCTTGTCAAAAACACCATACTTGACCTTCACAAATTGCCAAGCTTGTAATCACAATCCTAATAGAGTTAAGTGCAGAAGGCACAAGCCAAACTTGCTTTCATAGTTAAAAATGTGTTTACTTTAGGCCAGAAAACACCATAAGTCTCTGGCAGCTCTCGCCAGTTTTATTCAGAACCAGAACTCCTCTTCATTGGTTATTTATCTTTCAACAAATCTAACTACTCAGTCAGTCAGTTAAAGGCGGCTTTCAGTGGGAGTCAATTACAAGACACCTTTTGAGAAGTCCCCGAAGACCTGTTGGTTTGTGGTGTGAACAGCGGTATCAGATTACACATCTAAAGTGAGCTGCAATAGGCTGACGGTCATTAGAAGGTGTTGAGCTACAATATGGCTAACACCAGCCCTACAATAACCACTGTGGTTATGACTTTTCAGCGGTGGTTAGCACGGCCTACTGTGGAGTTTGATCGACTCAAGCGCTTTGGAGAGAATTAATGTCGACTTGTAGCCATTAGCGTTTTACCTCAGAAATATATGGACCTGTATAGTTATTTGTGGGTAGATAATTTGAAGCATATTTGTGACATGTGTTATCTGAAAAATTCTCTTTGACAGGCCGGTTTGTTTTGCTGTGAGGTTCAGCCAAAGCAAGAGTTGAGAGAAGAGGAAAGATGTGCGTTTGAGAGTTTTTACTTTCATCACAGTTTCAAGGCAAAAAATATTTCATGGTGTAAAATAGTGAAATACTGAGAACAAATGACTTAACTTCTAATAGCCTAATTAATGAGGACCCGAGAAGAATAGACTACTAAGTACTCCCTGCTTTCATATGTTAAACTTTGTTACGACTTCTTTCTGTCTTTTATTGTTGCACACTTATGATTCCCCACAAACAAAGGTTGAGCTGTATAATCACATGCCATTATCCAAGTGATTATCTTTATATTTCTCAGTGTAATACATAAATCCCTTCATTTTTCTCATTCTTTTTTTCACTGCTCCCATCTGGTTTTAATTAAGGGGCCATCTGGATACCCCCACCACATATGCCCCCCCCCACACCCCACCCTCCAAAAGATGGAAAGTTACATGTGCTCACTTTTGTACCTGAGAGGTGAGCTCTGTCTAAGAAGACTGAATAATGAAAGCGGATTTTAAGAAAGTGATATGCAGGCTACTGTTGTTAAAGTCAGAGTGAAGCTTTTATCCTTCACAGATGCACGTGACCTTGGCAAACCAGCAAAATAGTGAAAAAGCTCTAAAAGCCCACTGCAGACTACCTGCTTAGCACCAAACTGCAGAGAGATAAAGTTAGCGACGAGCTGTTGAACTTTGTGGAGCATTTAGCTGCTAAAGAGACAGATATTTCCCTCAGGAGTTGGTAGAGACCAAAAACAGAGCTTAAAAAAGAGTGAATACTGGACTTGCATTCATAAGGTGGCCAGACACACAACTCCAAATGATTGTAACGTTGCTCTGTAACTGTAAATAAGCAACTGTTTACAAAAAAGTTTACGATTAATTATAATCTAGCGAGTGTCACCTCCTGCATCGCACAATAGACTATCTGCTCAAATGTGATGTGTCTTTAACACATTTCTTTGGCAAACGTGCAGTGGTAAGTTTGTTACAGTTTGTTACAAGTACAGAGAGAGTTTTGTTTTCCATGACGTAATTACTAACAAGTTTACCATATCAATTTAGAAGGTGATGCCATGTTCACAACTTATTTCTGTTGCCCTCTAGTGGACAACATATTCTGTTATTGCAGGTTTAAGGTAAGTAAGTTTAACCAACTTCTTCACCTCACAATTAGATTGTACATTTGTGAATTAGTCTCTGTCAGCAATTGTGGAGATGACAGTTTTAGTGTTACTGTCAACACCAAAAGTCCGGCCTTCATGTCGTCTGCCAACCCCTAAAGCTAGCCTACATGCCTAACAGCTGCCTCCATCCACTCAGCCTTGGTGCAGCACAAGGATTCCCCTCACTCTCTCCCTCTGTCTATTTGTCTTGACATCTTTTACCACCGTGCTAGCTGCTTCGTCTATCCCTCAGCTTTTCTCCCACGGTAGAGCGCGCAGATGGCATGGACCGCCGCCCACTCTGAGTATTCCACCTCACAGCCTCATACATACCTGTGGCCAAGCCCAGCTGCAGCAGCACAAACATACAGAAAGCCTGCATTCCTATACACCCCGGGTCTGCCAGTCTGCTTACCATCAGCCACTGACTGCTATAATGTTGTGGCAATGTTAGCATAATGTTGGATGACGTTGAAAGTGAAGAGAGCTCAGCTGCTGCAGCCCAAGCAGCATGTAGAGAGCATAGACTGTATATAAGAAGAGGACGTGGTCACCCTGACGTCGCCCGTTGGTTTGTGGGCCGCAGTTTTGAAGCCTCAAGTTCGACATTTTAGCTGTCGCCATCTTGGTTTTTGGAACCATAAGTGTCATGAGAGGGTGGAGCTATGAGAGGGTGGAGCTATGAGAGGGTGGAGCTATGTACAACCGAGCAGCGCTGAAAAAGCCATTTTTAAGTCAACCAAAATGTTACAATTAACTTGTAACATTTTGCCGGGATGCAGTGAATCCTGATGCATTGGGCTGACTACAGTTTAGAAAGGGTACATCACATATCTGTATTAACCTATTTCTAAGCATGCCTAAACCTTTTATATCACAAACTGTATTTTTACACAGGGATTTTTGTATGTATTGTCCAAAAGTGCTACAATATATTTTAAGTTTGAGAAATCCTTAAAATGTTTAGAAAAACTGAAGTTTGAATATAATTACAGAACTGGGCAAATCATGCGATGTTATTGAAAGCACAGCTACTAAATGAACCTTCTGGGGAGATTGTTTCGTCAGTAACTTTTTATAGTTCAAAACAGCAATTTTGATGACTGTAACTTAAGTCAACTCCTTTCCAACTAAAATCATGACGTTTCTGAATAAATTCTGAAAGTTAGAATATTCTGTGAGGTCATGCTGCACACATAAACAGCATCAGCATTGTGATTTTAAAGAATAATTAGCCCCCATCCCATGACACCCATACTTGTTTGTAATTTGAACCCTGTGAAGCTCTAACTTCCCTGTTTTCTCTTTTTTTAACGAACACACACATACTAATACACATCTCTCCAAAAGACAGAAACCAACAATGGAAACAATTTTTTCCTGAAGTAAAAACATTTCTTGGAGCTTTTCTAAACCCTATTCTGACTCAACCTGTAAACCAAAGTTCATTCAATTAAGCAGTGAGTGAATGTTGGATTCATTTAACAAACAAAGCTCTACACGGTATTCATCATTTGCTTAAACAGAAAGCATCAGTGATGGATCTCATCCAGCTAAAATAGAGGAGACTTATTGTGGAAACACTGCTCATGTTGAAAAGTAAACTCTGTAATTTAATTTAGTTATTATAGGGATTTGAGGCCCTTTTAACATTTTTAAAACTTCTAATGTTGATGAATTTGTCTGAAACATAACTCTACCCTCTTCTTTTATATCATACTCATTCACCGAGGTTTAGCCTGAAGTATTAGGAGTGTCAGACTCGAACGCCTACAATAACACTAAATTAAGTGCCATATTTTCTTTTAGTTAAATTACTTTGTTTTTCCATACGTATGGATGTTATCTTGCATAGTTTCTGTGTTTTGCAGTAGCTGAATCAGATTGACAGCAGGTTTCCTGCCACAACAACACGGGCATGTTTTCTGTAGCTTAAACTCTTTTTAGTGCTCAGTTATGTTATCCAGCTCAACCTGTAACCCTATTGGGGCTCTATATACTCCACAATTAATACAAAGATAATTCAGTGGAACAGTTTGTTTTTTTTAAGTTGGGAAATATGCTTGCTTTCTTGGTGAGAGTTAGATGAGAAGATCAATACCACTCCCATGCCTGTATGCTAAATATGAATTTACAGACAAAAGCCAAAAGCTGTTAGCTTAGCTCAGCATAAAGCGTAGCTCATTCAGCATGTAAGGAAATATATGGCTGTGATTACTGTGGTTAATCACTGAATCTTGTGATTGGTTGTCAAGCTGTGGACTATTGCTCTATTACAAAAGAAAATACATATGTCATATGTCTGTGTGAATATGTGTAAGTGTGCATGAGCATGTCAGACCCAGACAGTCTCATTAAATGCATCCTCAGGCTTGTAAAGGCCCTTCCGAGTAACACACCTGAGTCGACTCGTAAAGTCTCCAGCCGGAGAGACCAGTGCAGCTGTCGGCCTGTGTTGCGATGTGGCGGTTCGCTGCCTGTTACACATCCCACACGTTCATAGCTACCATATCACCTGGTCATGTATACTCAACTTACTGCCTTCTTGATGACTTTTTGTTTTGTTTTTACGTGTTAGGGACATGATGACTTCTTTTTCTGGTGTGCATTTATTTCAGAAATTCTTATCTGTGATTCAGCCCGGTCACCTCTCACCACCAAACACACCTGCACAGTCCTTTAAATACCCGTTGTGGTTCCAAACCCCTCATTCACTTTCCCTCCATTGCTTTTCCTTCCACCGACACCGGATAAGTGCATGTTTGTGTGCAGCTTAACATTCCGAATAACCTATGCTCCCATAAATGTGCATGCAAACACACAATATACGCACATAGAAACACACATTTCTCTGCTGTAGGTATGCATTCATATGAGTATCTAGCTTATGGCCAGTAGGGTGGAAGGTGAGCTTTTCCCATTGGGAGCTCTGCCAGTTTTCTTTTCATTACTCTAGCTGGGGGCTGAACCCCCACTATCACAATAAGCTTTATTTTTATCGACATGACCAGACGGAAGCGGCATTCCAGGGAATTAGGCTCAATTTCACTTGGCCTCCAGTGTTTTTAGGGAATACCTTGCTCCCACAACTGCCCCCCTCATTCCCCCATTTTTTTGCATATGGAACATGCTCCTCAATGAATATAATATCACCACTATTATTGTTTATTGTTATGCCCAAGGTGCATGGATTAATTCCATTTGTTTGAAAGGTTTCATTGATGCAGTTATTGTGCACTCAATTGAACACTGTGTTTACACTCACCATCCATCATTTTCATCCGAACTTGCCAAATAATACATGTCAAAAGACTTCTTTATCAGATTATAAGTAAAACCTGCTTGGAAATATGTATCATAACACAGTGAGACATCCCAGCTGGCAGCAAGTACAGCAACTGTTATGTGAAATGAAGTATCTACTAGTTTGCATACTTAAGGGAGAAGGAAAGCCACAGATTTGTCTAGTATTCTGTGTTTGTGTACACTAGAGCAGTGTTATTTTTGAGGAATGGTCACAGTTGTTGTCGAAGGCCCATATGCCCACACCGCTGTTGTCTGTAAATCAACTCAGAGAGAGAGAGAGAGAAGCCAAGACAACGACAAGACTCCAATGTCTTTAAATAGTCTTTGAAGTAATAATGTACAAAACTGAAATAACAATATAATTTTTGACACAACTGTGGGACAGGGTATAATTAAAACTTCAATATTTCTTATGTTAATAAAACAAGCAATGCAGGGCAGGTCTGGGAACTCCTCAGCCAGGATGTGATGTAGTCTATATATTTGCAACAGAGCTTTCTTTTGAACAAACAGAAGAAGAACTCAGTATGCAGTTTGTCCAGCAGCCACCCACAAAGAAAAGAGTGCGACCTGATGAAAGTTCAATTACCTCAGCAGAAATTTCAAGAAAGAAAACAGAACAAACAGGAGTGGCCATATTATTTAAAAAAACAAGTGCTCTCTGGGAACAATTCGTATTAAGATAAATTGAATAGAAAAACAGGAGGTCTAAGAAATGTAAGAAATGTGAATGTTGTAACTTGAATGTGTAAACCACCTAATTTAAGATGATCATAATCAGTCAATATTCAATCTCTGAAGGGGATCCAGTCACGTATACATCAACCACAAGTGTAAAGTCTATTTGTCCCCGTCTTTCTTAAGGGTTTCGTTAAAAATCTTTAATGCAGCTAGTGCTGGAGGCACACTTAAAACACAAACCCTTCACACACACACACACACACGCACGCACGCACACACGCACACACAAAAGATCATCGCTCTCTTTCACTCTGTTATTTATTCTTTTCTATCTTGATCAGCTCAAGAAACTCAAGTCAATAATTCAACTTGCCTTTTTCTCATTTTGATTAACTCAAAATAAACCACATTCTGTATTCATTTATTAAGTACCGTAACATTTCTTTCCTTTAATTATCGTCCGACTGTGTTGTTTTATGCAGGATGGTTTGTAACTCTAGCCGTGACCATGTCAGCATGCCTGGTATGAGAGAATGCAGGAGAAAAGCTACCATTAGTGGAAGAGGTTAAACCACTTGCTGTGGAAACTGTATCTACAGCCTCTGGGTCAAACCACAAGCTCAAGTTGATGTTCAATACACTGAAGCCGTTTCATAACCCCAAAGTAAACCTCCAATATAAATAGATACAGTGGAGTTTTCTACAGTACATTTTCAACAGTACGTTGCCTGTCCTGATGCCAGTGTTTTACCTGTACTTTGTTCGTGGCTAATCAGAAACAGTTGGTTAAAAAACTTTAAATCCACCTGTTAAACTGTTGGCAATAGCGTGTGTTAGCCTCAGCCTATTACTGTTTTATCATCCACGGTTTGAGGTAGGGGAGTTTGATTGGTGGGGGGTGACCTTGGGTAGTGGGGCCTCCCCCTCAGTCTGAGTCTGTATATTGAGCACCCCACCTGTAATTATTTGGGGATTACCTCTTTATATGAGTAAGCTTTATAGCGTCCGAAGGGACTTCCTGCCCCCCCTTGAAAAAAAGACCTCCATTAAAAATCCACCTCTGTAGCATCACAGCAGGGCACCAGCCAATCAATGTCTTTCCCCAGAACCCCATGTTCATCAAATGGATTTTTAAGGGACATTCATGTCATATGGACTCATTTATATGTGAAAAAAAAGAGTAGAGAGTCATAGTGCCTGTCAGATTACTCACAGCAGTATTTAAAGATGGTTGTTCAGTAAGTGTAAAAGTTGGCGTACTTCAAGCACCTGCTCTCACGATATGGATATTTTCACGAGCAGTGTGCCCACAGCTGGAATACGTCTTCTCTTTTTTTGGATTGCGTAACTCACTTGCCACCTGGATTGAACAGGTTGCTGGAACAATTTCTCTGTAGGCCAGTCTCTTATAGTGGAACTGATCGAATCACTAGATGTCTCGGGATGCTGTCCAGCTCACACCCTAAAAGGCACGACTCCTAATCCACATTTTGTTGAAGGGAACAAGGAAAAGGAAAGAACTGTAAAATCAGGCAGGAATTCTGTTTATGGGGCGCCAGAACACAGCTGCCTGTTGGAGTTGGCGATGGAAGTCAGCGTCACGGGCGAAACTGCAAGCTGGTTAATCTATAGTGGCGTTTGCCAGATGGTTAAGTCTTTTAAGCACACATATGTATGTAGACTGACTTATATAAAAAACACTCCTAGCTTACTACAGGTGCATCCACTGTCTCAGCAACACACACAAAGATACACACCTCTACATTGCACCAGCTATGTTATTGCTCCTGGACTGGGCCTTTCCAGCTTGTAGCACCGCTGTCGCACGCAATGTGCCGACTGAAAGCTCCCCAAGTCATAGAGAGAGAGGGGAAGCCAAAGTGGGATGGAGCGACAGAGGGAGCATGCAAAGGATTTAGACAGAGAGTATGAGAGTATGAAAAAAAGGCTATTAAGTGACTTGTCTAGGTTTGCCAGACACAGTCACACCCAACTCAAAGGATCAACTATGTTCCACCACTACTCCAAAGTCAACCACAAAAATGTATTTCATGGATCAAAATTGAAAACTCCATTTAAGTAAGTGATTGGGGAAAATCCAGGAGAACATTTTATTAAAACTCTGTTCTGTTTTGGTCAGAATGTACAGGTTACATTACAGAAACTGAAAGTTAAAAGCAAAGCCAGTGTGCACAGGTGGCTTAGAGAAAAAAAATGCAATGAACACCCATTTTTACAAGCCTCAAAAACCCCAAGGTGTAAGCGGTGTCCCTCTTTCTGGGTTGTATTTGGACTGTTTTCTGGCCCGTAAAAACAAGCATATTTCAAGGGAAATATGTGAAGCACAGAGATTTGAAAGGCACTAGGAGCACTGTTATAAATGAAAGCCCATTAAACGTGATGGTTTCCTTCCATTCCAAGTGAGAACAACTTTGGTCATCTTCATTACGATGATCATTGTTGACCTTTTAGAGGACTGAACAATAACCGGGTTGTCGGCTCACTAAGTTGGATGAAGCTAAAACCTGCAATAACTTTTCTTTTTTAGAGAAGAGAGATGCAAACACGGATGTAAGGAAACATCAGCCTATATGAATATAAACGGTATTGTTTGATTGTATATCTTGTTTGAAAATATGTCGCTATACCTTAAAAGGTCGATATACCACCCAGCTATATTTGGAGTTGTGTTCGTGTCCACCTAATGAATCTAAGTCCAATATTCACTCTCCTATTAGCTCTCTTTTGATCTCTCCCTATTATTGAGGGAACTATTTGGCTGTTTAACAGAGAGTGGATGGATTTCTACCAGCTGACTGCTGCAGCTACAAAGACACTAATGAGAGTGTCAAGAGTGAACAAACCAAACTTTTGGCCGGAAAAACCAAAACAATGAGCTTAACGAGGCTAAACGGATCAGGTTCTGCTCAAACACAACAGTTACACATTTTTGTCTTTAAACACCTATATTTGACTCAAATTCAATGCTGCAGTGATCTTGAAACAAAGTGAATGATTGTAGCATTGTGGCTTTTTCCAGCGACAGTAGACATGTTTACCTTCACAGGTCTTTGAATTTGGCGAGGCATTTCCCCCAACAATCACAACCAGATGCAAAGTGGAGGTCAAGGGGGGTCATTCTCTTTTATTAAAGGGTTTATTGAAAATAATACGGGTGGAGGGGTAGAATCATACTTCATCATTCTTTTCAGCGGCTATTTTTTTCTTTGGCAGTGCATGCGGCCATAGCAGGTGCTGACATTCCTTCTCCCCTTCTTCCCTCTATTCCAACCCTCTTTCACTCTCTCCTCAGTCTAACCTCGCACTCACTCTCTCTCCTCCTTCTTATTGTTCCCTTTTTAATTGCAGATATAAAAATGGCCAAATGCTGCCCTTTGATGGGGAGGGACATTCCTGGCATCTCTCAGATGTCTGTGCTCCTTTGCTGTAACCCAACTCTGGTTGAAAGCATTTTCCTGGGAAAAAGAGGCGGCCCACAATCGACGGGGCACAGGGACACCTGCAGCTCTGGCGCAGCGGTGACTACAGATCAGCCCTGGACGTGACTCAACACCGAGCCGAACACACCAACGCACAAACACACACACAACCCAACACTTGCATTCACACAGAAAAAGAACCCGAGCACTCGCCTACACTTCCACACATAGGGTACATTCCACTGTGCAACCTCCCCCACCTTTCCCGCTGCCTCTCCAGTGATTCAGTGATGTCCAGGCTGATGAGAGTAATATGGTGAAAATGAGGACAGCTGCTCCCATAAACCCTGTCATCAATTTGTCCCAGTCATTAAAATTGGCTGTAATTGGCCTAATTGTGGTCAATCATGCTTGCCAATGGCGCAGAAAAGTGCAGGGTATCTTTTTACAAGACGAGTGGATGATGAAGTGGGAGCGGGCCGTTCTGCTTCGGAACAATGATTGCTAAGTATAATCTTCGTCTAATCCTCACCGCAAATGACCTATTTGATCAAAAGGAGAACAAATGATGCCCTAATGGCAGACAGGTTGAAACAGTATGAGGCCGTCTTTCTGAACGTCAACTCCAACTTATTTTATTCTTACTCCACGATCCAACTCTACTGCAGCGCTCTGCTTAAAGTCAATATATCACCTGATCAGTCACAGCACCTCATGACAGGAGCTGAGCCGCCACAGGATTACATTCTTAGACCTACACGGCGAGGTCTGCTGAGACAAAACACTTTCAGGTACTGTGAAACAAAATCCGACTGTCACTCTCGGCCGTGAGATGATTGACTCCCAGAATACCTCTCTCTTCAAACACCGCATTTCTTATGCACACAAACACGGACACTTCAGGCGTGAGGAGAATGTGACAGGCGGCTGTGACAGACAGCTAAGCATATGCTGGAGAGCTTGGAGGTGGGTGAGGAGGGAGGCGGGCAGAGGGTGTGAGTTTCTAGGGAGGTGTGCTGGGGCAGCTCAGGTCGACCGGGACACATGGCTGCGCTGGGAGGAATTTGTATTAAATTTATCCCCCCCCCCGCCCCCCAAATTGTTTCCAGCCTGTGCCCATCAAAACGCTGTCAGATCAGCAGCTCGGTCTCAGTGTCTTCTCTCCCTCTTATTCCCCCTCCATCCCCCCCTCTCCACTTTAAATCTTTGCTTACACAAACAGTCAGAGAAAGAAAGTGTGGGGGGGAGATGGGGGGGGGGGTGTATGGGCAGTCTGGCTGTCTCAGCTGTGGTGTGTGAGTTCAAGCATGTGCGTTGCTGCCGGTATTGTTGTGCGTATGCGTGCATGTGCAGCCTTGTTCTGGAGCCATCAGGAAAGGTCTAACCTCTGAAATGCGGTGCTTGGAATAATTTAGGCGCAACTGAAAATATGTCTCGTGATTTCATGCATGCTTGGCAGCAGTAATCAATCTCTTTGAAGTGGTGGCCCCGTCTCATTTGGAAACCAAATAAATGGCCAATTTCACGGAGTTGTTTGACATCAGGTTAACTGATTGTGGAAAATAGAACCATGATTTTAACTTTGTATGTCATGCCATATCACATCAAGTGCCTCTCTTTGTTTCTCTGCTTAGTTATCTGAACTGTCATTGCCGGTAAGACCGCTCCCAAAGCTTAGAAATTATTATGAAAAAGGAAACCTTTCAGCACATTTTAGTAACCTACATCACATTTATCGCCACCACTGCATATACATCTGACGTTGCTCTGGAGGAAGCCAGTTTCCTCAGAGTCCTGGTCCCAGGTCACGGTTCTGGGTCCCAGCTGTGAGCGGTTTGATGGTTGGTTGAGTTCAGACAGCAAAAACAACCTCTCCCCTGCTTCTCAGGCCAAAGGTACAAGGCCGCGTGTGTCAATGGAGGAAGGGAGAGTGCTCCTATTCTCCTCTCTGGGACGTGGAGATGCTGCGTGGGGTTACTCAGGGCGACGAGCCACGCCTGACTGGGGGGCCCAGCCGAGAGGGTGGAGGTCAATTAGAAGCAAATGTCCTCCATCATGATCGTTCCATTGTAGTATGCCTCTCTCCTGTTTTGTTGCCTGCAGGAGGACTTGATCTGACCCTGGCCGTATCCCTCTCACTCCACATCACTCTCAATAACCGTCATCCATCTGAAAAAGGCCTTAAAGTAGGGTAAACCATTTTTTTTAAAAGCATCTGATGTCTCATTGCTTTCACAGAGTTCCTCAAGTCTCAGTAATGCAATCCCATTGTTGATTCTGCGATAGAGAGAGACTCCAAATCAACCCAGGGCCCCCCGCCCTCCCCACCCTTTTAAAGAAGTTGAAGACAGTTTGCATTGGCCCTCTTCTGGCTGTCAAAATTTAAACCACTTTCAAGAAAAGACAATCAAAAAGATGTGATTTTCCCCTGTTTTCCTTTCGAGCTGTGGAAACATCCTGCATTACTGTAAACAGCAGTTCAAGGCTCCAGCGGGGATGAAATAAGTTCCATGAGGTGGACTCGACACAGACATCTCCTTTTCAACCATCTCCTTTTTATCACGCTAGAGCTCTCAGCACCAAGACACCACGTCTCTTTCACACTTGGACACAATTATGCTTGTAAAACAGTCTCTTGGAGAGGAAGTTAACTTACGCCCACTCACAAACGCACGCCTCAAAGCAAAGATTATCCACTGCAGATTTGTACTTTTTAAGTCCCTGGACAGTTGTGAAAACATACAGTATGTTCCTCTGACCCCTCGTGGTTTAGGATACAAGTAGAACCACTGATGAAACACACACACACAATCACACATCTCTGGAGGAGAGAGATGTTTTTTGGCTTGACTCTCTCAAAGCGGTGGGATGTGAGCGGTATTACAGAGGAGAAGTAATAGATCCTGCAGTGAGACAGTTGTGACGCTCCTGTAGGAAAAGATTTCAAAGATTTCCGAGTAGAGTGAATGACAGGTACAGAGATAGCTGATGTGTTCAGGAGATACAACGGGGGAAAAGGGAAGAAAGGGCTTCAGCAAAAAGGTGAAACAATGTAGAAAATATCTTGGCAAGGGATATGAGAGATATGAAAGGGAAATGTATATTGTGAAAGAAAGGAAGACTGCTGTCAAAGAGGCAGGAATGGGAGCAAAGGCAGGACTGATGGGATAGATGAAGAGACACGAGAGAGGTTTGAGGGGGGAGAAAGAGATGCAGATAAAGTGGAGGAGTCTGTCCGTATACGCTGGATTAAAACCACATGTGTCTGCCTGAGGTGAGGACACCGCAGCGCTGCACACACATGCGAGGAAGAATGCCGTCACTTGCACCGACCAGGGGCACCGCACGCTTGTTTCCAGAATTTATTTCTCCTGCCAACTCTCTGCCGCTCGCAAAAAACTTTTCACGTGTCATCTCCACGCCGTCTTTCATCTCCCTCGTCTCGCAAAGCAAATAAATAAATACGCTCCTTTTGTTCCAAGGTCATCTTCCCTCTTACTCGGCCTGCAAACAGAAGAATACTTTGGTAAGCGTTGCCATGACAAGAAGCTCCCTGAAGAAACCTATGCAGTCAGAGAAGTCATGGGAAGAGGGCAGCGGTGAAACCGGATGCCCGGGACGCACTGGAGGGCCTGGTACTACAAAGTATATCTACCATATAATACGATTTCCTTGTTCTCGTTTTTTTTTGGTATCACTTTGATCATATGTTCTTCATCGTTCCTCATCTCCCTATACTCTTCTGAGAATACATTTTCAATTGGTAATCTTCGTTTGAAGAATCTTCGGAATCAAGAGATTTTTTTTCACATTTGAATACATTTGGCATTACTTATATTCTGATCACCTTCACATATGCTGACATGCATGTTCATGAATTAAGATTACAGAAAAGTCTGAGATACCCCGACTTTATGCATATCATCTTCAGTAAAACGTATTTGGGACAGTTGCAACAGTGAGAGGGAGGGAGAGATGAGAGGAGAGGGGTAGCTGGGAGAAAAGGGGGCGAGACGGCCATGCTATGGGAAAGTGTTTTGGGGAAACCAAATTAAGGGGAAGAAAGGCCGGACACAAAGGCCTTTGAAAGCGGCAGACAGTTCCCTTGACATGTGCCTTAAAAGAGATGCTGCCGCCGATGCCAAGAAGGGGGGAAAGGACAGAGGAGAGACAGAGAGAGTGGAGAGAGACTGAGGGAGGGAAGGAAGGAGAGATCAAGGGGAAAATGGACTAGAAGTAAGAGGGCGGCGGAGAGTGAGGGCAAGGACGACAAAACTTCAAGAAGGAAGGGAAGAGTGTAAGAAAGCGGTTGAGTTCATGAGAGGTGTAATGAGTACAAATAAAGGCATCAGTGCAGGTTTGTGGTCTGTGGAGCAGACCAATTCAAAACACTCTTCAAAGGTATGCACTCTCAGAGCGTGTCTGTGTACACGTATTCTTATGCTTGTGTGAGAATACTTAAAAGAGAGGGATTCCAAGTGTGCAATTGTGCACATGAACGTGTGTGTGTGTGTGTGTGTGTGTGTGTGTGTGTGTGTGTGTGTGTGTGTGTGTGTGTGTGTGTGTGGAGAGACATTAGAGGAGGAAACAGTCTGAATTTTAAATGGCACGTACCCCAACGTTCTGATTCATTCCTCAAGGTCTCACTATACTCTGCAGCGTATGGAGATCACTGCTGGTCTGCTGCATATGTTTTACATACATGGCACTGTGCACTGATGAGA
The DNA here is from genome assembly GCA_016806645.1 of Ophiodon elongatus. Classification (NCBI taxonomy): domain Eukaryota; kingdom Metazoa; phylum Chordata; class Actinopteri; order Perciformes; family Hexagrammidae; genus Ophiodon; species Ophiodon elongatus. The sequence continues at coordinate 513,066 of JACSYO010000928.1, read as the reverse complement.
TTTTTCTTGCATGTTTGCATTTAATGTCGCATATCTGCCTTTTCAGTCCCTGTCTGGTTTTATCAGCTGGTGGTAAATGTCGAATGTGACAAAACATAGCGATTTCTTTTGAGGTGGGGAGGGGGGGAGGTTGAAATGATGATTAGATGTAATTTAAGGGATAACGTTTCTTATTTAGTTAAATTTTTACCAGACTTTTGTCAGTGCTCATGGAAATACTGATATCATTTCTAGTTTCCACAAATCCCTTATTAGTTCTGTTTGATGCTACAGTGAGTGAAAATAATCCGCGTGACGTCATTGAAAATATAGTTCACTGGACGTGTAGTTTAGGAATCTGTGGAACTGACAATAGGCAAACAACAAACACACACTTTTTGTGGCGCTGCCTGCTGCCGATGTCAACAGCAAAATAGCAACATGCTTTTTCTCATGCAGATCCAGTCTCTTTGATGCAGGTCGGCCCCTCTCTTTTCCTGTCTCTCCCTCTCTGCTTCTGCCATTGTGTGCCCCTCAGAATTCACACTGGACTCTCTTGCTCTTCTACACACACACACGCACATATTATTCCTTCCTTGGGGCTGTGTCTGACTCCGGCATGAAATCAATTTCGGAGCCTGCACCCTCCCACAACCCCTCTTCAGCGCCCATTTTCTCTCACCATGAAGCGAGACCGTTGCTGTGCCAGCCTGAGAATACTCCCTCCTCCCAACTTAATGCCCCCGTCCCCGTCCCAGAATCCTTCAGTGCCGTGCCCCCGTGGCGCCCGCCGTCGCCATCCTGTCTCCCTTCCTTCTTCGCCATCACGCACTGTTCAAAATGTCATAGAGCTCCCATCTTTCTGCAATATATCCCAAACGTGGGTGTGTACATGTATTATATATTTTAAACATGAAAGATAGATAGTTAGTGAAGACCACACACTGTGAATCAGTAAAAAACTATCTTATTGTTACCCAGAGCATGCTTTTTTACTACCACCTGTATAGAGTACCTGTATAATCTCAAGGCTTACTTATAAAAAAATGAAAAAAAAAATGCCTTTGATCATCAAAATGTGCCAGCAAGGCTAAATGGAAACCCGTTAAAACTCCTCATAAAAAATTGGAGCTTAATAACAGCTTGGCAACGTGAAAGCAGCATGAAAAGATTTGGAATCCCAAAATTGGTATAAAGTGACAAATAGCGAGCAAGTTGAAAGAGGGATGGACATACAGAGGTGCGGCGGCACGGCTTTTATCACTGTTATTCCCTCCGCCGACGCACACCGCTCCTTCCTAATCCGCACTGACAGAGTTTTCATCATCTGAGGAGGTGGGGACGATGGAGGACTGCAGGGAATCGGCAGAGGTGGGGGACTTTCCTCCACTCTCTCCCCAGTGGCGGTGCACCCTGAGCGGCCGAAGCCGGGGCCACCAAGGCCCCCTTTGTGCCAGTTATCACCAAGTGGTGAGTGACGGCACCGCGGCCTCCCGCTCTCAGGAGAGGGAACAGGGGGAGGAGGCGAAGAGGAGAAGGTGCACGAGAGGAGCAGATTGGAATGTTCCCAGAAGAGACAGAAAGAGAGGAAAAGAAAGAAAGGGAAAAAGAGAGCGTCTGTTTGAAGGGATGGCAGTTGTATCATCTGTGCGTGTCTCACAGGTGCACCGCAGGAGGAATGTGCTTTGCTGTGATGACTCAATAGCTCTTGAACCATCAATGAAATAGCAAAGAAAAAAACTTCCAAACAGTGTTGGAATGGTCAGAGTTTCACTCATTATCTTTCTAGTTCATCTCATAACCTTGTTTTATTTGACAGGCTCCAATTTAACAAGCTGATGTCATCCGACCACTAACTAGGCACGTCGCGTGTTTCCTGCTATGATTTCATGTCTTGACTCAATTACGCTCGCTGAGACACGGTCGCCAAGCACTGAGTGACGGACAAACGTCTAGACAATGAGCAGACGTTGAGACACATCCGAGTCTCCGCAGATGGATCTTGGTAACTGCCCAGACGAGGAAAAGGGTCAAAGGTCAGTTTATCCCCCCACCTCTGCTCCTCTCCTCTCCTCTCTCAGCCTTCTCCCACGCTCCCACCATCACTAACACACCTGTGTCCTCACTAGCACCCAGGTCCCCCCCCCCTCCCCCATTTCTGTCACACATACAGAAGCACGCATACACACAGACACCAGTGTCACAGACATCTCCCACTCTCTTTCCCTCTCACATACACATTCCTAGCCTTCCCCCAGCTGCCTGTGCACCTGGGCTGGCAGCTGTCATCGCCGTGGTAACTGGCATACAGCTGGCTGTCACTATCACCTGGCTCATCTGCCTCGGAAAGAGAGAGAGAGAGAGAGAGAGGGAGAGAGAGAAGTGGGCAGAAAAGGTTAGGAAGATTCAAAAGGCAGAGTGAAAAGAGAGCAAAGGTGTTTATGGGTGAGATAAAGGAGGAGGAAATGAAAGGACAAAGGGAAAACTGAGAGACAAACGTCAACAAACAGAGTGATAGATTATCTCACAAACAAAGAGAAAACCTCGATAGATAACACGGATACATTATTAACAACATATTGTCTTGCTGTCTCCAGCAACTTTTCTGTCATCCTCTCTTCTTCCTTGTCTCTGGTTCGTTTCACTAACTTCTGCCATTCTCAATCTGCCCACTAGTGGTCACTATTGAGTTTCCCACCTCAGCTCATCACTTCACATAGTCAACCGCGCACCGTACGCCACAATAGACAGTGCATTCGAAAAATATTCAGACGCAACCGTATGCTAAAATCATTTCAGTTAAGTTTTGCGAAAACTGGATTTCAGAATTTGTCTATTTCATCTTTCAAAAGGAAAAAAAGGAAATATCACAATGCAGACCCTTTGCTATGACACTTTTGCTGATGTGCCTCACACTCCTCTTGATCATCTTTGAGGCGTTTCTACACCTCGATTGGAGTCCACCTGTGGAAAATTCAATTGATTGGACGTGGTTTGGAAAGGCACACGCCTGTCTGCAAGGTCTCACGGCTGACAATGCATAGCAGAGAAAAACCGAAGCCATGACGTTGAAAGAACTGCCTGCAGAACTCAGAGACAGGATTGTGGCGAGGCACAGATGGAGAAAGATGAAGGCTACAAAACATTCTGCTACATTGAAGGTTCCCAAGAGCATAGTGTCCTCCATAATTCTTTAACGGAAGAAGTTTGTAACAACCAGGAGTCTTCTTTGAGCTGGCCTCCTTCGGGGGAGAAGGGCCTTTGTCAGAGGTGACCAGGAACCCGAAGGTCACTGTCTGAGATCCTGTGTGGAGACGGGAGAAACTGCAGAGAAAAACAGCAGAAAATCCACTAATCCATGTGTGGACTTGTATCAGATACCCCAAAAGACTACAGGCTGTAATTACTGTCAAAGGTGGTTGGACTAAGTACTGAGGTAAGGTTCTAAATACTTGTTTCAATGTGATATTTCTGTTTTTAATTTTGAATAAATTTGCTAAAAAGTCTAAAGTGTGTTATTGGGGTTATTGAGGGGAAAATATCATGCAAATGCTTTTTGCCTAAGTTACAACATAACAAAATGTGAAAGGTGAAGAAGTCTGAATAGTTTCTGAATGCACTATATGAAGGACATGTATCAATCACTTTCTGCCAGGTTATTTTGCCATGTCTGTTGGCTTAGTTAACTGTGGTCCAGTTCTGACTGCCTTCTCACTCCAGCTGTCTGCTTTTTGACCTATATGCTGGTTAAAAAAATAAATTATATATATATTTAACAAAGTTCAACAGGTAAGCTAGTTACTAACTGACACTGTGGCAATAAACGAGTTTGTTCTTTACTTTACAAACACTAGCTTGAAGCATAATGGACCTGATCTTATCCTACACCGGGCCAACGCCACATGTTCATCACATTAATAGTGAGGTCTTCCACCATTACCATGTTTGTTCCCCCAACTGGCTCCACCAATTAATTGAGACACCCATATTTGCTTATGTAGGTTTCACCATTTGTCACCCTTCTGTAGAGTGTTTTTATGACGCAGTGTGCTTATATATCACATCTGTGATCTAGTGTAAACTGTAGTGCCAAAGCGAGAGTAGACTCTCTATTTGTGACATCAGAAGTGAAATATTTTTGGTAGATTTTTAACAAGTTGAAACACATCATCACCCAGAAATAAACTCCAGACTATATTATTTCAAGCTTTTCTGCAGTGTTAGAAAAAAAAAAGCTTCACCGTCTCCTTTTAAAAAGGTCAGGATCAGGGGTGTAGCAAAACAAGACTGTTAGAGACCCCCTGCATGGGCAGCTTTAATTACAGCTGAGGAAGTGGCACAGCTTAAACGTGAACCACCCTGCTTGGCTGTTACATGCCATGACTCTGAATGAAAGCAGAAAAGCAGTTTAATATCTTTTAATGTGCCTGTGTGCGCGAGACTTGCACGCTAGCAGTGTGTGGCAAAGGCACCGTGCAGCATATGGGCCGGCGCGTCTGCACTGCCTGTTAAGCAGAGGGGACATCAAAAGGTTGGTTTTTAACCCCCCCCTAGCCCCCCTCCCCAACCCCCGTACACCCCATTGCCACCCCTCACTATAAATCCCACCCCAAAAGGAGCCATTTATGGGACTATAAGAGCCAATTAATGGGGCCCCAGAAAATGAAGGCAATTCAGAGGTGTAAGATGAAAGATGACGAGGGCTGTCTTAGCTCTGTGTTTCTTCACAACTTTTTCCTCCGTTGCCTAAGAAGAAGGGACAGATCAGTTCTGCACAGAAGGAGAAAATACTTCACTTCGGTTAGAAATCTGTTAGCTGCATAGGAACAAATAGAACCCGCTAAATGATTTAAGCCTTTTCTGTTCTAATTTTGCGACACGTTTAGAAATGACTTCAGCTGTCATGTTTTATCTTGTGGCTGCTGTTTCTAAGAACTGCCTGCGCCGATGACCTCTCCTGTCCCCTAGAGGTCATAATATGCTTTCAGTTGAATACATACATAAAGACAATGGGATTAGCAGCTATGTGGACATACACACACACACACACACACACACTAAGAGGCAACCGAGAAGTGGACCGGATCACATCTGCCTCAGGGTTACTCAGGTGTGGTGAGATTGCTGGAATACTGACACGAGGCGTTTGGGGGGAATCACGGAAAGGCCCGTGCCCTGCCCCAACCACTCAAGCATACACAACAGCTCTCTGGCCTGTATTGTGTGTTGCTGATGGATGTAACAGCAGATCAGGCAGAGAACTATTTTATCTGTCTCTAGGCAGACATAAAAACACACTTTTTCATTCAACAATCAAACTATACCTTCCACACGCACACCAGAGTAGAGCGTCGCTGTAAGGTTGCCCAACAATGAGTCAGCTACCTACAATAATGAATCCCTGTTGCTCCTCTCCCTTCTCTCTCTCCCGTTCTTTTCCTCTTTTATTTCTTAAATTTAATAGTCTGTAATAGTTACCAAGTATCATTAAGGCCAATCTCTGTGGCTTCTAACAGTGCTGTAGGCAAGCCAAGTGTTTGTTGTAGGCATTTTATTGGTTTCCAGGGAAGAGGGTTGTTGTTGTTCAGTGTAATCTTGGCACGCCAATAACAGGTTTCAATAAAAGCAGCTGCTTTCTTATGGTAGTTAAGCTGCCCCCCCCCCCTTCCCCCTCATGCGCAAGTGTGGTGGATGGACTAAACTTAGAGCTACCTGTAGAGAAGACTGGAAGTGTCTCCATTTGTTCTAACACATCTACTGCATATCTCTCTCTCTCTCTCTCTCTCTCTCTCGCTCGCTCTCTCTCTCTCTCTCTCTCTCTCACAAAAATGACGTTTTTCTTGTTCTATCTTTCTCTGTTCTCATCCCTTTCAACTTAAATATGTTGCTGAGGTTTTGCTCACGCTGTGACTTAGTCCAATGCCAGCTAGTTTAGCTTGACCACACTGCCCCCTTTAGGGAACAACCTGCTGTTGCAAATCAACAAAGCTGGAGAGGCAAAGAGGTTCCTGAAGACTAGGGGACTAATATAAAATAAAATAATTTCCAAAATTTCCTTTCAGTTACATATGTCATTTTAAGGTGAAAAAAATCAGCATATTGGAGGTAATCCAACGATACGCAGAGAACTAAACTAATACGTCCCTTATATTTTAAACCAATTCAGCACTGTTCCCATCCATCTGAACTTGTAGATGCATCACATCTGACATTGAGAAAGAAGTTGTTAATACCAGATTATCCCATCTTTTTGTCACCAATATTTTATAAAATAAATTCTGTGAACTCATCATAGCATGGATAAAGATGCAGGGAGAGAGGGGAGAAATGAGTAAGAGTAAAAGGCATGTGAAGAAAGGTGTCTCTTGAATGTAACTTTAAGTTGAACCTGACACGGGGCAATAATTTGGATTTAATGGAAAACTTTTTTTGGGCTTTGTCATTCTAACTTGTAAGTAAATTACGTATGTGAAATAGTAATAAAGTCTGAAAAGACATGTAAACTGCTATCTCACTTCTCTATAGCATGATTCTTTTTCTCAGACTAAATCTTTATCTTTCATATAAAACGACAGACATGACAAGTTGAAAGTTTGAATTCAACTGAAACTCTCCTGTATTGCTTTCTACTATAAGAGCTCTCATTTTTCTTGGCAGTGAAATTTAGTTTGCAACCACATTCCACAGTTAAAAGGTATAGGAGAAAGAGTCCTATGTGGCCAAAAGAGTTCCCGTCCCTCATGTAATTTTAAAAAGCACTCAGACAAACATTATTGAACCTCTACTTGAACATGAATGTTTTACAGTATCTGGCTGACCCTGACCCAGGTTCATGTTTCCTCTCTTAGTTTCTCAAGGGTTTAGATTGTTTTTCTCCTTCATCAATCATTCCTTATTTTCGAACCGTCTAATCGTTGTTTCAACGTGCAGAGGTGGCATGCAGCAGGCACATGCAAGTACAGTAGAGTATTTTTAACCCCGCTAGTGGCATGGCTCCATGGATGGCAATGTCCATCAGTCACTTTGATCCAGACTGAAATAACTCAACAACTATTGGAGGGATTAAGATGAACTTTTGTGTAGACATTCATGTCCTCCTTGGGATGAACCGAAATCTATTTGGTTATCCCCTCACTTCTCCTCTTTAGTGTAAACCTCATCAAAAGATCAATATAATGGCTACTCTGGTTTAATTCTCATCAACTTCAGCTGCACTTTGTGTTTCTAAATGTCATTAGCATGCTAACATACTACATTAAGAGGGTGAACATTGTCAACATTAAACCTGCTAATTGTCAGCATATTAGCATTGTCGTTGTGAGCATGTCTCCTTGCTAAAGTTAGCGTTCGGCTAGCGCACTACTGTGCCAAGTGGCTGTGAACTCTATCATTGAACTGAAATTGCAATATGTTAGGGATATTTCTGTCAAATATCTGTCAAATTGGTTTCTGATAAACATGTCGACTTTGTCAGTTTTACTCTCCCATAGTCTCATTCAATATGATGTCACTAGCAGCCGTGTGGAACAATGAAACCTTAGTTCGTCCACATCTACGCGTTTGCTCCATATCCACTTGGTGCTGTTTTTGAACCCTTAGTTTGAACCCTCTGCTATCAGCCCCCTGGGAGTTGAGTGACAGCTTTTATATGCCACAACCCATGTAACTGATATGATTTAACATGACTCATCCAGAAATTACACATCACTTTCCAAAGATTTGCTTCAGAGACGTCCCCCAGAGTCAAAGGCAACTTTTATTTTCCTTTAATCCAAACAACGTTTTGACATAAACACAAGTTAATTTCCATCATCTTTGGAACGCTCAGCTAATGAAACAAAAGTCACATTTGACAGGTCCAAGTGAATTCACTGGAGTCCACCATAGTCATCCCAAATGTTGTTTTCGTGGACCGTTTCACATGCATTTACCGGTCAATCACGTTGTCAACCATTCCTGTCGTCGCAGCCCTGAGCGGTCTGATCCCTGAGTGACAATATGTTCTGGTCACATGAAGTGTATCGGGGCGGAAAAGGTCTCTTGCTCTGCCAATTAACATTCATGAGTGCGTCCTTTCCAACAAAAACCTCACATTAACTAGCAGCGTGTTGCCATTGTTGGAGCCATCTTTGCCAACAGCTGCGCCATGTAAATCCAGCACCCCATTACTTACACTACTGACTGTGGCCTGTAGTTTAGCCTTTAGTTGTTATCATTTGTTTCTTTCACAAGCTGTTTTGCAGGAAGGGATGATGGGATAAGTCTGTGTGACTATTTGAGGTTTCTAAAATGGAAACGTTAAAGCTCAAAACCTCTCTTTGCGTGTGTCATGCAGCCAAATCACTCTACATACTGTATGTTATAATGTAAGTTTCCAGTTTTGTTCATATCAACCCGTGGTATGCAAAATGCTCTTGGGGGAGGCTTTAAATATCTGTAGGTTATGAAGCAGTCATGGAATAATATTGGCCTAAATGCAAGAACTGAGTCATCTGTTATGATCAAAATCATAATTTCTAGTAAAATAACTAGAGAAAACATATTTAATCCTGCCTTCAGTGACTTTTTCCCTGGTCCTAATGACGCAGAATATGTGTGTAAAAGACAAACAATTAGGTTCTGCCTTTACTGGCGGGGGGCATGGGTTTAAACAGAGCTGAGGGGGTTTCCTAAGTCAAAGATGGTTGGGAACCAATGGTTTATATGACAGTATAATCATGGTCATATGGCTGTGACCTCCCAAAGGCATCCAGAGGTTATCCATGATTCACTCGGATAATGAGCCTCATCACTTAGGCTGTCACCCGTTCTCCGCCAAGGCCCAGGCTAATATTTGCAGCCAGCAAAGCATTGAGGGGTGACATGAGTGATAATCCTACGCAACGCTGACCAGCGTGATCCATTACTGTAAGCAAGTAAATGATTAGACACTTATTCAGCATGACATTAAAGTACACTGAACTGTGTATAATCTGGAGCAGGAGAAGAGCATTAAAGGGCTTTAGAGTCGCAAGTGCCACTTCACATTTATATACATTTAAATACACCTAAACACCTTTTCCCTAAAGTGTGTCTTGTCGTCATACTTAAAGACTGTTTGCTTAAGGGATCAAGGAAAAGCTACAAAAACAAGAGGGTTTTTATTGTGCACCACAAGACACCAGGCCTTGAATTCATCATCTTTAAACACTTATGAAATGACAATCATTCATTTTTTTGGTTCCTGAGTAATGACGGTCGTAAACAAAATTCTTGTCCATAACAATGACGATGGACAAATCTAGAAAGTGGACGCACCCTGCCATGTTTGAGTTTTCACATAAGTAAACTTTACCCAGTTGCCACAACATATTGAATGCCAGTGATACTGACTGTAATGATTCAGATTACTGGTGCACTCAAAATGGTTGATTTTCAACTCGTATCAATGTACACATGAGAATAAAATCCAGATCTATCTATTATCTTTCAACCTCGGCTTGAGATCCACAAACAAGACCACAAAGCGTTCAGTAGCATTGGCGGGATAGCTGGCTCTCTTTGGTTGAGAACTACTCTTCACCTGTTCAGTTGTATTGCAAAGGGCTCTTTGGTGCTGTCTTTATCATATTACCTGTTTCCCCTTCCCCTCACGCTATTTCCTGAGTTTGTTTAGACGCAGTCAGGGCACAGTGCCACTTGTCCAGGTAGGTGAGCCCTGCAGGGACACAGTCTGCGGTGAGAGGGGTCGAAGCCGGCGCAACTGAACAGCAGAGGCTCCTGCTGAAGGCCACAGTGTCGGCCCCAAGGGCTATAGGAAGGAAACAGGTGGTTGACTTCCTTTTCCATGCTGGAGCAGCCTATACTGAGTCTACAAAATGGGAAATGAAAGTGCTTTCATTTTCAGCTGCATACAGCGTGAATGGCATGTTATATACAGTATGCTCACAGACAATATAAAGGCCCTTTCATTGGTCATTTCACAACTCTGGACTTGTTAAATTGCCTTTCACCCCTATAACTGTACAGTGTGTACCTGCTGATTTCTCACCTGGCGAACGCAGCAGGACTGTTTAGGTGGTGAAACAGAGATGGCTCACACACGAGGGAGGACCGTCGACACACACTTACACATGACTGACCCAGGGGACCCAGGTGCACCCTTAGAGCACTTTCTGGGGGCCAAGTATGGACAGATTTACTGCAAAAATTCTGGAGGGATTTAAAAGAAAGAAAGTTGACAATAGGGAGAGTTTGAACCAAACAACAACAACTGAATCTGAAGAACGGGGTCTCTTGAAATTCACCTATTTCAGAGATTAGGATCATGACACATCAGGAGTCTAATTGGGTAGAAGGAGCAACAAAAATACTGCAACAGGTCTATGGCTACATCTCTGTACCTGGTGAGCGATATAGCCATGAACCCTCTCCAGCATTCCCTCACAAGTGAACTCTCGGGGAGTGAAAGGCTTCACCTGCAAAAACATACACATGCACTTATATTTAGCGCTACTGAAACTGAAATTTATAGGATCACAACGTGTGTTTATATATACACACACATATATATATATATATATATACAGAATAACTGCTGGCTCTCCAGTCATTACGTCTGTGCGTAGAATGGCTCTGGCTGCCTCCCGTACATCAGTCTTGTTGGTCACGTCTACGGTCCACACATGAGGTTTTCCGATGAATTTCTCAGCATAAGGGTGCTGGGAGGAGATCTGTCATCCAAAGTTATTTACTGTCTTTAGATCTAAGAATTGATTCAATTCAAACATTATCATTATTTTAGTTTGCCATGTTATCTACCTGTCTTGTGGTGGGCTTCCCTTTGTAGAAATCATTGTTGTCTGATGAGTGCGGTGGGTGAAATCGTGGCTGCAGGAAGACACAGCCCAGTGCTATTGCCTCAATGGGTGCTGGTCCCTCATAGGGGAACCCAAGACCTACAAACACCTGAAAGGGAAGACGTGTTATTTTACATCTTAATGAGGATCTGTCATAGAATATAAACAAGGCAGGGCAGGCAGGATAAACATGTAAGAACAGTTATGCATATGGGGCCACAATTCAGTCCAATATTATTGTGTCACAAATCTACTTAAGAAACAATAGATACACTTAAAAGATTCAGATTTGCCCGCTCTTATCTGACCTTGGCTCTGCGTAGAAGTCGTAGGAAGTGTTCCTGAGTCAGCAGGCCGTGGTTTCTGATGAAGCTGGGCAGATTAGAGGAGAGTCCTGGAGGCTGGTAGACTGTAGCGTGGGTCTCCATCTCTTCACTGATCACCTCCACATACTCAGATTTACCCTGGCATATAAACACACACATACAGAAACGTACAGGACACAGAGTATCTTAAGACCAGGATGAACAAAAACACTGAGCTGTCTTTTATGAAATCTTCAGTCTTTCTCTTTTGGTCATTTTACCTGCCACATGTAGTCTTGTTTGCCGTAGATGACTGCTATCCTGTCTTTCCTGTAGCTGTCCGGCTCGAGCTCTTCCTCCCTCACCTCCTCCCTCGCTGCTTCCTCACTCACAAAGCCCAGGAAGGAGTTATCAGGAGTATGAGCTAGAGGGCAGATCACAGAGCACCTCAAATTCAATTTTACTCTTGGACAGGAATTACTGACAACACAGTCCAGAAATATTACGGGTGAATAAAAGTTGATATTAAAATGATGTGCAAGAGGAAAAACATGCTGAGCAGTATAAATCAGCTGTTAAAGAAAATGAGAGGTTAACCTCTGGTTGTTTAGATAGGCAGCTGCCACCCGGCTGGCCTACGACACACTAAAGAAGGTGTGAAAGATGAGTATTTACTTTAATAGGAATGTGCTGCCGGCAAAGGTGTGTGTGTGTGTGTGTGTGTGTGTGTGTGTGTGTGTGTGTGTGTGTGTGTGTGTGTGTGTGTGTGTGTGTGTGTGTGTGTGATTCTCTCCTGTCTCAAGGTATACTTGTTTAAAATCTTTTCTCACTCACAGCAGCACATCATATTCTCCTGGCTCATTTCCAGCTTCATTTGTTCCCACATGTCTCTTACACCTGTCTAGGCTCACCTATCAGATTAGCAGAGGCATTCAGCAGCTAACTGATGTGATCAAGGTCGTGCGACATGTGGAGGTTTGACAGGAAGCTGTGAAGGAATGAATTGTTTCTTGGTTTCAGATCTCTTGCGGCCTGTTTACAGTTGGGCTTCGTCTGCTTGTCTGTTTAGTATCCTTCAATCGACTATCCCCCTCTTCCCCATTTCAACACAGAAGCATAAACACCCGCCCGCTCTTTTCTCAAGCTTCTTCTTTTTCTCCCCACTTCCTGTGACTTTGTTTCTCTCTTTCTGCCCCTTCCCTACCATCAGCTTACATCCATCCCTGTCTCCCCCTCAGCAGGACAAATAAACAGTGTTTCAGGCTGAGGCATGAAGAGTGGCTCTCGGCCCAGTGCGGCCAGCTTGCCTCCATCTCCCGGCAGGGTGGGAAAGAAGACATAGAGAGGTGTTGGAATGAAAGCTCTGTCTGGGCACCACATTTATTTAACCTTAGCTATTAATCCTCTCACTGTGAAGACGCTTAGAGATGTGCATGTGAAGGATCAGTGCTGCGGCAGCAAGATATAAATATGTCTGGAGATGTGAGTTGAGCAGTAGGTAGTGCAGTTCTGAATCAATGTACTGTACTGAGCTTTCATTATACCGTGTTTGTATGATTAGAGACGTGCACACACACACAAAAATACATACACACAGACTTACGGAACATGGTCATGTACTGCAGAGGCTGCAGTCCCCAGCTTCCCCACAGTGTTTTATATCCATGACTACGCGCATAACTCCCCAAGTTAAAGGCTGGTTCAGTGCCAAAAGAGTCCAGGATTCTGAAGCGACACCTACAATCATTTAAAAAATATAGATGCAATATTATTTAGAGAATATAGAACCGATATACCGATTTACCGATATAATAGAGACATAACTATGTATCTAGAAAATTGTGGTCGTACTGGTAATGCAGGAAAGCCAGTCCCATGGCGCCATGAAGGTGAGCAAGGCCATGGTAGTCAGTGTAGATGAGGTCAAAGGTCAGGGGCCTCTGGATTGGACAACTGCCTCGGCCTGGCGCAGCACCTATCAGGCTGGACCAGTCACAATAAACACACATCACATTACTAATTGCTCAGCGACATTGAGCATTAATCTTTTGACTCTACGAATGAATTAACTATTAAAATACTTGTAGTCGTTCAAGTATACATAATATTTTGTGTTAGGTGAAAGTAACTAGTGGACAATGGAGTTAACCTGTGGAGCAGTTGCTGTGAGGTGCTGAAGGTCAAGTTGTGGCCCAGGATGGTCAGACAGGCACTGAGATCAGCCCACTGGACCAGCTCCCCTAGAGGACCCCCTCTATCCACCAGGGCCTCAAAACGCTGGCCAACACTGCCAGCTAGGGCCCCAGGATAAAGCAGCACCTGGAGGATGGGAGGTTATAAAGTCTTAAATCCATCTTTCATGGATGCCAACATGGCAGTTTAGTAGAGGCAGTAGTTCATAATGCATTCATAATGGAAGGGAGTTGAGAATAAGTGTAAGTTGAAAACTCGATTTCTGGTTGTATTAAAAATCAGTACACTAAAAACCCTTTACATAAACATTATGGTCACACAGGTATGTTATTGAAAACCTCTAAATGTAACGACTTGGTGTTTATACCCTCATCTGGGTGGAGACTGTCTTGTTGCTGCTTTGCGTCATCCTCAGAGCAGCCTGTATCCACCGCTCAGACATCCTTTCCACTCTGGACCGGATGAAGTTGACGGCAGGACCATCGCTGCTGCTGATGACCTCATACAGTGGGCTCAGAGTTGTACGTATCTCAGCCTGTGTCAAATCATAGTGTTAAACAAGGAGGCAGTGCAAAGTGTACATCAGACAGAAATGATAGTAGAGTAGATCATGAGCTGAATCATTTTACAGTGACACTCAATGGCATTAGTCTGGTGTGTTTGTACCTTCTCTGTGTAAGAGTGAGCTTTCTGGTGCCATGGCAGTGCAGAGTGGTTCCTTCCAAGACGAAAGGGACAAAAGTCCTCTATTTGGCTAAGGTATGTCAATATTGAGCAGGTGGTACCATCCACCCCATAAAAGGCATAGCAGGGGTCTGACTGCCAACGAGCCCGCAGGAACTGCCAGAGAGACAGATGTTAAATCAGACAAAATAACGAGGCACATTTCTGGTGATGTACAGTATAAATAACATATAATATATACACGCTATATCCTAATGCCCATTATTATTTTATTATCAGCTCATATACTGTGAACTAAATATTCAACTTAAAACTTTAAGTCGAGGTAAGCACTTCAATACAACCATAACACAGTGTCATTAAGTTCATGCTAACACATATATTTCCTTTTTCCCACCTCCACTTTCTCCGCACACACCGGATACGCACGATCCATTGGCACCTCACACCTCTCACTGGGCCCTGTGGGTGAGATATTAGCTGTCACACAGTTTCTCTTTATGTGGCCATTTTGAATGCATAATTATTACACATTCCTTGCTTTAGTAACAGAAAGCACATTGTGGAGTTAACGTTAACGTGGGTAATGAAGAACAGTGGACAATAACTCTGATATACAACCTCTCAGCCGAAATGTTCACAATGAATAGCAGCCATCAGCACGATGTATAGTGCTGCCATGCGTGTAAGAGGCATTAGAGTAGAGGCAGTGTGTTCTCAGAGGCCCTTTCCAGTAAACCCCCCACCATCTCTAGCCAATGTCAATCAACTGGAATGAACACACACACACACACACACACACACACACACACACACACCTGACCCACCTGCCTCCAACCAAACATACCCTTTTACAATGCTAGTCCTTGCCAATATACGCAGTCCTTAACTATGTAAAGCAACATAGTAAAACAGAAAAGAGAGAAAAAAAAGATAAGAAAACCCAAAGTGAAGGTGTGAAAGTCTAAAAGCAGTGATGTGCTATAAGAGCACAGCGAAAAAAGAAAAAAAGTGCTCCCGCTGCAAAAACAAGAGTATGAGTAGACAAGTTGGTGAAAGGACTCCTGGGTAATTCAGTCGTATTTTATGGGTGTGAGGTAATGTGAGAGGAGGAGGGTAAGGGGCGAACAGGCTGGTGATGGGGAAGCGTGTGTTTGTGTGTTTGCGGGTGGCATGTGTGCACATACTGCATGTGTGTACATGCTGACAAGTGTGTACCCTCACATGTGCACAGTATGGTGTGTGTGGCCCAAGTTTTATGAATTACCTTTTTCTCTCTCACACACACACACACACACACACACACACACACACACACACACACACACACACACACACCAGCCCGGGTGCATAACCCGACTCTCACCTGACACCTCTCATGAGGGTCGTAGTGTAAATGTAAACTTTTTTCCTCCCCACGGCCAGTTGATCGGCACTGGCTCTGAGGGACTTGTTAAACTTCTATTCAAGGACTTCATTCCCCATAACCACCTGCACCCACTGCCCTTTAACCCCCCTATTCACACCCTCCATTATCACAGCTTGTTAATTTCACTGTGTGGTTAACCTCCATTGAGGCTATGAACCATGCATTTGGCTCAGAGTATCACACTACCACTGCAGTAAACCACAGAAAAGCTTACAGTTATTGAAGCTGGCAACATGTGGGGAGGGGAGAGTGTATTTATTTGGTGTAGCAGGAATGTTAAAGCATATTATAGCTGGAACAAACCCTAAAATCTCTGTTTTGGCTTGGACAATGAGCTGCTTCTAGTTTTGTAAAATCAAAGCTAAACTAGGAAAGATTTGTATGTCATAGCCTAATACACATGTATTTTCGGTCTAAATCTCACTGTGGGGCCCCAGTAGGTCTAATCTAAACCCCACAGATCCTCGAAATCTGCGAATATCAAATTCTGTTTTGGGGTATGCACCCACATTACATGACAAATCCACACTAAAGAGTAAGATAGAAAACTCCTAAATCTAAAAATCTCTCTGTCCCGAGAAAAGCTTCCCTCCGGATAAAGAAACTTGTTTTCCTTCATATCAGAGATCATGGATATGTCATGAGTACAGAGTTTTAAAAAATAAAGAAACACTTGCTCAAAGCAGCTCTAAAAACAATGGAAATGTATCTTACATTAAGGAGGTCAAATCAATATAACCCCCCCCCCCCCAAAAAAAAAAACTAATAAAACAACACACCTCATTTAAGAGAGATTAAATGTGATAAAGGTCTGGGCTTTACCTGTGTGTGGTCTGAGGTCATGTGACGGAGTGTGAGACTGATGGTGATGGTGTTGATGACGGCTGAGCTGGTCGAGCCTCTGAGACACTCTCTTCAGCTCCCTCTCCACCAAGCGAGCTAAGCCTTGCTGATCCTGTCTAAAGCTGGAAAATAAACCCACGTGTAACCACACTGCGTGAACAAATACAATAAGTACAATAAATAGGATATTCTGTTGTTTATGTGTTAAAACTATACAGATACCTTTGCAGCAACAGACTGAGATCATCTCCGCTCAGCTGGGTGACCTGACCCCTCTCTCTGCTCAGCCTCTGCACCTGAGTACTCAAAGCCTCCAAGCGAAGCGCCAGCCTACGAAAGCCAAGACCCCGCTGACCTGTGACATAAAGTATATACAACATGTTATGTCATCTACGTACAGTATCATATTCCAACCCCTATCATAATGTTTAAGTAGTAATACGTTGTATTATGTCATGGCAAATCTTTATGGGTTGTGTAATTCTATTTTCTTAACCTGATCTGCTGCAAATGAAGCAGCAAATTATGGCTATGTGTATTTTCTATGTTGCATGTGGGGGGTAATGGCATCCAGTCATATTTTTAGAGGTGCCGTTTCTTGAGGGACTATTTATATGACGGATAAAGATGTCATAATTTCTGACAACAAAATATTTCTGTGTTACTGGAGCTTTGTGGTCATCTCACATTGCTTTGTGGTTTCAGAGCCAGCCCAAACACACACACACACACACACACACACACACACACACACATACACACACACACACACCCACGCACACACAGACTCATATAGACATACTGTATGTTTTTGAGGAAAGTTTCCACTGACACCTCCATGGCTGAAGGTTAAACTCAAATTGCTGACTCAAAGCTATTTACAAACAGCACATTTAAATAGATTTTCATCAGATGTTATGCATTCATTAACCCAGTGGCTCCCCAACCTTTTTGGCTTGTGACCCCTTAAAAATATCTTTGTGTTGCAACTGGAATGACCTTTAAGCAGAAATGAGTTGGAAGCAGTTCAGTGTTTCTTAGCTTTTAGAGGCCTGAAGAGGGGAAAGTGTCCAATACTTTACAAGAAGAAAAAAATGACAATTTAAGATAAATAAAACATAATTTTGTGTATGTATTTTTCAGCAAGAGGGGCCCGGGTTCTGTGTGGAATTTGCACGTTCTCCCCGTGGCAGCGTGGGTTCCCTCCGGGTTCTCCGGCTTCCTCCCACAGTCCAAAGACATGCAGCTCAGGTTAATTGGACTCTAAATTGCCCGTAGGTGTGAATGTGAGCATGAATGGTTGTCTGTCTCTATATGTGCCCTGCGATGAACTGGCGACCTGTCCAGGTGAACCCAATGTCAGCTGGGATCGGCTCCAGCGCCCCGCGACCCTGAATAGGATAAGTGCTTTGGATAATGGAATGGAATGTATTTTTCATTAATATTTCTTTGATCACATTTTAACCTGTAAAATATTTATCTTACCCCAGTTTGGAACCAGCCTTAACTAATAATAAAGTGTATTCAAAGAAAAAAAAATGTTTTTACATACAAAGTTAAATGAAAACTCTCC
Source organism: Ophiodon elongatus (assembly GCA_016806645.1). Lineage (NCBI taxonomy): Eukaryota > Metazoa > Chordata > Actinopteri > Perciformes > Hexagrammidae > Ophiodon > Ophiodon elongatus. The sequence goes on along the minus strand of JACSYO010000928.1, from coordinate 495,222 downwards.
AGTGTCTCTTGTGTTGTGTTGACTAACTTGAAGTAGTGGTGTTCACAGTAACACAGCTAGTTACCAGACATACCATAACTGTAAAAACAGTGAATATGCATTTTAAAAGCCTGCTGGAGGGGCTTAAAGTGAGCTATTTGAGATGGCAGATCAAGGATATCTTGACTGAAATCATCTGTATGAGGCAAGCAGGACTGTTAAAAGGGTTGTGCTGCCTGGGAATGAGGAATATTGAGTGTTTTATTGGAGGGGTTGCTGGTAGTCTTAGGGTTGCTTTGAGGTCAGAGTAAGGATCTCCTTGGGGATGGAGCTATAACCTGTGGTACACAGTAAAATCCACCAGACTGGTGATGTCACTTCATCACTGTTTGCTCAGCTGACTGTCAGCATATCACTATGCACACGCCCAGGGGCCCTTTGGCCGCAGACGCAATGAAAGATGAATGGGAGGTACGAGGTTGGATCCTGTAACAACTTAATGCCAGTTGTGTGAGATAACTATATGACCAAATAATTTAAAAACTCATAAATGTACAGCTAACATAATTATGTATGAATGGGTATGTGTGTGCAACCCTTACTTACTTCTCATATCTGTAGTAGAAAACATATTATTATTTGTATTAGTAGTATAAGTAGTAGCAGTAGTAGTATTATTGTTGTTGTTAGAATTATTCGTATTATTATGACGATTATTATTATTATATTAATAAGTTGTTTCTACACATTGTCAGATCACATGGCGACAGAAATGTTTGCAGCACAAAGCCCCTTATTATGTGTTTTCAAAACACAATAATGTTTTCATGAAATTATAATAATCTATAAACTTTCATGTCAGAGCCAACATATTTATTTTTATAAAAGAAATCTGCCATTTGAATGAAACTGAAATTCAGTTGTATGTCATTAATATCACCCTATTTAAGCCTATTCCTAAAATAACATTATATATAATGTTGTATATAACATTAATGACTTGCTCAGAGGAATGATGTCTGTGTCATGTCTTTTCGATGGTTGAGGGTGACTTGGCAGATTTTCTGTGTTGTTGTTATGTGATTCTGTTAATTGTTTGGAGCATGCGATGTTGTGTGAATGGACAATAAAATTTGAAACTGAGTGTTTGGTCAACTGTAACTGGATTACCTGCGTGTGCTGACTAACAGCTTCCCCCATGTGGTATATTTTCCAATACAACCATTGCTGGGTGGCTCTTTGTACACAACTCGTGGTGGGTCCCCCAAAGCGCAGAGCAATTGTGGGTTTGTGGCTGAGATGCACCAGTGGTTTATATTGTCCCCTAAAACCAATTTTCCGAGAATTTGAGAAGAAAAGGATCGGATATTTAGATTTAAAAGTCTTGATTACATTTAAAACAAATATGCTTGTTCTGTCTTAAGTTAAGCCTGTGTATCTGATTATTAACCCTCCTATGGCTACTTGTACTGACAGTAGAATTAAATCATGTGCATGAATGGGTTCAGCCAGTTCCATATAATTCAGAAGTGAATAAAGTTCCTTTGAATTAAGAAACTTCCAAAAACAAAGAAATGCAACATGAATCAGCATCTATATTATATTGTAATGTTTTCATCTAAATTGATCAAATTGAAAAATAAAACATCAGAAACTATTCAAATGATGCAAACACTGTTAAATATGAAATCAAGTTGCCTGACAAAAGCCACAAATAGACCATTGAATGTTGAGTGGAGCTCGCTGAGTCTCGTACTATGCTGCTGGTGATGTTTATGAAGACTTCTGGGAGAGGCACAGCGCCAGAATATGCTAATTTCTAAACGGTTTAACCAGACAATTGAGTTGAACGGGGGTATCTTGGCCGCAAACCCACAACCATCCGCCACATGGGAGGACCCACCATGAATTGTGTACAAAGCTTCATCTAACATTGGAAAGACAGTCAGATCAGGTCTTATCGACCAAAGATACAGTTATTCTCTGGAAAATATAGAATACTGCTGCCCTATTTCCCCAATCAATGCTTAGTGTGAAGACATCCCTTCTGGCTGAGATCATGTGATGTGTTCATGATGTGTTTATGTATGTTATGTATTCATGCAGTGTTGCTCAAACACCATCAAGGCTTACCTTGTTCCTCAGGTGACCTCCCAGCAGGTTCATCCCTGGTGATCTCAAGCGGCACCCAGAGGCTTTGTAGCAGCAGGGTGAACACAGACAGGCACAGGCAGAGCACCAGGCAACCACTAGAGGGCACAATACACAGAGAAACCTCTTGAAATGCTGCAGCAAACAGCATACAGTACGTCAGTGGTTCACAACCTTCTTTCGTCTGATGAACTCAGGTACCCCATGTATCGAGGTAATACAATTTAAAAGTGGAATTTGTAACCATATTTTTTTATTGAACTATTAATATCTAGGTTGGTTTGGTCGGGTTTGCATTCGTACTTCTACCTCGTTGTGGCAGATGCTTAAAGTTTCAAGCATTTATCCATAACTTTAAGCTAACAATTTCAGAAATGTATCCATTACTTTTAATTAACTAAAGCCACAAGCTACAACTGACTCAATATGTTTTATAATGAAATCATATTTTCTATTAACATAAATGTGTTGAGCTATAATCTTTGTACGTGCCAAGTCCTATGCATCATATTTTTTATAAACAATTCCAGATATATCAACGTTTACATGGACGTACCATAAAAGGCCTGCCTTTAATGAATTGTGTAATTACCCACCAGTTAAACCTCCTCTTAACTTCACATATTTGATTTTAAGAGCGGATCTGATGCAATAAAAAAGGTACAGCCGGACTTTGCCTTTCGCCAAATTCGTTGAGAATGGGGAGAACTAAATTGTTCCATGACTTCACGTGAGGACCCTGGTGTGTCAAAACAAATATCTGAAGCGTGACGTGCCATCATAGCATGTATCTGCTCGCTGCTCACATGGGCTCCCAGCGTTGGTTTAACTGGGGCAGAGAGAGCAGCCACTGAGCTCTCACTTTCATCAGGCCAATAAAGCCACCAACCCGTACCCAGATGAACACGGTGTAGCCAAGGTCAACCACAAGCCCAAGCAGCGTCAAGCCTAGCGACTGTAAAGCTCCAGATTCAGATCCAAACTAACTATTTCCATTTCATTCTTTCATACCGCATTTAATCAAAGCTGTCAGGGCACTCATCACTTTGGTTGAGATCATATGCAGAATGGAAAAGTAGCAGATCTGTAAAGTTGCCCAGAGGAGATCATGGTAAAACAGAATGCTTCGTGATAGTTGGATATCTACTGCAAGTCATGTCCAGCTCCATGTAAAAGGAAGATTACAACTATAATTAATTACTCAGTGGGAGGAGCTTAGTCAACGAGCTAAACGCTCACTGTGGGGTGCCACTCAGACCAATCAGCTGTCAAAATGAGAACCACGTTTGCATTTTTATTTGCTTTCAGTCAGCTAAAGTAAGTAAAGCAAAATGCCAGTACACACTGCAGGGGCATGCAGGGGCATGCAGGGGCATGCAGGGGCATGCATGGATGAGGCGTGGTGCATCACTTTCTTTCTACTGTACATTTTTACTACATCCTGGCCACTGATCTTACGCTGCTGAGCCTTACCTGCGTGGCCGCAGTGCAACATGCATGGCCCTCTGTTAACAGGATACTGGATCTCACTGTCAAAACAAGCAAATCCCAGGAAGTTCAACATGCTTAGTAATGAATGGATTGTTATGCCTCGGGCAAAGAAAATCCTAATTGCACTATTGTTACACAATTTCATTTTCAAGTCCCATATTTGGATTTAAGCGGGAAAGGTATATTGTAGTTTCTTTATGTTGCAAATGAATGGTCACACTTTCACATGAATTGATTGAGTCTAAAGGCATGAATACATTTAAAGTAATGTTATTACCAGCGTGTGTGTGTTCATTAACTGGCAGAAATACTGAACCTAAGCAAGACCAAACGGCTGTTGCGTATCAATGTGAGACAGATTAAGAGATGACAACAGCTCAGCTTACAAGACTAACCAGCACATGGACAACCACACACAGACACACACACATCCTCACCTCCTTGGATCTCCGTCCCAACCCACTCGAGACCATCAGGCCTGTTTTCAAAACACACAAGGTAAAAAAAAAGAAATAAAGTTGGGGCTGGAAAGTATCTTGTCTCCTTTTTTTTGGTCTCGTTTCGCTTTCTTTCCCTCCTTCTCTGGCCGTGCCTATTCTCTGGCTCAGGGCCTATGGGTAGGCATCCTGCGGTTGTCAAGGTAACCTGACTCCCCTTTAAAGAAAACAATAGGCAGAGTGCTGCTGAGGCCTTTCACGGATACAATGGAGCCCACGCTATTGGGTGACACAGTTTCTTTCAGTCGCGCTGGCTAGACTTAAGCCGTGCTTGTGAATTGATACTCAAGCAGAGAGCTCATTTAAATAGCTCAAATGGTGCAAACCTTTGGCACTAAATGACACAATACAGACAAAAGACTACAAATTTAATGACAGTAACAATAGTGAGCATAATAATAGACCCAAGAAAATACCCAGTGGAAACTTTATAGATAACAATTAAAGTTAAGTTAAGATGGAATTCTGACTTACTGTGTTGCAAGACAGAAATAATTCAATCAGACAGCAAGTTATTTCTTTGGAGGTTTAAATGTGATTGTCAGTTTGTGAAAGAGAAACCATAAGTTATTAAAAGGGTCTCACATTTTTGAAAGACAAGTGTGTTTTACTGAGCCTCAACTGCTTTTATTTTAAGTCACAATGCTGGTTTATTAAAATCACACACAACTTGCTCTTTTGATGACAAGTGGAAATGCCACATAGATTGACCACAGATTAGAGTCTCCCAGGTACCTGAGGAGGGCGCCATAGTGCCAAGGTGTTCCTGCAGACAATCTGTACTGGAAGGACAACAAGAAAAGGAACTATAGCTTCATCAAAACATTTTCCACCGAAAGAAATCCAACTTGGAACTCAAATCAAAGCAAATGAACGCTACAAAAACTAAAATACAAATGCGAAAAAATGACAGAAACAAAAATGTTATTGTGATCTATTTGAAATTTGACTTTAGGAGGACTACAGATCACAGTGCCAGACAGCATGCCAAAAGTTTCCACCGCACTTAATTAATTACCAACATCCCATTTGGTTAAAGATAGACCACTGTGTCATTGAATCAGTTAACATACAGCGATCATACAAACAGGGAGTGCACCAATTTATAGGCCATGAGCACAATTAGCAGTCGACTTAAAGGCCCAGAAGCCTACCTGCCTCAACTGGTAAGCAGCTGCAACTTTGAACCTTGATTGGCTAACAGCACCCGTGTTAGTTGAAGTTAAACCTGCTATGGGGAGGCTACAGGAAGTCGACTGGCTAAAATTGGACTGTATACGGCTCATACTGAGATCTACTTCAAGAGCTAAAAATGTTTGATTATTATAATTATTGATTATCTCTTGATCATCTTGAATCCATTACTCTGACATACGCCACTCCCATCACATTTATGCTTATTTGTTGCTTGTGTATGTACATTTTTGCTCATTTCTCTGACAAACAAGAGACAAAGATACTCAATCAATTAGAACTGAGAAGAGCAAAGAAAAGTACGCAATTCCTCACATTTAAAAAGCTGTTACGGTAAATCCTTCATTTTTTACTAACTTAAATGATTTATGGATTAGCAAAATTAGTATCCATCCAGTTGTTTGTGGATTAACCTTTATTTATAGCTGCACAGTGCAGATCCTGGTCTTGTGTTGTCTTATATGTTATAGAATAAGTATGTAGAGTGTGGGTACAAACATATATGACACTGTGCATCTGTGTACTATCATGCATTAAGACATAGGAGGATGGGGAGGTTACTGGAGTGATGTCACGCAGTGTGTGAGAGCATAAACCTCCATAAGCTAGTGTCTCTTATCTCTTAACCTCCATAAGCTGTCTCTCTTTCTCTCACTCTCTCACCCTCTCTCTCACACACACACACGCACACACGCACACACAGATTATCATGATCATGTGACATTGCTGCTGCTCTCGTCTTTCTAACCCACTTCGGTGCCAAATTGATTAACACAAGCTGCTTAAAGTAATCAGAGGTATATCTTCAAGACAAGACTCAACCAATATCATGAAGAAGTCTACTTTTGTGTAATCGATGCTGAGATGTGGATGAATTTCTCCTGTATTATTTTGAGTGGGAAAGTAACTCCAGCTTCCAGCCAAATGCTGCTAAATCATTACTTATACATCTCTATCACACATCCACATATAAAGCACATTCTTTCTTCTGTATTGCAATACTAAGAAGGTCATAGTAAATGAGGACATTAAAAACATCAGCTGTGTTTAAGAGGGACGAGACAGGGCCGAACAACATTTTACCTTAAGTTGTTCTGGAAGGCAATGATGGCTCCACAATTTAATTATCAGTAATAACTGTCATGCGTTGGGGTGGTTGTGTTTTGCCGGTTGCTTTGAGTACAAAGGCAGGGTTTGTTGCCGTTGCTAGGGTACGTGCTGTCCTGTCTCAGTGCCATCACTTATTTGACAGAGCACGTCTGCAAGTAAACAAGATATTGTGATCTGCCGTAACCTCTTCATGGTCACAGCAGTGTAAGTTGGCCTCTAGAAGGAAAGAATAGGCGTTTGGTGCACACAATAGGACATTATCATACTATTGGTGGTCTGTGGTATTCCCCCAACACTCCAGTATATGTTATGAAAGTATTTGTTGTTGTTCTGGTTATTTATTCATTCACACTTTTTAAATTGTCAAACTGTTTTCTAAGGGAAGTTATTGTGCATAGCAGGGGCTGTAAACAATATTAATGTAACCAGCCCACCTGAGCCCCTCACTGTGGCTGCAGCAGCACGCTCACAGACTCGGACCGAGGAAGAAGCCACTGCGCATGCTCGGGGCAACTTAATATGAATGGTGCTTCACGTCTCAAGACATCTCTCGCGTCCAGGTAAGGACAACGTCAGTTTGCTTGTCAGTTATTTGTCGTGTGCTCGCCAGTCTCCGGTCGTGTGCGGTGGAGGTCCTTCGTGTTCACACCGCCGGTGCTTTGAGTTGTACATGCATCGCTTTCCCACAAATTGAAGCTGACATCTCCCCACATCAACAAACTCCAAGACAGCGCGCGGACAAAATGATTAGTGGTCGGTAAAATTCATGCTAGCTAACGTTAGCCAGCATATTTCACTGTGTGTTTTTTGTGTGTGTGGTAGTTTTGGTATAACGTGCATGGCTTCGTGCCCGTCTTGTTGTGTCGTGTTTGTCTGCTAGCTTTCCGTGTCTGTTGAAGGTTTCGTTAGCTCCTTGCACGCACTGACAGGAGCAGCTAGCGCTAGCAATGCTAACTTGGCACGTTTGAATGGAAAAGGGTGCATCAGATTTACTCGGGCGGTTAATGTTAAACACCCTGTGGCTCGTGCGCACAGGCTACTATCACCTCTGCTGGCTAGCTAACGTTAATACAGACAAATACAGCTTTGCGTGCATTTGCAGCTGTCGTTCTCCCGTGTGACGACTCACCTATACCCGCGGATACTGTCGTATAAGGTGGCAGACACTGTGACGGTACCCAGATGCTGTGCTTGTGTCTTTTTTTTTTAATCTGCATTTGCTTATTAGCCTCCAAAGATGGCATTAAAGTCCGTGATTCGCCTCCAGCAACGTTACCTAACCACGTCTGTCCAGTTCTGCAGAGGTGCAGTTGACTGTGCACGCTCCTTCCCCATTCAGTAACGTCACCTTTTAAGTATTTAAATTTGATTTGCAATCAATACGTCATCTTTGGATAGGTAACTTATAGCATCAGACGTTTTTTTTGTTTGTTTCAGATTTTGTAAAGAATTTGAGCAAAATGCATGAACACCCGTTGATGGGAGCTGTTAGATTTAGTGTAATTGCCAACTTGCTAATTGTGCAGACCTATATGCATTAATGTAAGGTAGGCTAACCTGTTTCCAGGATGGGGACAGGTAACCACTCTATGAGCAATTTTCATAACATTAGAGCAGCCATATTGGCTCCACTCTGCAGGACCAGAGCTCCAACAACCCTTGGACCCTTGTTATTTATGCCGAGCCTTCCTGTACAGTATGCAAAGTTAATTTGTCATCGTGGGGTACGTGGCCCCAGTTTAAATTATCGGCACTAATGTTTCTGGGCTGTCATGTTGAACCTAATGAAGCCAAAGATTGTTGGGTTTGGCATCTTGAATTGCCTGAATGTTATCCTCTTGTATACATGATGGGTTGAGAGAATATATGGATGTATGTCTGATTCTGAGAACGTATTAAATTCACTGAAATGTCAAAGAGGCCTTCAGCCCATGAGTTTATTTTGCCAGTCTGGATTTCAGTCTACCTTTGACAGATTACATCCTGTCACGGTAAAATGGCAACATCGAGGTTAACATACCCTCAAATTAGGGCCGTTAATCTCTCTACAGAGTCACCATAAATGCTTCCAGTTTTGTATTCAGTATTTTTTTGGTATGCACCTCCATGTGACTTGTTGGAAAGTAATGTGAAATGATCTGATGATTTTATGACTGTCATTTTTAGTATATTGCAAGTGATCTTTGGACATGCATCTCCATGTGACTTGCAAAACAAGTGTGACATGATATGATGAGGTATGACAGTAATTATCAGTACACTGTATATGACTCATAATCTTTGGACATGCATCTCCGTGTATCTTGTGGGGAAGCGGAAATTATCTTATTGGCTGACTGTCGATTTCTAAATATATTGCCAGTCAACTTTTACAGCATACACAAAGTTTTTATTTCTCTCACCACCAGAGATCCCTTTTTTTTTTTTTTTGCTTTAATATCAAACTTAAATCTATCCACGACAAATTTTTTCCGATGATTTGACATCTGAAGTTGTTTTGTGGCTGTCATATGGTATCACTAAGATAGCGTTACACTTGTTTACTTGATTTGTTTTTGCTTCAGATAAAATGCATGATGTACAGTACATGCTCTTTTCCATTTGAAGATCGTAAGAGCATAGATCTGATTTAGTGAAATTTGCTAATGTTGTTTCACAGTACAGATTTACTGTGGTCATTTTGCAATACCTCCCTTCTAACTTGCTGCAAATCACCTCTTATGGAAACAGATATGCATTAGTATGTCTACTTATCCGAAGTCTATTTATTATCTTCAACTAATTGATATCATAGTTTAGGAGGTATCAAAGTATATAAGAACAGTTAGGCTTCTAGGAATTCACCAAGGACTTGTAGGGTTTTTATAGGTCAAAGAGAATTTTTATATATATATATATATATATATATTATATTATATTATATTATATTTCTTAATTTCATACTGCTCAGTGTGAAACATACATAGATAATTAAAGAAATGTTATGCTCCGGTGCTGCTGACAGTGACTGACTGATTTTGACTTTTTTTTTAAATCTCTTATTTTCTTATTTGTGTCTTCCAGTAACCATCATGGACATTTAAGAAAAATAGGCTGCTGCGTGGAGGACAGAAAGTTAGCAATACCCCGGAGCGTGCCTCCTCTCTTCCCACTCAGGCAGACCAGCAAGTTTCCATCACCATGGCTGAAGAAGACTATGGCAGCTTTGTGGACTGGAACCAGATGGGGGATCTGGCCAAGAGCAGCGGGCCCACCAAGGTAGACTGTAAGGACCTGAAAGAGTTCAAACAGATGGCTCGGCAGGGTTACTGGGCCAAAAACCACAAACTACGAGCACAAGTCTACCAGCAGCTCATCAAAGCCATTCCCTGTCGTACAGTTACCCCAGATGCAGAAGTATATCGTGACATTATGGGAAATGCAGCCTCAAAGAAGCCCTCCTCCAACATCCCACTTCCAGAGTTTGTGGATGGAAGTCCTCTGCCCCGGTACTGCCTGAAGGCAGAGGCAGTGGCCTCAGCCCATCAGATTATCAACTGCGTGGCCGGACAGTTTCCAGATATCTCCCACTGCCCGTCACTACCGGCTGTTACTTCACTGCTCCTGCACTTCAGCGTAGACGAGGCTCAGTGTTTTGAGCTTGTCAGCCGCATGCTGGCCTGCAACGAGCCGGGCAAACGACTGCTGGACCAGACTTTCCTGGCCCATGAGTCGAGCTGCATGACTTTTGGTGACCTGGCCAACAAGTACTGCACAGCTGCCCACAAAATGATCGTGGCCACATCCCAGGATGTGCTTGACGTCTACTCCGACTGGCAGTGCTGGGTGTTGGGCGACCTGCCTTTCAGCCACATGGTCAGGGTCCTGGACATCTACCTAGTGGAGGGCTACAAAGTCCTCTTCCGTGTGGCTATAGCCTTGCTCAAGTTCTATCGCAAGCATAAAGCAGAGGGAGGCCAGGGCAACCAGCAGCAGGATTCCAGCAAAGTTAAGGATGACATTCAAGCTTTCGTCAAAGGCATTGCCTCCACCGTCACACCAGAGAAGTTGCTGGAGAAGGCCTTCTCCATCCGCATGCTAAGCCGTAAGGAGATCACCCTGCTGCAGCTCACAAATGAAAAGTCCCTGCAGCAGAAAGGCATCACTGTCAAACAGAAGCGGTATAGTCAATAATCCGATTTTTACGTGGTGAATTGTGAGCATTCTGTTGCCTTTTTTTATTTAGAAAGTAGGCTGCTTCTTTTGGCTTTCCTTGGCACACCTACTGTATATCTAGCACCAGTAAGGACATGGAATCCATCACATGGAGATCTTACTGCTACACGTCTGTAATGTTTCTTGTCATTAACTCTCTTTTGGTGGTTAATCTCTGCTGGTTTTATATCATTTTAAACTCCCATTGACACAAATGTCCTGTTCCTTTTGAGCTTTATTTTCTAGCATGCTGTGGGGAATGGTTTGCGTTGCTCTTGCATCCTTGACTCATCTTCTGTTCTTGTGTCCTCTTCGTTTGGTTTCTGCCGTGTCTTTCCATCCACCATCTTCTGTCTCATCTGCACTTCACCCCTGTGTTTACTACATTGGTTATTTCACAGTCCTAGGTGGGTTTTTCTTCTCAATGCTATTCTCCAGATCCGTCTTCATTTCTTTCAAATAATGCTCATTTACTTTCAGGTTTATGCATCACCAGCTGTGTGACCTGCCTCACATTCTGTGCCTCTCTATCTTCCCCTGTGTCTGTGTGCGTCTCCAGGCGGAACGTGCAACTGGCTCTTAACCCTGACACCTTCTCCTCCGAGATCGTCAGTGCCAAGGAGATGCGGGATATCTGGTCGTGGATCCCTGAGCGCTTTGCCCTGTGCCAACCACAGCTCCTCTTCACCACCTCCACCCATGGCTGCAGCCTGAACAGGTACATTGTCCTGTGCTCACATCAATATATTAATTCATATTAATGTTATTTGATTTAGTTTTGTGCAGATTTGCCTAAACCTGTTCTGTAGACAGAAAAAAAAAACTGTCTACAGTAACCAGCAGACTTGCGATTGTTGAACAGAAGTAATTAGTCTTTAATTAAGTCATTAAGAAGCCATAAGCTCAGATTTTTTGTTCTATATTTAAACAATGCCTGTACATGCACGTGTGCCTTAGTAAATCTACCGACTGAAAGTTTAATCCGTCGACTCAGAATAAGGTATTTATAAAGTCGGGTGCAATGAATTCAACTATTACATTTCCCACCAGATTCTACTCTCATTGTGAAGGCTACGAACCCACTCTGCTCCTCATCCGGACCACAGATGGCGACGTAAGCAACACAGACAGCAAATTCTCTCCTGATCCCCCCCTCCGCCCCCTCATGTTGGAGGGAGTCAAGCATGCACATTATTGTGATGTAAAATGTGTACATGGGATCTGACAACATCCTGATATAATGCAATCAAATATTTCTCAAGTTTATAGACTCAGGTTTTATTCTTGTCCTAAACTCTATGAATAGGTGTCAGAGGTCGTGATCACACAGGTGTCACATGATTGGATTATAGTGCACCAAACAGATCTCAGCACGAACATTTGCCACTTACAATAAGAAATCTTCCACTCGTATGAATGTATTCAACTATTTTCGAGGATGATGCCATTGCAGATGAGCAAAGAGAAAAACCCACTGATACATATTGTGTGTTTTTTGCCTCAGGTATGTGGAGCCTTCCTGTCCACAGATTGGGAGGAGCGGAAGAGAGGAGGCAACAAATTGAGCTTCTTTGGCACAGGGGAGTGCTTTGTCTTCAGGGTGAGTTAATGTTTACTATCTAGACTTACTATCTCTCTTATTTCTTTATTTTTTCATTTAGATTAACTTTGTGAAGGTTTTTCTAGGGATCAATTGAAGGGAGACTGTTTTCATTTTGAGCATTCAGCCACCAGAGGGCACCATCCACTTTGTTTTCACATGTTCTAGATTTCAATCCCGTTTGGAAAATCCGGCCTTTGATAGATCACAATTCACCATAATGGCATTGCCATGTCTGCAAAAACAAGCACATATCACTCTCTTGAAGCGGTTCTGCTTTGAGCTTCGATTCTAACACCTGGGCTCGAAATAGCAGAACAGACCGGCTCTCCAATGCCTTCTGTATGAATTATTTACCGGGTATCTGTGTTGACGCACAGCTGTGGGCTGTCTGAGCTAGAAAACACCGTCATCTCGCACACTAATACTTAAGCACACACAGATCGGAAACTCTTGTAACTTGATCCAGTAGTATCTGAGCTGCCCGTCACCTGACACTGGGAGAAAATGGAGGACTGATTTTTTTATTTTATTTTATTTGAGCCTTCATTTAAACAAGTAGTCTCATTGAGATCATGATCTCTTTTCTATTGATACATGTACAGTACTACTCCATTACATATGTGATGCTCAGGTGTGTAATTGATGATGAATGGCTGTTTCCCTTGTCAGCTGAAGCCAGAGATGGAGCGTTATGAGTGGGTGGTGATCCGCCACCCTGAGTTGGCCTCCTCCAACAAGACTCAGGGCCAGGAAGACACGGCTGCTCCTGAGGGGCAAAACTCAGACAACAATGGCTTACAGCAGCCAGAGAAACCTGTTGGAGAGCTATCGCCCTTCCTCTCCGCCCGCCACTTCAACCTTAACTCCAAGAATACTTCCATGTTCATGGCTGGCAACTTTGACTCCATCATAGTGGGTGTGTGGATTTTTATTAGATGTTATTGTTGTGTACTTGGCCTTTCTGGTACTTTTTCTTTTTCTAAACACATGGGATCACATTTAACATGGGATTTTTATTGTGAACCTTTCATCCCATTTAAGACTACGATTTGATTTTACAAGGCACTGTAAAAGTAAAAAACATTTTCAGAAATACAGTCTTAGTATCTCGTAACTTATACACACTGTCCGCTCATGTGTCTGCTCAGGAGGAGGCGACGGCAACGCTCTCTACATCGACTCTGAGCTCAACCACGGGCGCGCTGGCCGGTGCGCCACCTTCGACAACCCCCTCTTGTGTGCCGAGAGCTTCCAGGTTGCACTGCTAGAAGTGTGGGGCTTCCAGGACGCCATGGCCTCATAATACTGTACACATGAACAAGCATTATACATGTAGATCCATACAGGCATAGATTAAAATGCGCATATTCTTGCGCCCACATTTTAGCACTTATATTAAAGCGGAAAATCGTGTTGGAGGTGGAAAACAGAGGTTTGCAAACAGAACAATGTCCGTCCTATAAATTCATATGTGATCAACTATTTTTTATTTATTAATGCAGTTAATCCAAATTCAACATGTTTGTTTCCTGTTTATTTTTGTATTTACATATTTGTATTATGGTGTGCAAATTACGTTAACGTGTCCGGTAATATGAAGAAAGTCGAGATCAACTGTAGATGAAGCCAATATGAGGTTCATTTAAGGGTCTTTTTATGTCCCCTGTGGTGTGTTCATGTTCATGCCGAGCTGAAACATTTGAATTTCTGAACGTAAATTCAGTCCTTTATGTGCTGTGCTTTAGCTCAATCTGCCAAATGTAGTCTAGCTGTCTCTGCGGTCCTTAAAACAATATTAACCAGGCCATAAGGTTTAAAGATAAAAATGTGTGACGTCGAGAGTTGATTTGGTGAGATCTGTTTTTTCATGTTGAAACTAAGATGAACGCAGTGAAGTTCCAGGTCAGCTAAGTTCTCAGTCAAGTCCTGAGTCCTTCTCCCCCACACTTTGATTTGCTGTACATACGTGGGAGATCTGTTACTGAATTAATGTGGTAAATGTTTGTGGATATCAGTGGTGAATTTGAGTGTTGCCATTTTGCACCATGTGTCGACGCTTTCTTTTGAATGAGTGGCAATTTCTCCTTTTTTTTTTTTTCTTTTTTTTTTTATAAAAAAAAAAAAAAAAAAAAAAGTATATGAATATTCATGTGAGTACAAACTTTTGAAAAGTTTTAAAAAAAATGTTTTTGGTTTACAACTAACGAAGAGAAATGCAGTTTGCTCATCCTTCTCTTCTTACCCTTTCCTGCTACTTCCGTCCTTTTGTAGTGTGAAGGCCGTCACTAAAGAAGTCCAAAATTGTGCCCTGTTGGCAAGGTGTCGTTGGAGTTATGCACCCCGTTTGTGTCTGTATGTTCAAACTATGTGAGACATTGAGTAACTACAAATGTATCCGACATGTGAAAATACAACAATATGCTTACAGTGGAGCAAGTGACTTGGTCTTTGTTTGTCTTGCTACTTACTCATTGCTTTTCTTCCAAATCTGTCACGTCTCTATCTCCTTGCAAAGAGAGGAGGAGATTTCTTCAGACTGTCACAGAAGTGTGCCAGATGCCTTTGAAAGTCCGCTGATCCCCTGTACCATGCTCTACTCCTCCTGTACCATGCTCTACTCTAGTTACAGCTGCTACGCCTGTTAACCAAATTTACTGTGAAGTTATAATATAAAAAAAAAAATACACTTTGTTTAAATAGTATTGTAAAAAGCCATGTCATGCAATTATTTTTCATTAAATTGATGTATTCTGTGCATCTATTAATACCAAAAAACTAATGCAAACTATGTTTTCAATTTTTAAACTTTTGAAAAGAAAAATGTGCATATTGTCGAAACATTAAATTAGTAGGGAAAACATCTCGTTTAAACTAAACACTCGTTTTGAGTAAATGCATGAAAGGTCCCACTGTGTGACTCCTAAATCACTCATCCACACTTCTATTTTTGTCCGTATGTCTGCACTTTGTGGAAGCTGACAGTGAACGGCATGACTGGAAATATTTAAACAGAGATGAGTCAGATATATATACGTAAAAGTACCTTCTATAGTCGGCTTTACTACATAATTTACTTATTTGAATTTATTGTTAAATTTCTATAAACTGTTTAAATTAGCTAAACACAGTACAAAT
This sequence comes from Ophiodon elongatus, assembly GCA_016806645.1. Lineage (NCBI taxonomy): Eukaryota > Metazoa > Chordata > Actinopteri > Perciformes > Hexagrammidae > Ophiodon > Ophiodon elongatus. The sequence goes on along the minus strand of JACSYO010000928.1, from coordinate 479,868 downwards.
TTCGCAACTGACATCGTTCAATTAAATTAGTTTTAAAATGTATTGGCCGATTCGTTTTCAGTGGGTGTGGCACAAGCTCATGCATCTGAAGCAATTTAGTATCTTCGATGGCAAAGTGTTGGAGTAATTCCTTCTTTACAGTAAGTGGCATTGACTCCGTGTAGCGAAGGCTGTGCTGTTCATTCAGGATTCACACTCTGCTAATCGCACATGCACGTCTATATTTAGCTGCTCCTTTGGGTGCTGGTCTGGCGCATCTCCTGAAAACCATGCTTTCCAGCCTCAAGGAGTAAGAGGCTTAAGTCTTTAACCCTACACTGAGATGGGACTCTCCTTCACCAGCCCCCGCCAATCAGATAACCAGGGGCTGTGGACGGGGATTAAGACGCAGACTAAGGAGGTCCCGACAAGAATTTGTTTTTGTCTCACAGACTGAATATTTCAGATGTGGTTATTGGAAGGGAGGGAGGTCTCTGATTACTTGTCACGACTAATCCTCATAAACTTCACGTCTGTCCTTGATTACGATTATTGTTAATCATTTCAATTATTTCTTTAGTGCTAATTTCACATCAGAAAGCAAATATTTGCCTCATTTCCATTATTGCAGCAATAAAGTTTCACTATTTCCAAAACATTGGCATTTTTTTTAAGGATTGGGAAATGATTGAGTTCTTGAATGAAAGACAGAGTTATGTTTCTGGTCACACGCTGAGACCTAATGCCTAATCTGAGTGTATCTCAGCTCAATAACCTTTAGATCCTGGGCCTTACTAACAGAGCTGGACTGTCTGTTGAAGGAAATAAAGGGTCTAGATCTATAATAACAGTGTCGTGGACATTCTGGTTCTGATTAATGACTGCTGGCAAATGCTTTGCTGTGCATCCGGGATCCTATCTTGAATCATGCCCTTGTGAGAATTTCTCACACAGTTCCCTGTTCCCCTTCCTTAAAGCACCATCTCAAAGACCATCCATCCAACATATGCCGTGCTCTCATGTATCTCCTTTTACAACCTTGATCAATACCACTCAAGGACAGGAGCATTCACCCAAAACAAACAGGACACAACAATGTGTAGGTACACAGGCTCTCATATTGCTGTGTATGTCAAATGAGATAGTTGCACATGTCTGCTGATGTATGTATCCCAGACAGGAACATCATGAACTAACCTCAACAGAAAGGCTACATACCTGTCTACATATAAGAGTCAGCCAGCGGGGAAAGAGAATACCATGTGAAAATGATCTTATCTCATTCATTGTGACCTTTTTGTTATTAATGCATCACTACGCACACACACACACACACACACACACACACACACACACACAGCATTATCATCATCATCATCATCATCATCATCATCCATGGCTCAAAATGATCTCTTTTCATCGCATAATGCAACCTTGCATTTGGCAGCCGGGGGAAGATGCTGGTCGAGTAAAGTGTCTGAATGGAAGGAAGCCTGTGATGCTGGTGTAGAAATTGCATCACGAGTGCAGGAGCTCGTACATTGATACAGGGGGAGGGGTCCTTCTCTGGTGCTGACTAGACAAGGCACTGCAGAGGGAGCAGAATGGAGGGATGGATGGAGGAAGAGACATGGGGACTACACAAGCTCTCTCTCTCTCTCTCTCTCTCTCTCTCTCTCTCTCTCTCTCTCTCTCTCTGACTCACACTTCATCACTCCCATGATGTCCTAGCTCCATCGACCCCTCCTCTTTCTGCATCTCTGAGCCTGCTCTTGCTAGGAGCTATAGATTGTAATGGGGGATTCTCGGTTCCCTCCCCCCACCACACACACACACACAACCATACACACTTAGCCTCAAATTCTCTCACTCTCACGCTCCTGCATATCACAGCTGACTGTAAATCACCCTCTGTTGCATGGTAGAGACCTGGTGCAAAATAAAGAGAAAAGTGTTTGAACATATGCAATTTAGGAATTTCAGTGGCCCTCTTGGAGAGGTTACTTTAATCAGCTGTGAGGGTCTCTTGGAGCATGACATTCATATTGGATTTATAATGTATTAACTGCATTTAAAAATAAAAGGTGTATTTTCTTAATTTTCTTTACTTGATGTGTAGCATAACACAAATACCTATTTCCATTAGCCCAGCCGTGTCTCCACACCCTCTTGCTTCTTCTCCCCATCACTTCATCCCATTGCTTTTGAAGGGTGAACGCGTTGATATCAAAGGGGAAGCCTGCAGCGGAGCACACCAAAGTGATGCTTGAAAGGGGGTGACCTTCAAACAAAAAAACAAAAAAAACAATAAAACAATTTAAAACACTTTATTTATTCGGAATAAGTTATGTATGCTTTTTAAATCCACATATCTTGTTTCATGTATGCCTCGCGTGGCACCGTGTTTTAATAACGTACTTAGTTGTACTGCGCCCCCCCACACCCAGTCCGTGAGAGGTTTTATCCGTACGGCCGAGTCAGGTGATATTTTCCGCTTCGCCATTTTGTGCTGCTGCGCCGGGTATTTATCTGAAGAGTCGTGACTGCCCCGTTTACACTGCTAGTTAGGTTGTCAGACGGTTCCTGTTGTATCCGCTTTATACGTTCAAGCCTGTGGCCTTCGATAGCTTTCCGCTTAGTGAGATTTGTTTTTTCCTGAGTCAACATCAGTAACTCGTTTTGTATATTTAGTTTATTTTATACTGTGTGAGAAAGAATGTCGTCCGAAAGTCCCGAATACGCTCCGTTCTTCGCGGTGATGGGCGCCTCTGCGGCGATGGTGTTCAGCGGTAACTATCACGAGACCTCCTCCTGTGTTTGAGCTGTTTGTTACAAAATGTCGCCGTGTGGATTTAACTGCTAACCCCTTTTGTATTTGTATCGTTCCCAACAGGGTGCCTTGACTTGTCTCTTGAAGCTTACTCGCTCACGTTGACGTCGCACAGCTAATCTTGAGCTGTCTCGTATGTGTGCAGCCTTCACCGACAGCTCGGGTAGCAGACCACGGTTACTCCTAAACTGACAATGTGTTGTTAGTGTTGGCAATTTATTACATGTATCGCTGCTGGCTTTAACTGCTTCAACGACGGACCGTGAAGACTAGTCATGACTAGTTAGCGACGTTAGCTGATGACGACTAACGTAACACGTTAGCTTTGACGTTAGCTTAGCTTGGTTATGGCACGTTAGGTGTGTTCTGAATGCAAAGGACGTGTAATGTCAACTCTGCAATTAAAGCGTTAAGTATCGATTAACAGTATTTTACTGAGGTGTCAAAATATATTATATTCATCCCTTTGGCTGCTTGTTGGCTCTTTGGCAGACTATGTTTAGTTTGGTTCAAATCCCACCTTTCCTGCCAGACTTCACATTACTGCATACGGGGTGTTAAAAGGGTGATACGTTTCACACACACTTATTTAGTGTAGCTTTAAATTAGAGACCAATAACCGATGAAATGTCGTTCTGAGTAGTGTTTGATATTCTGCTACAATTTGCCATCGGTAAGTAGGTGGTGTCACTTCTTATTTAGTGTAAGTTTATTTAAATACGATAATCTCCTTTTTCTTACAACTCTGATAACCACTGGAACGCAGACTCAGCTGGTTGACTTCCTCATTGCTCAAGGGAATGACAGAAGGTCACATGATGATCACATGATGAGACTTCTGACTTGGAATTACCTTCTGACTACCTCTTGTGAAATGTAACTCTAAAGGCAAAAGTTATAAGTTAGCAGTGAACCAGTTCAAAGTTATTATGGCTAATTTTAACAAAAGACAGGTAGTTCTCAATGTTTTGGATAGAAAGTATTAAGTGGTTAAGAAAGTGAACTTTGAAACTAGCTTGTTTTATTATTGGTCATACTTGTTTTATGGATTCTTTCCTGGTTTTATTATTTGTCTTTCGTTAATCTTAAACACTACATGATATGCCAACGATATGCTCACAGCAAAGGCCTACATGGGATGAGGGTGGCTGGTGGGATGGGTGCAGCTCAAATGAGAAATCAACAAGCTAATTGACCGTGTTGCAGAGGGCTTGACCCGCTGTAGCTCGAGGCCTTATGGCAAAACTGGCCCGTTTAATGTGCTGAATGGTACATCGTTTTTCATTGGTGGACATCACCAGTGAATGGCTATAGTGGAGACCTTTAAATATATTTAGACAGCTGTTCTTCCAACAGACTGATATCTTGCATTCTGTTCCCCTTGTATTTTGTCTTGACACATTTATAATGATTTATATATTTTATATCAACATTTATATTTAATAGAAATGATTGTTTAACATGTTTCTAACAAATCTGAAATTAATGGTAATAGAGTATTGCAGACATTTGAGAGAAACCTGACCTGTTTACTCCCGTTTTAGGTATTGACAGCACAATGAGGCATCACATATAATTATTATTATTATTATTTAAAAATTCCATGAGGAAACTACATGATTTTATATTGTCCAGTCCTACCAGGAAATGAGAACCAGCTGAATGTTAAAACCAACCTTGATCTTGTCATAGCTCAGGTTTATTGTGTAGTGACAGGCAAGGGCAGCATGGCGGTGGTGTCCCATGAGGCGAGCAGTAGTACGAGTTGGTGGTGGTGAGGGAGTGACAGCTGGGGAATTAGCTAATAGGGAGGGGATCATGCTGGCACAAAGAAGGGATGTGGTAGTGGTGAGATTTATGGGGACACATGATGATTCTGACTTAAATGTTAAGGCTCTTCGTGTGTTGTGGACTCATTGATAGGAAATTGTAGCTGGTGTTTCTCACTTTACTGTCCACCATAGACTTCATAAGAAGTGGACGTAGTCATCTTGACGTCCGTTTTGAAGTCTTGAGTTCAGCAATTTTGCCGTCGCCATGTTTTGTTTTGCATCCGGTAAACGGAAGTTATAATATTTGAAATGCGGAGGAGTGAAGTAGAGACGCTGTCTACGCTTCTGGTAGCGGCAGCAACCTGTCAATCACAGTAAGCCCGCCCTAAAGCATAGTCTTTTTTATGGTCTATTTTACTCTAAAAGGGACCATCATTTACTAAATGAACATCATGCTGTAATGAAGAAGACTTGAAACTAGCGATTGAGACCATAAAGTCATGTTTACAATGTTTAATGGGGTAATAAATCAAGTAAGAAGTAGGGTCATTTTCTCATAGACTTCTATACAATCACATATTTTTGCAACCGGAGGAGTCGCCCCCTGCTGGTCAGTAGAGAGAACGCAAGTTTTAAGACACTTCCGTGTTGGCTTCACTCGGCAGAACCGGAGGTTGCTGCCTAGTGTACACAAGCTGAAGGTCTATTGTTGCACTTGACATGGTTGCAATCTGATGTGTTTTTGGGTGGTTGATCCGTCATACGGTTTGTAAAATATTGATGGAGGCTCTAAAATTTCACACTGCAAAAGGCACTTCTTTTGTTGTAATTGGCCATTTTGATGATGGGCTGTAAGTTGCTGTGATCTTCTGGTGTTAGGTGACGTTGCATTGTCTTAATAGTCATGTGATGGTGTCCAGCCCCGAGGACTGCCTTTAGCGAGGCCTGGCCCACAGCAGGTGACTCTCACAAGGGGCCATTATCTGTTCGAACCACCACTCACATTATAGCTGTACTGCAGTTCTATTATTCCTATCTTAACTTATAGTCCATATTTTCCACTTTCTGCCAACAACAATTTAAGATGCATGTTTGCTATACAAATAGCATTGCCTGTGCAATTGTTGGTATATATGTTCTCATTGGGATAGCCCAGTAGCAAATAATTTGTCACCAAGGAAGGCATTTTGTGCTTTCAGATGCTTGACCTTTAAATCACATTCACATTATCCTTCTCTTTCTACCACACATTCTTCAATGGAACGGTGTAATTGATGATGGTAACATGCTCTAACATCCCTCAGCTTCTGATGCCATAGATTTTATCAGAAAGTCTAATTTCGCATGCAGCCTTATAGTTTTACACTGTGCGCTACAGCCAGCAAACCGTTTTCCAAGACAGGAAATTGTTAATACAACTATGACCTTACAGATTTTGGCATTCGGAGTACTTCCCTATTCGCCCACTATTCAGAGCACTCCAATCTGCTGTCTATTGCGTGGGCATATTGCATGCAGGATCATCCCTAGCGAGGGGTACCTCCTACTCTGACATCACAAGACGTCACAAGGGCATCCCATTCATCAAATATACTGCAGGGAGGAAAAAAGAAATGAGAGAGGGGGGGGGGCTCTTTACCTAAGCTGAGGGGATTAGGATTAAAACCCAGAGGTTGTGCCTCCACACCGCTGCAGAAGGCTCCCTCGTCAGGTCACAATGGCAATGTTTGAGGTTTCTAGTGTTTCTTGATTAACTCTCGCCTGTCACACCTGGGTGAGGCCATGCATACCAAGAAAGAATGGCCCCGCAAGATAACATTGCTGACGGTAACATATTGTGCTGCTTGTTAATGGATGGCTGAATGGCTAAAAGGATGGCATAGATGTTTCCAGAATATTTTTTCTTTGTTTTTGGAATTTGTTTTTAACTTGGATCTGTTTTCTGGGTCAGTTTTTACATTGAACTACTAAGCTTGGTTGTCTGTACTTCTTCAAGATGCTATAAATGAGTCGGTTTGATGTGTTGTATTTAAACAATTTAGTCCACGAGCAAGGAGTTTGGCACTTTGACAAAGTCAAAATAATAATAATTGTTGTGTCATTGCTTGAGAAAACGGTGCTCTGTTTTACTCAAACACATGTCTGTAGATAGGCAGGAGTGATTTAACCTTGTATTGATAGCATCACTCTCGTGATGAATCATTAAAGTAGTTGGGGCCGTGGCTGGCTGCCATGTGCACATTTAAAGATTGGTCTGTGTCATCTTCTTGTCTGCCTGTAGATTTGCCAGAAGGCCTCACAGCTAGTCTTTGAGTTGACAAGAGTCTCCAGGCTAGCTAACACATAACAAGAAATGAGAAAACAGGGCAGGGTTCCTCGGGTTGTATGCACAAGGCTATCCAAGATTATAATCTCAAGCTTTTCATATTTCATCATCATGTTAGCTATAAAGAGCCAAGAAAGCTACTCCGCCAGGTCCTTGTTTGTACAACAATGGTAAGACGAGATCTGTACAGCAATTGAATGATGGCTTGTTGCTGTTTTTACAATACAGTTGATGTTTTACCGCGTTACATAAGATTAACTGACTGTTACGCAGACATGTTTTACTCTTTTCACAAATTGCATACAACTTTAACTAGCTTTTGACATGTTCTGTCAATGCAATAGAGAGCCCACAGAGGGCAGATGGCTTTATTTAGCATCAAAGCAACATCTGTAAGTCTGTGAAAATATGAAATGTCCTCAACTGTTCTAGAGTGTGTATACCAGGAAAATATATTTAATACTGCTGTAAAGTCGAAGACCTGCCACAGCATGTATGGACCAATATATTAGTTGCTATGTGGAGGTCAGAGCTCTCTGAGAGTTTTTCTTGCTTTTCCTGTGGATGAGAAAATAAATTCATATTTACACACTCGTGCGTGCACACACCTTTTTTGTTTTGGGAGATCTTGTCCAACTAGCCTGTCTGTTTAATAGCACAATGACTCATTGGTCTATTCTGTACACATGCTAGCCCTCTGTTGTTTTCTTCATCTGAATCAAGGGTCTAACGATTGAGGGTGTCTTAGGCTGTATTGTATACCCCTTTGAGGCAAATTTGTGATTATTGTGCTATAAATAAAATGTACTCCTCTCACCTGGAAGCTATTCAATTCTTTGTTCTATGAAATTATACTCGGTTCTTATTATGTGTTTGCTTCTCTATATTTGGTTATACATGCGTTCTGTTTTTAGAGCAGGTTGATCATTGAGATTTCTTTGTGACGTAGTTGGCACGATGCCTTCTCCTCAGCGTCACAGGCTGACGGAGCTAATATGCTGATGAAGCTGTTTTGCTCTCCTTCCCCCGTTACGTTACAGTAACGCTAGCCAGAGCCCTGGTGCCCATCCTGTACTGATGCTGTCTCTGGAGATGTGGCATCTGCTTCTCTTATGATGTCAGCAGTTCCCTGTGTGCCTAACCTAATGAGGCTGCTTCATTCAGAGAGTGATTAACAACTCTGCAGCGCTCTGGCCGGGTCCATTCTGAAAGTACCATGGCTGAAGCAGTTTGAGGAGATGAGCAGCAACATGTGACAAAGCAGCTTTTTAGTTGCAAGAACCGGATCTGTTCTTTCCCTTTTTGAACACAAGCAAAATTCCCCATATAGAGACATGTTGGATTTTTAAGGGGAACAGAAACTAACGGTTGTGTTGTTGATCCATTTCATATTTCACTTCTGCTTCATTATTCAGCCGGGCCCTCCGGTTTCTGTCGTTGGTCTAGTAGCTTATTGTCCCTTGCAGCGTGTGCTGTCTTGTTTGTTTACTAAAATGATCTTCTCTCTCTTCCCCGCTAGCCTTGGGAGCGGCCTATGGCACAGCTAAGAGCGGTACAGGGATCGCCGCCATGTCAGTGATGAGGCCGGAGCTCATCATGAAGTCCATCATCCCAGTGGTCATGGCGGGTATCATAGCCATCTACGGCCTGGTAGTAGCAGTGCTGATTGCCAACAACATCTCAGAGAGGATCACCCTCTACAAGTGAGTTCAGTTGATCATTATTATATTTTCAGACAATTGTGTTGTCTACATTTCCCTTTAGTGTGTTTGTCAACACAAAAAGAGACAACACTGAGTAGGAAAGGCTTATTTACGCTGTTCTAAAGCAGCAGCAGTAGTAATTTGTCAAGACCGAAGGGAAGCGAAACCAATAAATACTTTTTTCTACTAACAAAATGAATCTGTGTAGCCACCACCCTACTGTACAATGAACACAGACAGTGTAGTTAAAAGACTCTGACTGGAATCTTAATCTTGTCACATTATTGCCAATGCTTAGGACATTTGTGTGTTAACGGATTTAAACTTGCTGACTTGCGCTAATGTTGTATTTTGTCTCCCTGTGCAGCCATATGACTTTTGTAAAAAGTTCAAGGGCACAGAGGCATAAAAAAGATGCAACAACACCAGCTTTATTCGTTTTAATCTTACTAGTACTTAGATTAAGAAAAATATCTACAATGAATAATGTGTGCACTCTTTTCACTGTAAAGAATAGTGTACGTCGGCATTCCTCAAAGGTTTTTTTTGTTGGATCAGTTTGAAATCTTGAAAGGTAGGAACATCGTGGATATGGTTAGGGCTGTAGGAAGAAGACTGATTATTGTTGGGGCCAAACTCAAACCTTCAACACCTCATCGAGTGAACAGCTTTTCCTCTCCTGCCTCGCTGTGACAAACCATTTGCTCCATACACAGGCTCTGATCACAGTTCAAATGTTATTTTTTTTACTGCTTAAATTGTAAACCCAGATCATCAGCATCCTTTGTGCTGACGAACACTTGTCTGTGTGTGTTTTTAGGAGTTTCCTCCATCTGGGAGCTGGGCTGAGCGTGGGCCTCAGTGGGTTGGCGGCAGGCTTCGCCATTGGCATCGTGGGCGACGCGGGCGTGAGGGGCACAGCTCAACAGCCGAGGCTTTTCGTGGGCATGATCCTCATCTTGATTTTCGCTGAAGTCTTGGGTCTCTACGGGCTCATTGTTGCCCTCATTCTCTCCACGAAATAAACACCCAGACATCTCCAATACAAGATCTGTCCTTTATGTTGCTGCTGGAGAAAAGGTGTAAAATGGGGGGTGGGGGGAGAATTGTAAAATTTCTGCCACTCAAGATGAAAGAAGTGAAGGCGGAGGAAAAAAAGGTTTAAAATGGCTACATAAATATGGTCTTATCTCAACAATGTGTACAGTTGTCCCAATTTGATAGTCAACTTGTAAATGCGCAACGTAGTGATTTGTCTGTCTTGTGTGCGTGTGTGTGCGTGCGTGTGTATGTTTCAAAATTGTATGATAAAGATTCCTTTTTTCCCTCCACTTATTTCGGGCCTTGAGGCCGGCTGAGGCAGCTCAGCCTCTGGTCTTAGAGCTGACCAAAGGGCCGAACCGCTTTTTCTCCTCCCATATCAACATGGGAGTTGACACAATTTCTGCATTAATCTTGAGGATCTATTTGTAAAGAGAAATGTATATGGACTAACGATTTTTTTTCCACTGATTTTTATTTATAAGAAATTGTTCATTGAACTGTTTAATGCAGCAAAAAGCCTCTTAATTCCCCAGGATATATTATACATATATACGAACATATAAATATCTACATAGATAGATAGATTCAATGCACTGTGGGTTAATTGTGATAAGTGGTTGGAAATCCTCTGGATGTAATTCTTGGTTTAATAATTAAGAATGCCTTTAGTATGTTGCTGGTGAAGTGGGAATTTTGTGTGTAGTTGTATTCTAATCATTACGCAAACATTCTCAAACTTCAGTGTTTTTCCTGTAGTACTGCTGTTTGCATTAAAGGTGTGTGTGTGTGCCCCGTGTTGGGTCTCACAAGTGTAATTTCCAAAATTCCATCTCCATCTTATTCACCCCCCTTCCTCTCCCCCCTCCTCCCCTCATCTGTGGCTGTAAGTCATCTCTTCACATTCCAGCCATTAGGATCCTGCATGGGTTTCAGTGTTTTGTTGCTGTTGGATATGAAGCTGAGGAGCAGGCTAGTTTCAGGAGACTTAATCCAGATCAAAAAGATGGTTTAGTGATGTGTAAGTCCTCCTCCAAAAAAAAAAAAAAAGAAATCAAGTTTACATGACACAAGACTTTATGGTATCGTTTGTAGCATGCAGCAAGAATCCAGTGAGACTTAAGTGTTCAAGTTTGGCCTAGTTTCAGGGACTGGTCCAATTTGATCTGGAGTTTGTTTTCTGAAAATGGAACTGCTGCTGACGCATTTACTAAAGCGCCAATCTACAATCCTGTATTACCACTGATTATTGAAGTTATCCTGATGTGTCGACATGTGTCACAATCGAATTAAAGAAGATTCCAACTTAGTTCCGACTGGCTTCAAACCCCTAGTGTTTTCAGAACTGTATTTTACTGTGACACGTTCCAAGTCTTCTACAGGCAGCATGACTTACTAGAACATGGTGTCTAAATCTGCAGCACAACTATTGGCTGAGATGCTGTTTTACAGTATTCATATCTTCCTGTATCACTCCGTGGTGAGAGCTGGTAATCTTCACATTGTGGTTAACGCCTCGAGAACTGCAGCACAGGAAGAACTGCATTGTACTGGTGATTTTATTCAAAAGGTATAAAAACAAGATAATCAGTAAATAGTTTTATATTGTGTTAAACTGTACAGGACAAATATGCAACACAGACATCGACATACTTATATCTGCCCTATGACTAATATTTCAGCATTATACAAAGCACATGCGCTCACATGTGAACGCAATGCAGACTTCACACAGTCACAGCTCATGCTGTTAGAGGCTGTTGAGCAGAGACTGAGAAATGCTGCTGATGGCTCTGAAAGTGGCGCTCTCGGGAAACGACTGCATGAAGTCTTTACCCTCCTCTATGCTGGTGCTGAGCAGAGGATCCAGGGGCACAGCACCTGAAATGGAGAAGACACGTATTGTTGATTATTGACCTAATTAATAGCACCACTACAGTTTCTCAGCTACCTTCTGCCTGAAGGTAACACTTCCAAATGACACACTAATTAATGAGGGTCAATAGTGAGAATCTAGTGGCTGTTGTGGGGCATTCACTTATCACACACACACACACACTTGCACGGCTAAAGCTATGCAGCACTACAGCTGACTCGTCACCGTCACAGGGTAACTGAATTAGCTGCATCATTACTCGAGAGATTGATCTGCACACAAAGCGGACAACCGCTGAGGGAAACCATGAAAGGATCTATTAATTTGATCCAAGAATTAATGAGAAGTATGTGTCGGGTATTTTAAACCTGCTGCTTTGAAATCTGGATCGACCATTTTAGCAGCATGGCAGTCGTGTAAAATGCCTCCTAAAATCATGAATGGTGGGTGAGGAGTGACGTGCAGTCAGTGCGCTGTGACACCGTGTGGCTGGAAGCTAACATTACACAGAACTCCATCCATCTCATCTCACCCAGGAACGTTGAGCCAGTCAAATTGGCTAACTCTTCACCTCCACCTTTTGAGAATATATTGCTGCAGTCCTGAAACGAGAGAATATTTCTTTAAATGGTTATAATCAACTATAATCAATAATGGATGTATTTTACTAATTGAGAATTGTGACCTTTATATCCTTCAAAGTCAGTTTGGATGCTTATTACTGTAAATACAATTTCATTAGAAAGTATTGGCATTACACATCTGAAGTGTATCAAAGTGTACATACTGAGCAGTGCGGACAAACAAATCCACTCATGTTCTCGATGATGCCCAGGATCCGTACGCCGGTCTTTTTACAAAAGGTGATCTCTCTCCTCACGTCCCCCGTGGACACCGCCTGGAGCCAACACAAGACCACAGAGAACAATCGTCACTGGATGTCATGCAACTTACAAAAACATATCTGCTTCGGCTCCAGTCGGCAGGAAAGTAATAGGAACTCAATCGCAGCAATTCTGGGTCACAGACAACGGAGCCAGTCAGTTTTCTCTTTCACCTTGCTTCAAAAAACACATTCAGGACCATCTATTGTATGGAGGTCGACAGCCAACGCTCAGTTTGTGAGCTTATTTGTTAGTGCGAGTTAGTCTTCTTGCTCCCGGTAAGGACAGTAAGTACCTGAGGGGTGGTGACCAAGACAGCTCCGTCCACTCTGTGTTTTTTAAGGTTCTCCAGCACCGCCAAATGTTCGTCTGATGTCCCTGGTGGTGTGTCCACCAGCAGCACATCCAGCTCTCCCCATGCTACATCTGACACAAACTGGGCTATCATAGCTGTGGGACGAGGACATAAAGAGATGGAAAACATATTTGGCAAAAGGTTCAAGTTGAAACAATGCAGCACAGAGGTTTGTGTTCAGACACAGATGTTAAAGCAGACGAGCGAATAATATTACAATGATTATTTTATTTGTTAAAAAAAAACATTAAAGTACACTGGTACAGACACATAAAATAAGTGCTGCACCCACATTACAGATCTACTAAATAGTGTCACTGCCCAGTCGTGGACCAGACCAGTACATTTAGAGAACAGCGTACCTGTTTTCTTGGGCCCCCTCCACACCACGGCTTCATCTGGGTCCTCCAGCAGGAAGCCAATGGACATAAGGGCGAGGCTCTTCTGGGCATCAGTGTAGACCGGCACCCATCCCGAGTCACACTGGTGCACGTCAGTCCGGCCGACACCGAGCATGCGGGGGATACTGGGCCCACACAGGTCCACGTCCAGGATGCCGACCTGATGAACACAGACTCATGTCAGTCAGTCAATTCACTTATGGTGAGCAACACATTTAATATTTAACATAGCATGTTATCACATCAAAATAAAGTAATTGTACATGCATCATAACCACATGCAGTCTTAAAAAAAAGGGTAACAAAGTGTCAGCATGCACAGGCCCCCAAGTATTGTGCTGCACAGACACTCAGCTGGTCTTGGGGCCCACCTTTTTGCCGGCATGCCTGAGAGCCAGCGCCAGCTCCGTGGTGATGGTGCTCTTGCCCACGCCTCCCTTCCCCGACAGGACCAACACAACATGCCGGACCTGCGACAGGTTCCCCTCTCATATGGAAAGGAGAAAGACAAGTGGTAAATTCGCCATGAATGCAGCAGATACTCGAATGGCTCTATGAATCATATGTTATGACACATAAGTCACGAGGGTAGGTCAAAGTAACGCGAAGCAGGAGAGACGTGTCGCAGTTGGGGGCAGCACGTTCAACGTAGCTGGGTTAGAGCTCCTTTGGGATCGTGTTTAACATGAGTTACTATAGTAGACATTTTCATACAAAACAATAGCTTCTCTAAGGACGTAAAAACCTGTCGGTCAGCTCCAATATTGTGACAGAGCTGAATATTTAAAACTTAAGCTGACTTCCAATTAGCACCCGCTAGCCCGTTAGCTGAGCTATAAATGGGAATATATATATCATGCTAACGTTATATCATGTTTCTGACAGCTGGCAGCTCTAAAGAACGAGGATGCGGTTCGTGTACGAGCCATAGTTAAGCCGGCCTTTGTTCACCGGTAACGCAGACCTACCATTATTTTGTTCCATATTTTGGATTTGGCTCATGCTCGCTGCACGGGGCTCAATTACTTCCGTGCATCGTCACGCGCCACCTAGCAAATCAGACAAGCGCATGTTGCTCTTAAGTCCCGCCTCTCTTTCAAGGCCATCAATAGGCTGCCGGTGCGCACCGTGGCGCATTCACGCCACAAACGCTCAAAATGTTTGGCAAAACCTGGGAAGAACGAGATTATTGTGTCTCCTGGTTGTGAAATGTCTTTGACTCTTAGCTAAGATGACAAAAATATGTGCCAACACCTGACATAGCTATTTATATATCGAGTATAATCAAATCTAGTTGTCCAAAATGTTTTATATATATATATAGCAGTAGTATATACTAGTACTGCACTAGAAATCTGGTGAATGGCTGATAAATATATACTAATCATTTCTGTCACCTGGAATAGTTCTTCTCATCAGCCTCCTTATCATTTGCAAAAAAAGGCCACAGGTATTATATAGTTACTCACTAAGGTAAAGACAACCAAATAAATTAACATAAACCCCTCCCTCTTTTGCGTCGTATCCAATAAGCACGCGATAAGGGCGTGGAGAAGTCGTGTTTACGTCTAGCTTGCTGCGAAGTGGGGCAGAGCGTAAACTCCACCTGTCACACGGTCCAATATAGAGACACACTGGCATTCAAATGAGCCACTGCAAGACCGTGTACAGGACGACTGCTGTAAGGTAAGAGCACAACTGCTGCTAGAATGGTGATATGCATGTGTTATAATGAATATACAGTAGTCTATATGCTAAGATTTAAACTTTAAGCTGATGCTATTATCGAGAATGACTTGCTTCTGGTGTATTTTGAATGGAAAGTTTGGGCAGGACATGGATTTTGAGTCATTTAATAACTGATTAAATGACTGTCCCTGTCACTGCGACTGCATTCATATAGTATCAGTCAGAACACTGGCTGACAAAGTTACAGTAGTTTGTATTGAGGTCTGGGTTTTCCAGATGATGCATTTATAGTATTTAGGGTAAGGCCCAATTAAAGTGAGACTAGCTTCAGACTAACTAATCTAAATTATATTAGTTATCTCCTTCACCTGCTTGCAAAGCAGTCACCAGCTGCTGTGTTCAGTGATGGCATTAACTGTGACATGCTATCAGGTTGAGGTACAGTGTTTAGTCAAGGAACACTCTTGTTGAGGTGTCAACTGCAACTGAGACAATTGATTATAATGATTACTCGTTGTGAAAGTGGTAAGCAGTTCAACACAGATACAATTTTTTTTTATTATTATAGCAAACATATAGATTGGTCTGTTTTTGGTCAATACATCTGGAAGCATATAGGGTCAAGTTATCAAAAATAGCCAACTAGGTATTATGCTTGTGTCATACTGTAGGAATACAAACTGTTTAGTGCCAATTCAGGTTTTGTCATTGGAATTGCTTCAACTTCACTGATTGTTAGTGCACATGCATTTTCCACGTATACTCTGTCATACTGACATTGTTCCCTGTGTCACACTGTGTCATACTTTGTCTTACATTTCCCCTAAAGTTTCCTCAAAAGTAGATATGCCACACATGGAGAAGGCCTCATTTATCTTACAGAATCAGTAAATGCACTTTCATTGTAATTGTTTCTTATGTACTAATTTAAAGTGCCACATAATAATGTCGGGGGCAGTCAATATTAGCACAAGGATATTAGAAGATGTAATTTATGATCGGTACACATTGTAGTCACTAGGTCAGGGGACCTCATCTGAAGCGAGCGAGCGGTAATGCTTCCCCAGTGACAAAGCACAGGGTTTGGTTTTAAAGGTTAAACAAGTGCATGGAAACATTTCCTGCTGCCAACTGCGGCATATGGGACAAATAGAACGAGGCGATCTAGCGCACCAAGATCAGTCGGCAGGTTCCACGCGGAGATATTTTGTAGCTTCACATTGACTGAAAGGAGAGTAAAGGTTAGTGAACACACTATTGAACTGAGAAAAGCCTCGAGTGAATGTTTGCTATTCACAATTTGATCTGACCTAATTTCTGTTCAGTCAAACTACAGAAGTCGCCATGTTTATATTTCGAAATAATGCATCCAATTTAAGGTGACATACTCTCATCTTTGATTTAGGATGTGTCTTCATTTGTCCGAGACCTCATTTTGCAGTTACACTCATATTAAGCTGAATACGTTCGCTGTTAAATCCCAGAAAGCCCTCTTCAATATAATTCGAGTTATTTCTGTCTCTCTTCCTTGAACACAGCCTTCTAGGTTTCAAAAATGTGTAAGTAGATATGTTTTTGTATGTGTCCAAAAATAGCATGACCTCAGCAAACAATTAAGCTGTGAACCAGGTGTTGAACATTGCCCTTACTTGACATAAATAAAAAGTAGGAAAGGGCCGACTGCACACATGCCAGCTGGTCGTGAAGGTGTTGGGTCTGCTGTCCACAGAGCTGCCATGCTGAGAAGAGGCAAGAATGGCCGGGCTCGGCATTTAGCCTGGAGCGAGACACGGCAAGAGACAGATGCCATGGCAGTGATCCAGACGTCGGACAGGCAGGAATGGGAAGGCCAAACAACGACACAGGTGAGACATTGGGGGTTGTGAGGGGGAAAGACAAGTGGAGCAAAGTGTGGAGCGGAAAAGATTGACTTTTAAAAGGACCGGGAAATACATATACCTGTACATATGTAAAAACATATTTTTGGTATTACTGGATAAATAGACTTAGAAGCATCACTTACTTGATGTAAGAGGATACAAAACCACGAAGTTTGTGTCATCAGAACAAATATGTTACGACCAGATATGACCGATAATGTTTCTACCTGAGTACCAGTAGTTTTCCACTCGGACTGTTCCATGACTAAAATGGCTGTGTGTAAAAGATGGTCTGGTCTTCAAAGGGAAGGAAAGGAGGCAAAGTATTTTTGGAAGGGGTCTAATTTTACTTGCTAGCACACATGACTTCTGTAACCAATAGGGACCATGAACAGCTTTTAGGGAAAAGGTTCTCTTGTTGAGTCTTTGAAACATGGCTCTCTGTCGGCTCTTTGGATTATCGACCGTTCAAGAAAGCAAGATTGAGTGTTTTTTTCCGTCCAGGCTCTTCCAGGTTGCTCTTTCTTGCCGCCGCAAAGAGGTTATTCTTTAAGAAAAGGCATCAGGGCTTCCAGTGGAATTTATATAACGCTGAATACAATCCTCAGGCCCTCCACTGGATCTAAATCCTTTTCTCTGTTACCAAGCCAACATCCCTGGATCATGGCCACGTCTATAAACTTACAAGATGCTGTTCATGCTGTTTGTGTCAACCAGATCAGCGACATGGAGTCTGAGGTGGATTACCTGGAGAGTCCTCAGGCCGAATCTGACGTGGTTGCTTTGCCCAGCACAGTGCCGGTGATAGGGGAGTCCTTCTGCCAGTGTGACCGACGGGAAGAGCTCAGCCCCGGCTTTAGGGTCACCAGTGACTGCCTCTGTGGGGAGGAGGATGAGGGTGAGCAAAAGCTGATGAATACAGTAATACACCATATAGACACGGCAGGATACCCTGGACATTGGCACAAGTGTGGTGTTGAAGCTGGGCAGACATACAGCTTTCACAGTATTATGAAATTATATTACAAATTGGCTTTGTGAGCATAGAACTACATATTCCAATTCATCCAATAGTTGACATTTCAATTAACAAAGTCTGAAATCACAACTATCCAGCTACTATAGACGTCGGTGCGTTTGAGTTCCCAGGTTTCGACTGGCAGTGGGACGAGCACTTCAACTCTTCCGGAGCTTTCCTCAGCTGTGACAATAGGAAGGTGAGCTTCCACTCCGACTACAGCTGTGGCACAGCAGCCATCCGCGGCACCAAGGGGCTCGCAGACGGCCAGCACTTCTGGGAAGTCAAGATGACCTCTCCCGTCTATGGAACCGATATGGTGGGTAGCACTCCCTCGTATAATGCAATAGCTTCATATTGTAGCAGTGGCTCTAAGACGTTTCTAAATCGCTGCTTGGCTTTTGAGGATCATTGCAATCGGATCGTATAGTGGAGATCTAGAATAAGGCTACTTGACCTGTTTTGATCATGTTTTTACTGTTTTGTTGGTGTAGATGGTGGGAATTGGAACTGCAGAGGTAAATATGGAGAAGTTCAAATTCAGCTTTGGCAGCCTCCTGGGCCACGATGAAGACAGCTGGGGACTCTCCTACACAGGTAACAGGGGCAGAATACAAGTTTGAAATATACCAGGAATTATCAGAGTGATATGTGAAACAGGACGGAGACTTATTACCAGTGGTGAAAAGTTCAACAAAATACGACCCCTAAATTGGGAACCACTGGACTAAAGGATGGAACAACCGAGCTGTATATCAACGGAGAAGGTTTAGAACATGGCCACCCCACTGAGAGTCAGTTTATTGTATATGGGTTTCACCACAGCCCCGCCTCTTGTATGATGTATACAATCTAGTGATGTAATATATGATCATATATCACACACAGGGGTTAATGAATACCTTTATTCTTATTTGATACTTTAAGTCCATTTCACTGATAATACTTCTGCACCTTCACAGAAATAGGATTTTAAATGCATGACTTATTTATTTATGGACCACTTTTCTATCATTGAGTAAACTGACGACCCCTAAGTGACATATTTTAAGGATATTACACATTATAGTCAATGCATAACAATAACCGTACAGAAGAACTGATAAACTGTACAATTAACTTGCTTTGGTGACCCCTAATGGGGGTCAGGACCCCACAGTTGGGAACCATTTACATTGTAGTATTATAAATATATTTCTACATACTACCTCCAGCACAGAAAATAAAAAATACATCCTGTTTCTTGTCTAAATCTGTTTAAAGGACACCTCCAGCACAAAGGGGACAAAGTGAAGTTCTCCTCTCGGTTTGGCCAGGGCTCCATCATAGGTGTGCACCTGGACACCTGGCATGGTACCCTGACCTTCTACAAGAACCGGCACTGTATAGGTGCGTGTTTCTCTTGTCATTCAAGCTCCATAAAACACAAGAAAACTGCATTTTAGTTATGGCTGCCTCGTGGTGTTTTCAGGTGTTGCTGCCACGAGGCTGCAGAACAAGAAGTTCTACCCCATGGTGTGCTCCACGGCAGCTAAAAGCAGTATGAAGGTGATCCGCGCCTGCTATACACCCACCTCCCTGCAGTACCTTTGCTGCGCCCGGCTCCGTCAGATGTTGCCCTGCTGCCCCGACGTACTCAGCGCTATAGAGCTGCCCCCGGGCCTGCGCACCGTCCTCCACACGCAGCTGGGCTGGGTCTTCTCCCTCAGCAGCAGCCCCGAAGCCTCGGAGCAGCTCGAGGACTCGCTCGAGGACTTCCACGAGGAGACGAGCCCCATCCCGAGCCCGGTCTCCACCCTGAGTGCCTCCACCTCCCCGAGCCCCTGCACCAGCCCGTTTCTTGACACAGTCCCATACCACTGCCCCTGTCACATGTCACCTCAAACTCATCCCTGCACTTGGCACTACCCTCCAAGTCCTCCGAGCAGCGACTACGACAGCTGCAGCTCTGAGCCGGAGGACTACCAATGCAAAAGATGCCGCTGGACATGACCTCGCAGTCAATACGTATATTTGGCCGACAGCTATTCTACCGTTGCCATCGACATCTCCTGTTGGAAATCATGGAGATAATGATTAAGCCAATACTTAGTTTGAGTGGATTCTTGCTTCTTTTTTTTTATTTAACAAGTTTGTGATATTCAAACAATGGCGATGAATAAGGAGACAGGAGTGAGTGTGTAGTGAGTAAGACATTTAAATCGAGATTAGATGTTAGTGACAGCCCGGTTATTCATTCACATTTTAGCCAATTTCTATCATGGAGTTATTAATAAAAATAAGAAGAAGAATCTACCAGTCACTGTCTATGGAAGGCCTAACGTTTCCCAGATTAGATTAAAACACAATGGAAATCTTGTGTTTTTAATCTCAGGGATAGACTCCAGGGAGAAAGAGTTGCTTTTTTGATACTATGGAAATTACATTTTGTAAATGTGTTTTGTAATCAACATTTGGCTCTTTTTTTTTTTTTTTTTTTGGATTTGTTTTATATTTACAGTTTGTTTATTACTTTTCTTACTCTGGAAATTCTCTAAAATAAAACAAAAAACATTCTGTTGCAGCTCATTTTATAGGCTGTTTCACAGGTCAACAAAAACATGTAGTTTATCAAACCTCTAACAATACATCTCGCATTTGTACATTTGTTCAACAAACAAAATATTATATCAAGGTACTACACATTATATATTTCGTTATTTTACTAAACATATTCTATTCCTCATATCTGTTGAAGTTCAGATGAGTATAAATAGTGCTTTACTGGAAGGTGGACATGATATCTAAGACATATTTTTAGCTTGTAAACATCAACATTAACACATTAGCAGCCTAGTAGTGACAACGTGTCATTAGAGACCAGATTAATCCTCGCTGTCATCCGTCCATCTGGTTCTCGAGTGGACAGATCAGTCCAGGACAAGCTGGGGGTTGTGGGCAGTGAAGCAGCGGTAAACTCTAGCTGAGATCTCCGGTCCTACTCGTCTCTCTTTACCTCCACTTTTCACTAAGAGACTGGCTAACAGCCCCTTTCTGTCATCCTCTGACTCCAAGCTCTGGTACGCCTAAAAAAAAAGAAAAAAAAATTGAAATTGGTTGTTCTTTATACATCCTGAAAGGTTTTTAGTTATAAATAGCAATAGAAAGCAACATAGTCTGCTTTGCTTTTCATTGCGTTACAATAAAGGTTTACTATTGTTACACACGGAGGGAATCCGGGCCACCCTCTTTATGCACGGAGCTCTACAAGACCTGAACCTGTACTGAAGCATAGTCAGGTGGTGTACCTGCAGCAGCAGCTGTGGAGACGGGTAGGCTGCGGTCACAGTGGAGGCCACAGCAGGACTGACTCTGTTCAGCTGCTGGATCTGCCTGCTCCAGACCTGGATCAGCCCCGAGCCGTCCCTCTCCACCCGAACCCCGCTCGCCCATGAACCGTCCACACAGAAGGGCAGCTCTGCTCGCTCCGTCAGCAGTCTGAAAGGACACGGAAGGACGTCTTAAAAAAGTGTGGTGAGGTAAGATTTCCGTGTGTGTTCATGTGAGCTAATGACTGCAGTGGCTTCGTACTTGAAAGGGCGCTTTGATAAGGCTTTGGTGACGGCACACACATGGTTAGTGACCTCCTGCCAGCCATCCAGGAAGACGAGGGAGATATTCTTGCAGAGCTGTAGGTACACAAGAACCTGGAGAGAAATTGGAGACGTTACCAAAGACACCCCTCTTAAATCATTAGAGGAGAGCTCGCGCTTACCCTCTGAAACAAACAGGTGAGTGGCAACATCTACAAAAAGAACATGCAAGATCCACTAATCCTCAGATTCAAAGTAAAACGGACCTCCTCGACGTCCAGGTTCTCCAACCCTGATTTGGACTGGAGCGTCTCATCTAGTAAATGCACACCACAAGCATCTGTCCTGTTGGTAAGTAAAGAAGTCAGATCAGAGTGTGTACATGAACGCAAACGCAGAATAAGTGTGGAAAATAGTAAATAAGAAAGTAACTAAGACTATCTATCCATCAGAGGCCACAATCACGGCCATAGGTCACTGACCTGTAATCTGTCACCAAGAGAGTGACCACCTTCTTGGCATCCCGGTTGAGACACTCCAGTATTGGACTGAGGAAAGACCCCATCCCTGTCTCCTCCCCCTCACTGTCTAGCATCTGCAGTGGCAACAAAATAACACGGAGGCAGGCCATCATGTAGACTGGAATCAAAGTTAAATTATTCCACCTTCAAAAGGTTGCTTACTTTCTTCACAGAGATCACCATGTCCGCAAAGTCAGTCAGACCCAGCACCAGAGCCACTTGGTCCTCTTCCACCGATCCATCTTCCCCCTGCAAAAGACAAAACAGTAATGACCCCCACGGGAGAACGTAGAAAATGTAAGAATATGTAAGGAAGTAGAAATACAGAAAAATGTATAAATGTAATGCAGCCAGAATATCACAATTAATTAAATGAATGTATTATTTCACGAGAAGCGCGAGGTGCCTAACCTGAGGTAAATCTCTGATCCAGGTGATGCTGTGTGGGAGCTGCTGGCACTCGATAGTAAACCTCCACTCTAAGGTAGCCAGGGTGTCCAGCAAGATGTCTGAGCCATCCTGTTGCAGAAGGGCTGGAAGAAAAGCACACGCCGACTTCTGGATGAACAACCGTGTGCATGAGGCATTTCAGCCTCATTCTCCTCGTGGAAGTTATACCCTGGTGTCGTTAAGTGGTGCTTGTTGGTTCAGACATTGAAGCTTGTAGGTGGTAAATATTAATTGTCCTGCACGCAATTGTCATTGCCGAAAGTTTGCACTTACTTCCTTATATATTTAATATATATTACAAACTGACCGCCTTGAAACTATTTTATACTTCTGTGTCAAAATAAAAAAAAAAATGGAAAAATACATTTCCTAAAATGAAAACATAAATCAAAATATTATACATTCAATCAATATCCCCTTTATGTTTACAGTATACGTATTTCGTAGCATGAATAATAATAATAAAAAAAAACTATCAATATTTTCCTAACTGTTGACAAGCTGTCCCAATCACGTCGTTGGCCACATACAATTCCGACAGCCCCTGAAGGCAGCATGGTGTACCTGGATCCACGCAGACAGTCAGACACTTCAGGCAGTTCTCTGGCCGGAGACGCTTTAAGTTCTCCGCAGCCTCCTTCCTCCTGTGCTGCTCGTGTCTCCTCTCCTCCTTCTCCTGGGCTCTTGTTGCTCTCTGCCTCTCTCTCGCCTCCTTCCTCTCCCCGGCTGCCTGCCTGTCCGCCTCTATCTCCTCCTTGGTGCGGCGCTTTCTTGCAGGGCTCGGCGTGCCGCGTCCATCCGGTGGCGGCGCAGACAAAGCAGACGTGTGACTGCTCTCCGTGTTCGTGGGGGACGACGGGAGGGTTTCACACCTGTGGTCTGACCGCTGGTCCCCCGCTGCGCTGCTCGCTACATGTTGACCTCTCTCATCGCGGTTTGAATCACGTTTTGTCTCCGCGTCGCTTTCCTCCGATTCAGATATTTCCCATGTTTTAACTCTCCGCAGCGCAGACATGTCACATGTTTTAAAACATAATCAAAAACCTCAGAAACACCTTGGATGCATCAGTACCATTGTAACAGCCATGTTTACATCCTCTCGACGGTGTCCGCTGAGGGACAAAAGGTGATAAACGCGCTTTTACCTGGTAGCTCATTAGAGACCCTTTTCAAAGGAGACCAAAGAGTAGGTTAGTTAGATTAGATTAGATTAGATTAGATTAGATTAGATTAGATGTATTTGATCAGACACAGAAGAGGAGGAAGAAACTCAGCTTTCATATATTGGTTTTATTAGATTTGGTATCGGGACAAACTCATAAAACACTGAATCGGTGGGAAAAAAACATCCTAAAACTGAAGAAGTTGCTGTGATTTGTGTCACTACACCAACCAGCACATTGGAAACAAGGCAACCTGGTCATACGGAAGACAATACGTTTTTATTTTTTAAATATGAAAATGAAAATGTGAATATGCAGATATTGTATCATACGGAGGCTGACTACAGTCGCTTTTGGTTGACAAGCATAAACATATATTAGGGATGTTTAGGGTTTCTCCGAAATTAATTTGATAAAACTTGTATAAACTGAACACAAATGGATCCTTTATTTAATTGTAATTTGTAATGTAAGGGAAAAATGTTGTTCAAACCAAACTAATAATAAAAACACAACATACCCACACAATTTAAATATATTAAAGCCATTTAAAACAGTGTATTAACGTATTTTGATTATTTAAATACCAGACAATATGTTTTCATTAAACATTTTACGTGTAATCGCAAATATGTCGATTTATTGAACAGGCAAATTATGTTCCCACTTTATTAAGACATCTAATTACACATGTATTGTATTGTTCTACTTTCACTGTTTCTTGAACGTTTACAGTAGAAAATACAACAACGTGAAGATCTAGAAATGTTCCTCAATAAAGTTTCAAGAAAAAACAAAAAAGAAACCGCCGTCGCGTAGTGAGCAGATTTACAAACAATGCCTCGCGTCCTCGCGCGTCACATGGTCCATCCATACGCCTTAAAGAGCTGCGGTCTGCGGACCTCACTGCATCCTGCTCGCCTGTCTCTTCATGTAAACAACACCGAAGAATCGGATTTGGACCTTTCATTTTTATAGCCACTGTCCTTTTTTATTTTGATCACCATGACGCAACCGGCGGAGAAAGGTACGTCCGGGTAGAGTTTTTTTGTTTCCACACAAAATGCTGTTGTCAATAAATTGAACGTAGCAGAAAAGCAGACGTCTGTCTCGTAAACATCCAGATCGTTACTTCTCTGAACAACTGGACCACTGGAAGACCAACTCAGCAGTTTGTGCAGAGTGTTGGCTAAGAGCTCATGTGACCTAAGGGGACGTTGCCAAATGACCAAATGACGTGAGCAGTAATGCATTCTGAGAGAAGCTGAGCTCAGCGATGCTCACATTATTTCACACAAACAGTTGTTGTTTGTTCCCAGTGAGGTAAACACGACGATCCCCATTCGGCTGAATTAAAAGAAATGCATTTTCCTGATCCACTTTTCTTATTGTTACCTCACTTGAAGGGTTGGCTGTGCAGAATGAAATCCATGTCTGACACTAATGCTTGTTTCTAAACGGGATAGTTAATGTCTTAATACATGTCTGGACCTTTTTAAAGCTTTCTGTGTTTTTTAAAAAGCACTGTGTTAAAACCAGTAATTAATAGAAGGCGTATGGACACAGGGTTTTTTCCATCAGGTTGCTCACATATTTTCTGGTTGTAATATATTCTGCAGATGCATTTAATTGAGCTTTCAATGGAAATGAACCCACACATGCTGCTGTGTGATCCTGACGTGTTCAGGGATGTCTGTATCTCTTCCTGTCCGTGTTCTAGACTTTCATAGTGAAGTCGGGCACTTAAGTGAAAGTTCGTCTTCAGGAGAAGTTAACATTCTGTGTGTTATTCCTCGACAGCATATTACCGCTTTGTGGTGCTGTTCTTCAACTGCCTGCTGACGTTCGGCTCTTACTTCTGCTTCGACATGCCGAGCGTGTTGCAGGACCAGTTCCAAGGGGTGAGTGAGAGGCAGCAGGGCCGAGCATCTTAAAGAGACCGTCGGTAGTGAGTGATTTCCCCGCATTAACACAACTGTGTCCTCAGTTTGTGGGCGAGTGAGATAATAACTTAAATCACGGGCTTCCTCTCGTCTGGCAGAACCTGACCTGTTCCAATGCAACAGTAACCAATGGCACAGTGGACTGTGTGGTGGGATTGGGGATGAACCCTCAGCAGTACAATCTTCTTTACGCCATCTACGCTTGGACGTAAGTGCACACACGTCGCCTCGACTGCCGTAGGCCGATACTGGCTTAATCAGCAAACGGCTACAGTTGCTCTGTTCTCTTATCAACAGGAATGCAGTAGTGGTGATCATGGCTGGGTTCCTGATTGACAAGTTAGGAAACCGATGTGAGTCTCCAAAAACAGATAAATGTCTTCCCTCGCAAACCAAACAACCGATTTATGGTAACTCGTGGTGAATTGCTTCACCTTTCCTCCCCTCTGCAGTTGGAGTATTTCTGTTCTCTTTTCTGTGTGTGTTGGGCTCGTCGCTCTTTGCACTGGGTTCCCACTTCAAAGGAACCCCCTATCTGCTGCCGCTTATGCTCACGGGCCGACTGCTGTTTGGATCAGGCAATGGATCTCTGACCAGTGAGGCCCCCTTCCCAAAGGTCGCGTACTTGTACTCTTGGTGGTGTTAACTCAGAGGAATGTTCCTGAACTGCTCTTCTCCTTTTACTTCCTTTTTATAAGTTGTTCAGAACCGCATCACGGCCTTCTGGTTCAAAGGGAAGGAGCTGGCCTTGGCTTTCGGTCTGACCCTGGCTTTCTCTCGCCTGGGTTCAGTCCTGAACTTCTTCCTCACCCAAAACTTCGAAGCGAAGTATGGCATGCAGTGGACCCTCTGGGGTGGTAGGTGATACATAAAGGGGAGAGAAACCTCAAGGGTTATGGCAATAATAATGAAATGTAAAAAAAAAGAAGAAGAAACAGTTCAAGTAAGAGTATTTTTCCCATGATATGTTCTAGGTGCACTACTATGTATGCTGGGCTTCGTATCTGCCGTTCTAGTCAGTACCCTGGACAAGATCGGTATGAGGCAGCTGGGTCTTGAAGGCACCATCCAAGAGCAGTCCCGCAAAGTGGTATACGAACTGTACCTTTTTACATTTAACCTGTTTATAAAGTGCAGAGATGGTGCAGATGGAGAATCTGACCTCACTTATTCTGTTTCAATGTAGTTTAACGATTACATTGTGTGTGTGTGTGTGTGTGTGTGTGTGTGTGTGTGTGCGCGTGTGCGTAGAGGATTCAGGATGTGAAGCACCTGTCGCTAAGATACTGGCTGCTGGTTCTCACCATCATGTTCTTCTACAACGGCATCTTCCCGTTCATTGCTGATGCCAGGTAGAGCCATCGACACTTCATGATTTGTATCATAAAAATCACTGTATTGTAATGAACCCAGGGCATAAACACTTAAAAGAACAACTACGTTTCAACATGCTGCTGTATTTCTTTTTTTTTTTTTCTGTCTTCAGTAAGTTTATTCAAGATAAATACAGCGGCTACACTCAGGAGGAGGCGGCCTATGTCGCCGGGGCGGTATATGACAGCTCACTGGTCCTCTCAGCCTGCGTGGGCATTCTCATTGTAAGCATCCGTAACCTAAAGCTGTGTCCACTCTAAGCTCAAAAGGCAGTCTTATGGAGGTAAGTTTGTGTAACACGTGACCCTCTCTTGTGTTTGTTGCAGGATTACGTTGGGCTGCGCGGCGTCTTTGCACTGGCCTGTGCCGTCCTCACGCTGCCCGTGTTTGGACTGCTGGCCTTCACCTTTGTTGCTCCTCTTGTGTCCACCATATGGCTGGGAATCACTTACTCCTTTGCTGCTGTGAGTTAATGTCTCAGCCATTGTTTAGACATTTTAATTTCTAACGTCTGCTTTCTCTCAGTTAGTTTTTTTTTTTATTGGTTTCAGTCCTTAAGAAATTATCAAGGACTCTAGTGGCATATATATTGTTGTGACATTATGGTGACCCCCCCCCCCCACCAGTTTATAAGTGATTTAATTTGTCTTATTCTTTCTCCATTCGAATACTTTGGGGTGGCGAAATTAATTGTGAAAAGTATACGTGTTCCATTTTAATTTAAACTATATGTGCTGTATTCCAGTCCAGCATGTGGCCGTCTATTCCCCTCGTAGTGCCTCAGGCGACTCTGGGAACAGCCATGGGTCTGGCCACCTCCATACAGATGGTTGGAATTGGGTTGTCAAATCTTGTCGTTGGGCAGATTTTGGGCAACAAGTCGAGGTAGGAAACGCTTCAGATACGATCTCATGGCAGTGCACTTGATGGTCCAAGCTGAGCGTTGGATCTTTACTCACCTTTTAATGCTTTCTCCATTTCCCGGCCAGTGAAACCAAGATTCCATTGTGGCGTTGGCAAAGGATGATGATCTTCATGTTGGCCAACACCATCAGCTGCATCATCACCTCAGTGCTGCTCAACATCGTTGACTACAGACAGGTCAGACAGGCAATAGCTGTGTGTGTGTGTGTGTGTGTGTGTGTGTGTGTGTGTGTGTGTGTGTGTGTCTGTGTGTGTGTGTGTGTGTGTATATAGTCAGCTGACTACAGTGCAGCGTGTTAATATTTGTTTATCTACAGGGTGGGATCCTGAACAAGACAACCAAGAGGTCAGGCCAGGCAGAGAGAGACCCCGACAGAGAGCCGCTCAACCAGGGAGAGGAAGAGCAAAATGAGGAGGAGGAGGAGGAGGACGACGACGAGGCGGTCAGAGCTCGTTCTGAAAACTCCTAAGTTTTGTTCACATTTTCCCCAAGTTGAAACGTTTCTCTTTTTATATATGTCGTTTACATGGAACACTTACAAATGGGACTTGACGTATTGCACACCTCACTGACAATCACACGACCTCTCCGCTCTGTCTGCGGTTGCTACAGCAGATAATGAGTCAGAATCAATAAATCCCTGTTAAACATTATTTACAGTAGGACCAGTAAGTCAAACCTCAAACTCTCTCGAAGCTTTAGCTTCCAAGTGTACTGCCATAACTGACTGCGTGAACCTTATTCAGGTCCATTTATAATAAAGGAAATATTTGACACCTTTTATGTGGATGGTAGATGTAGTCAGCTGAAGCAATACATTTCTGCGTGTGATATATCGACAGAAAGCTGAGTTTGCAGGAAAAATCAGTATTTCTGCTTCCATCCAAAGCCGTCATTTGACCTGACAGGGAGGTAGTTTGATGCAACGAAGAACTACATGTCGGTACTCCGCGAGCAGGAACACTTAGCTTTGTCAATTAATATAGCACTTACTGAGGAATTGATTGCTTCAATTGTCCACCGACACCGATTGGGCCTCCACATAAAATGTGGAAATGTTTCCGCTAACATGCACGTCATAAAAATGTAATGTCTGTTTTTTTAATTTTTAATTTTATAGTGAAACATTTGTACCGCCTTATCTGTTTGTTCAATGTTAGAGATTTCACAGTGTACTTGAAGAAGGGAACTTACACAGTAAAAATAAAAATGCTGTTCACTTCTTTTGACAGTGCAATCTGTGTTACATGTCTACAAAAAAAACAAAAAAGCTTGACACCCACACATTTATTTGCTTGGTACCATCTGCAGCTCCCCTCGGCTCTACAGAGCTTCATAACCAGTTTCAGCTGATTGTTTAGCTTTATGGCCCACAACTTTACTGTTTTGGTTCACCCTTACTGCTCAGATAGCAATGTTTTTTTGTGTAAAAGTTATAAATAAAGCTTCTGTAATCTGCCTGCTCAGCTCCAAACAAGAGAATATAAAGAGACCGATATGTCTCTACAATCTTAATATGCAATATCAGATTGACCAGCATAACGTGTGTAATTTTCTTCTAAATAGATCACAGCATGTATAGCACATTACAGCCAGTAGGTGGAGCTCTTTACACATTTGTTTGCAATGGATAAGTCTACCGCTCCTGTAGTAAGCATGGTATTATAGAGATTGTTTGTCCTAATGGCTTTTACTTAATCTCTTCAGGTCCCATATTCAACCTCTTGTTTTAGTTAGGTTAATTCTTAGTAGTTTCTTACTGATCAGAAACCTTTTTGTGTGTCAGTGTGGGTATTCTAGGGGAGCTAGTCATGATAACAGTGCTTCATAACACATCCATCATATTGTCAACAACAGCGAGAATGTAGGCTGCTTTTAAATATCTACGGGCAAATATGGCAGCACCGCAAGTAACGTGACATATTTTAGGTATACACTAATTTTCCTGTTATTCCTTTAAGCCTGTACATACTTGCTGTACCATTTGTGCCAATTTATATTTCAAGCTACCATAATTTATTTGCTGTCTTTCTTTATTTCTAAAAATAGAATACATCAGCTGCAACTAAGTAAAATGCAGGAGAACTTACTCATCCTCTAAAATGATACAGACATATGGTCAGCACACTGAGTAGTTTCTAGCATTGCATTTTGATTAAAAGCAGATTAGAAAGTCCCTTAACTCATCTAGACAGACAGTCTTGAATAATGCTGCAGTCCTTAAATACTCCTGGACTCTAAACATCCTGGTTCAGCGTGCCAAACTCCTTCCCCTGATGCTGTTCCAGGTAAAGCTAAGCGTTCAAAAGACTGCAGTCCACGCCAAATTACACAATAGATTACAGAGAGAAGAAATAAGCAATCACATGTACAATACATGCAGTAGGAGTGTTATGAAAGGTTCCCGAAAATGTTATATTTTGTGTCTAGCTGGTGCTTGTATTCAGTCAGAATCCAACCAAAGACTAGACCGACATTAAATACAAACAAATTATTCTAGCTGCATACATAAATGGATGATACAATAGAGCTCATAATCTTCTTAAGTGAGTGCCCCGATCACTAGATTACTAAAATGATGCATCGCATGTGATGGTGAGTCAAAGTCACTGGAACAGAGGCAAGAAGGTTACCTGATGGAGACTTCCCTGAGCTCAGATCCTCTGTTTACCATGAAGATAAACCCTAAAAATATACTCAACTTAATCTTCTTAAGGGGCGTGTGGTAGGAGTTAGTCTTTGACAGCCTGATGGACAACACACACACGCTGAGTCAGTCACAAAGTCTTAGAGGGCAACTTAATACCCGACATACAACAGAGGGATTGCTTTATGGTTTCTCACTTGGTGTCAGTGTCTGCAACCTGAACTGTGTGGCCGAAAGCCTCGAGAGCACCAACATGTCGGGCCTCCTCAACCTCAGCAGCCTGGGCAAGCTGTGCGGCTCCAGCCACAGCAACGAAATGGTAGTTTTGGACCGGGTCAAGAGGAAGAACTCCGTCAGGCGCATGTCAATTATTGAAGATGGGGAAATTGCAGAGATTCTCTACCTCATTCCTAAACAGTCCATGATGGAGCAGCTGCCTTTCCTCAACCCCGACGACTACATCCTGTGTGAGAAGTTGGACGGTATACCTACAGAGATGTCAGGTAAAGAATTGTTTACTTCCTTACGTGGTTGTCATGGGTGATATTTTGGTATTTTAATGACTTGTCATTGCAGTCTTTAAATTGGCAATAGCTTATTTTGTTCATGGACCATATGATTAGATTAGTCTGCTTTATTCTTATTCTTTATTCTTATTTAATAACTTTTTATTTATATAATAATTTATTCTTATTTAATAACGAGACATCAAGCTAATAGACAAACAGTTTACATTTAATATTTATGTCTGCTGACATTACTATTACCCCACAGCTCTTCATGAGTATTGAAGGTTTTTGGTCAATCAGATTATAATATGGACATGTAAATGGTAGCTGTGCTTGTAACGCTTTTCTAGTCTTCCGACCACTCAAAGCGCTTTCATACTACATGACATCATTCACCCATTCACCCATTCACCCATTCACCCACTCACACACTGATGGGAGGGGCTAAGGTGCCACCTGCCCATCAGGAGTAGCTACCATTCACACAGCTACGGGAGCAATTTGGGGTTAAGTGTCTTGCCCAAGGACACATCGACATGGGCTGGCGGAGCCCGGGATCGAACTGCCGATTCTCTGATTGAAGGACAACCCTGCTCACCACTATGTCACAGTCACCCACATGTGAGTTCTATGCAGACTACAGAAACCTGTGTGTATTAGGAGACAACTCATATTCAGTTTGCGAGTTACAAAAAGTCCCAAAATGCGAGAGAGTTTTTGAAAAGGACAAAAATATCAGCAGCGGGTAATGTAATCACTTAATCATCTGTACTGAACAACAGTTCCATCATACACACAGAAAAATAAAGGTGCATCTGGAACTGAAAATGGTCTGAAAGCGTTCTTTAAAGAACCCACAAAGGTGCCTAAAAGAACCTTAAAAAAATTGTTCTATGAGGCACAAGTTATTTATGGGCCCAAGAGGTTCAATAAAGAACCCTTTTCAAATGGTTCTTCAGATAAAATTGGTTCTTCCAAGGAATAAATGGTTCTTTGAGTAACCGATTTCTGAGGAAAAAAAAAAAATATATATATCGGCTGCCAGCTAACTAACCCCCAGATAATGGCAAGGTATTTTTTTCTTTTGCAAATTTATACCATCCCCCACGATCCAATAACAAAAACATGAATTAAGAACCCTTTAATATCCCAAAGAACCATATGACAAACATGTAGAACCATCCAATAGATTAAATGGTTATTTTGTAGGTGATGGTTCTTCGGGGAACCACACAGCTTTTTAAAGAACTATTTAAGGACCATTATTTTTCTGTGTGTAGACACAAATATTATGGCCATTTTCTGCAACGTAACAGAAAATATGTGTCTGACATTTTTAAATGCATCACCAATGAGCTGGTTATTGTAGGCGAATGTCATCACCATATTTAAAACAGTTTGAAGCAGAAGAAACACGACAAAGTTAGTGTGATTTAACTAAAAAATAAATAAATAAAAATAAATAACACACAACCATATCAGCACTAAATGTCCGGGATTCAAATACTCTCTTGTTCAGCATGTTGAGTTGGTCATGGTTCAAAGCACAATGCCACTCCTACTGTCCTCTTTGAGAACACACACACACACACACACACACACGCTCTCTGTGTTTTGGACCACCCCCTTTCCCTTGGACCAGCAGTCCACTTAGTTCCTGTCCTCACTGTGATCCGCTGCACTGAGCGCTCCAACAGACAAGCAGACACCAACTGTCATGAAAGAAAAAGGTAGACATTTTTAAGTGCGTGTGATTGTGTGTGTGTGTGTGTGTGTGTGTGTGTGTGTCTTTGTCTGTGTGTGTCTGCTTGTGTTACATGTTTGTTTTGAATTACTTGTGATTTGTTTGCAACTTATGATGGTGGCATTTGATCGATTTGAAGGTCAAATCAAATCATGACTTTGTCTTCACTGCTCTTGCAGGTATTGTTATACTATTGTGTTTAACACAGTGTTGTACTGTACAGTGTTGTTTAAACAACATGTTATTTGTAATCTGCGTATGTGAATCCTGGAAACAAAAACAAACGTTTTGACCTGTTGAGATGAGCAAACAGTGATGATTCTCAAACTTTTTCCCAAATGTCGAAAGTGTATTGGAAGATAAAAAGTGTGGTTGCCAAGTAGGGGAAAGTGCAGTCACAGCTGTTCCAGCTAATCGTGGTGGTGGGTTAAGACCAGCATACTTCTGAATTTAGCAGTGTTTCTCTCTGATTTTTCTAATTTGCAGTCACAAGGAACAGATAGATATTCAATGGTGCCGCTGTAGTGACTCAGTAAGAGTGGAGAAAGTACTCTCACTAAACTAGTGGCTCATAAAAACCTCCTGATGTCAATAGAGACTCCTGAGGTTGTTGGGAGTGTTCCTTGTAGGTGAATGATTGTAGTGAAATTATTAGTAAATTAGTAAAATTCTACCCAAAAAACATTCAAGACATTGACAGTTTTAAAAACGATTATTAACACACTTATAGTAGCATGGCCAAATAGTTGTTCATGTAACACACACTAATATCATCCAAAGAGTTATTATATGATGTCATTGCTCGGCTAATATTTGATACCCACAGTATATTAAGATTACTTTGTACTTCACATACAATTAGAATGAGGTATATTTCCATCTACATGAAAAGATTCTGAAGACTTAAAATAGATACTCACTCCTTTACACACACAGATGCAGGTTTTCTTAGCTGGAGATATTCGGTTGTGTGATTAACTGTCCGTCTCAGGTTTCTCTCCCTTTGCTCTCTTTCTAAATCTACCATTTGCTAAGACTTCACACCATATCAGCTTCATGTTCTGAGCGAGATCAAGACAGAACAGAAGACATTTTGGATTCTTAAAATATTTCCATCTGAGGACTCCACACATGAGTTTTACCATTTACACAAGAGCACAAACTAAAAGTATACTGTACAAGGGGTATACTTTATATACAGGATAATACCACACAAATGCTGTATTAGTGTATCCACATTATACAATGTAATATGTAACCTGTCCTTCTCCATCAGTCAGTTTACAACAAAACAAAACCTTCAAACATTTATAATCAGTAGGAGCGTTTATGTGATGTTTTTGTGTTGGCATCACAGCTCTGTCATTAACAAATATTTGAGGCTTTCTAGGACAAAGGCCAGTTTGGCTGGGTTTCCAGTCATTGTTGGAGTCCCATGGCCAAAAGAACGGGTTACATTCCGCTTCGATTTTGTCAAGTTTGGCAGTGATAAAACATATTTTTTTTTAGATTAGATATTATGAAATTGATATCACACAATGTCCTTCTACTGCTCTTCTATTGGCAGGAATAATCTATAATTTAACAAAAAAAATGGCAAAGGATGACTGTAATCAAAGTCTTTTCTCTTTCAGTATGACCAAACTGTTTGTTAAACTTTTATTTTAAGCTTTTAGTGACAGTAAAATGTGTATCCTTTATTGCTTGCAAATACACAGACTTAATTAGACTGCTCCAGGATGTTAAGACATTGATTACTAGTCTTCGTCTGATCCCTATCATCATTAATGCAGTCTGCATTACAGCTGCTGTGGAAGTTCTTAAACCCCACAGTACTGCATAACGTGCAGACTGGTATGTCTTCCTCAACTGTACAATCAGTTACAGTGAGCTCTATATTAACTTTTTTGGAAGCATAGTCTCTTAATCTAGTTTGTTACTTCACGCTTGTTACCATAGTGACAAATCTCTCCTGTTGTGGGGTAGACCTGGGGCCACATACCGATGTACTTGACTCAATTTTCTTAGTATTCACGAGACCGAGTTGGGAAACGTTTGAAAACTTTCCCTCCTTCCAGCTGTGTGAGGAAATCTTTCTGTAGAGACACAACTCCTACATGTTAGTCATATATACAGAGTGTAGCTCTTATCATGGTTTTCTCTGGCAAAAAAAAAAAGAAAAGATGAAGTTCGTGTGTTTATCTATTTGTGTGCTGGGTGTCTACGCAGCGCTCTCAACGTGCCACATTCTTTCCCCTCTCTCCTCCGCTAATCACATTCAAGACCTCTCAAGTGGACCGTGATTAGATTGCACTGACATCCACTGCTTCTGCTGCCGTACAAACATGAAAGAGATCACAAGCAGAGGGAATGAGGTTCTCGCTACAGTTTGAGACTGTAGGTTTTTTAGAGCCGAGAGGCAACAGAGGGCATGCAGAACACTCTGATTGATGTTGTTGCGAGATCTACCGTGAGAAATAAAGGCTTCTTCGTGAGCTCCTTGTCTGTCTTCGTTAGGCACTCGACAGATTACTGGGACCGTGTGTGTGAGTGCGTGTGTGTATATGTGTGCTTCCGTGCCCCAAGGAAAGCGTGCCTGTTTATTATGTTCAGTTATGTGAGCACCGACAGGAGGGACTTGTGTATCGTATTGTAATGAACTACTCAGGCCGAGAAGGGTAAAGAGTTTGGAAGTATTGGAGAATGCGTGGGCTGGTTTGTGATTAAACACTTGAAAAAGGAATGACATTCCCATTAGCAGGCCGTACTTTGTGTTTATTCCTAATTAACACATGTAAGCATGCTGACAAACTTCACGCATGTTTGCCGTGTTTAACACTGTAGATATTATAGATGTCATTGTGAGCATGCTAGCATTCGGTTGCTAGCATTCGGTTGCTAGCATTCGGTTGCTAGCATTCGGTTGCTAGCATTTAGCATGAGCTAAAGAGCGGCTCGCATGGTTGAGGACCAGTGAATGTAACAAAGTACATTTACTGAAGTACTGTACTTATGTACAATTTTGAGGTAATTGTACTTTACTTGAGTATTTCCATTGTTTGATACTTTACACTTCTAATCCCCTACATCTCAGAGGTGAATATTATACTTTTTTACTGCACTACATTTATTTGACAACATAGTTAGTTACTTTGCAGATTCATATTATTAATAGAAAACATAAATACATAATGAATTATGATGTATTATT
This sequence comes from Ophiodon elongatus, assembly GCA_016806645.1. NCBI lineage: Eukaryota > Metazoa > Chordata > Actinopteri > Perciformes > Hexagrammidae > Ophiodon > Ophiodon elongatus. The sequence goes on along the minus strand of JACSYO010000928.1, from coordinate 444,055 downwards.
ACAAGTTAGCGGCAGTATGTAAAGTAATTAAAATCAGTCTCACCTTTACCAGCTGAAACATTAAAGTGATGTAAATTACACATTAATGCATCAATAATTATAATCCAGTAATATAATATGATTTTGAATCCCCCTAACGAGTACTTTTACTTTAGGTATTCAAGTATATTCTAGTGACTACTTTTTACTTCGGTAAGATTTTTAATTCAGGAGTTTTACTTGGAACAAAGTATTTCAAACACTGTGGTATTAATACTTATGTAAAAGATCCGAGTACTTCCTTCTGTTGACAGCTTTACAAAATCGTTCAGGACTTTTCAACTTTCTTTGCATGATAAAACATTAAAACTAGCAAATACATGAGCTGACAGTACCTTCTGTATACACACATGAGAGTGTAGAAGTACTTCCAAACATTTACATGCGGTTTCATGACTAGCTTCATTAAAGCCTAATAAAAATAGAGAGGCAGTTTTTTTTTAAAGGAGGAGGCAAAAAGATAGTAAAGTCCAACCCTTGGCCTTTACAGGTAAATTGTAAAATGACGTTTCACATGACGTGCTAATAGGCAAACAAGGATAATTCATTTGTTAAGACTTAACTGATTCATTTATTCCTCCGTCTCCTGCAGGGCCATATGGTCAGGATGGCCAGCCGTGTTCTCCCGGGGGGAAGCAAGTCATCCAGTGCTTAAGATGTGGGGAGCCGTGCAAGGGCCAGGTGCTGCGCGTACAGAACAGCCACTTCCACATAAAGTGCTTTACCTGCAAAGGTGAGTCGTACCATCAATACATGCACTTTTGGACTATCCTGCAATCAGTCAGATTGAGACAGATTGTATGTAATCAGACAAGGTCAGTGGTATCTAAATTTGGATATTTTGGAAATTTAAGAGCAATCCAATTAATTTATTTCCTCATGTGCAGTGGAGATTAATTTGTGGCTGCCTTGATGTGACTATCTGACTTTTGCTCCAAATGATTGAAATAGGCTATATCCACACTACTATGTATTCGTAGTGGTGCGTGGTAGAAGTGTTTCGTAGGCTACTCTGTAACATGAATACTATCAGATGTCTAATAATGCATCTGCCTACTGGCACTGTTCATCAGGACTGGAAACTGTAGTGGGATTTGACTTTAAATTAAGAATTTAAACTCAGTGTTGATTCTCCAGTTGGATTAAAACTTGTGTTACCATCAACAAAAGCAAAAATGCAAGCAGTAACGCAAGTACTATTTGACCCTTTAGGTTGCATTAAAACACATTATTTTCAGGAAAGGTTAGATTGCCTGCTGGTGCCATCAAATTCAATTTATAACAAAATATTCTGCATCTATAATGGACTGTTGTGATAACCTCCTGGGTTGTCAGACAGTCATTCACCAGAGTTACTTTGTTTCGTGGAAAACATATTTCCTCAGCAGCCTATTGTCCCCACTAATCGAAACCGGCAAGCTTCTCGTGTTGTTGGCCTTTCATCGCATTGTGACCGTGTTTACGGCGCAGAGGAAACAAAGAGACTTTCAGAGCACAGAAGCCTGCAGTGTTTTAACAGTGGGAAGACCTGGGGATCCAAATGCTCTGTGGGCTTCACTGGATCACAATTTGACTCAAATGGTTTCAAAATGTCAGTTTATTTGAGTATAAAATCAGCTAAGAATTTGAGGCACTCAGTTTCATGCGTTTATGAACATCAGGAGATAGGTAAAGATTCATCGTTAAAGTTAATTGTATGTCATTTCTATGAAACAATCACTGAGGAATTAGTGTTTGTGTGTGTTTTCTTCAGACTTAAAATAGCATTTTTAGGAAATATAAAAGCCATGTGCGCTGTGAGTGATTCGCAGTAGGACAGGAATAGAGCAGCACAAATCCTTCCTTGGCATCTCTGCTATTTGTCCTGTGCATTCTGTCGTGGCAGGTTGTGTGGTTTCAAATGACTCGGAACAAGCTCGGAGAAAACACTGCCTCCTCCCGTAATAGCTTGTGAAACACTTCAGAAACCCTGGCAGAAATAGCATATATCTCATCTCTTTGATGGATTACGTAGTAGCTGTTAACTCACTACTATGAAAAAATGTGATCATTTAAACAGTGCATTCATAGTTACTGACCCAAAATACAAAAGACATAAAACATTCAATTTATACAAAACAGATGTATCATGCAAGAAGTTACAAATAATTTTGGCCCAAAGCTCTTTATACAAAAAAATAACAAAACACAGAAAATGAAATGTCGGGCAAAACGCAACGTTAGCAAACTAACACACATGGAGATGAAGAAAAAAAAACTGGACTTCTGGTTATTATTGTGTCAAAAGGTTAGTCCAAGTCCAAGTTGTGTGTATAGAGTTTTGACACAATGAGCCAAATTCTGCAACCAGTAAACAATCGCAAAAAATGTAAGTCATGAATACATGACACACATTTCATCCCCGTTTTAAAGCTATGACAAACAAGTTTAACCAAATGCGGTCTAGTCTACTCTGTCTGCTTTAGCTCACCCGCTAGTCGCACACTTTTGTCTGTTGCTGAGCCTAAAGTACAATGAGTCTGTCAGATGAGCAAAAACTAGGTTGTGAGTGGGAAGCGACACCTTTCACATTACACAGAGCCCATTGATCCAAAGACAATAAAACAATAGATTATTGCAGCTTTAATGTTTTCTGTTTGTCATCCGTCTCTCCCTGTACGACTGACTGTGTGTGTGTGTGTGTGTGTGTGTGTGCGTGTGTGTCTGTGTGTGTGTGCGCAGTGTGCGGCTGTGACCTGGCTCAAAGTGGCTTCTTCATGAAGAACGGTGACTACCTCTGCCCGCTGGACTTCCAGAGGCTTCACGGCACGTTCTGCCAAGGCTGTGGGGAATTTGTGGAGGGAGCGGTGGTCACAGTCTTGGGGAAGACCTACCACCCAGCATGCTTTGTGTGCACCGTTTGCAAGTAAATGTGAAAAAAAAAGTATTTGTATTGTTTTGGGAATTTTGAGGCAAAATGTTTGTTTTGTTTTTTTTGTTCAAAGAATTGTGTGGTATACGTGTGTCTCTTCCTCTGTTTCTCAGACAGCCTTTTCCTGCTGGGGATTGTGTGACCTTCAGTGGAAAGGAATGCCTCTGTCAGCGCTGTATCCGACCCCTGTCTCCTACTCCTAACGACGTCAGTAGTTCCAGCAGTAAGTGCAGTCTTGTATGATTTACTCTGGACATTTAATCCAGTGTTCACATGAAAACTATTCATTATTAAAGTTTTAGAATAGACCAGAACCTTGAGCCCATGCAGACATAATCAGACGGTGTATTATGCAGGGTACATTGGCCAGCTGTGGTCACAACAATGAGTTGATATTACCTCAAAAATCCTGTCATCCTCCCGGGATCCTGCCAGGTCAATGAGTCCGTGACTCACTGTGGACTAAGAGATCCAGCAGACTGAAGCTCTCCATCTTAACTTGACCTTATCCAACTGACAACTATACATAGGACAGGGATCAATAGAGGATTCAGACTCATAAAGCCTCTGGATTAAGAGTAGCTCTCTTTAGGACTTTACAGAAAGGTGCTTATTTAAAAAAAATAATCTACAGGGTAAGAGCACAGCAACTCAAAAAGTTTCGTTTACACATTTACATCCTGAAATAATTAAGAAGAATATAGGTACCTGAACTCGGGTATCACCAGATCGACTTGGCCCAACACATTTAGTGTAGTATTGATAAAAAAAAGTGACTGGCAAGAGCCTGTTTGGATGTTGAATGGATGAATGAATGGATGTTGTTATCTCTTAATGAATTTGTATGTGTGTGTGTTCTCAGGCTGCTCTGGCTGCCGTAGAGACATCAAGAACGGCCAGTCTCTGTTAGCGCTGGGTGGCCAGTGGCACCTCGGCTGCTTCAAGTGTAAAGCCTGCAGGAGAGTGCTGAGCGGAGAATATATCAGCAAGTAAATACTAATCTCTTGCTCATAGTTCTTTCTCTACCCTACCCTCAATCGAGTGTATATTTTCTATTAAGAAAGGTTAGAATTAGAAATGATGTTGGCACCTTACACAACTAATACACAGAAATGTGTATTTAATGTCGTCTTATCTTTCAGGGATGGCGTTCCATATTGTGAGAGGGACTACCAGATTCAATTTGGGGTACAATGTGAAGCCTGTCAGAAATTTATAACTGGAAAAGTCTTAGAGGTGAGAAATCTTTACTTTTAGTGAAGAGCAAGCTTCTGATTGTATTTATATTTACATGACTTGCAAGTGAAATATACAATGTGTGACTTAGCTTTTCTGAAATGTTCTTTGTTTCCCTAAAAAATGATATCAATATGACTTGACGGTTGGTGGTTCTAACACATTTCTAATTTCTAATTAAATGATTAACCTATTTTTTAACTTATTATATTTTTTATTTTGACAACTAATCTTGAATTAATGATTTTGTTGTCCCTCTCCATTAAATATATGTGTTTTCTTATTTTAACTTCACTTGGATGTTTGGGCTTCACTGTGCAGAATGACGCATGTGCAGAGTTTGTGTAATTATGTGAACATTTCAGTGCACTAAGAATGGACTATATCAGTGAAGTAGGAGACATCTTGTGTTACCCACATTTGCATATTCATAGATTCTGGAGTTTTCAATGTGTGAGAAAAATGTGGAAAACCCATCGCAGACAGAAATCCCCTGCCTGGAGTATCATATCTTAGTTTTTTTCTTGGTAATAAAGCCAAATTCTGAAACTTTTGCCTTTCTCATCATCTGCTACAGGCAGGGGAGAAACATTATCACCCCAGCTGTGCAAGATGCAGCCGATGTGACAAAATGTTTAAAGAGGGTGAAGACATGTATCTGCAAGGTTAGTTTGAGATTCATGCTTGGATAAATACATACATTGAAAATGTTTTTTTTTTTTTTAATAAAATCGAAATACTTTGTTCGACATGTTGTAAATAATGTTTTTTGCCATAATATCAATGCCTTCGCAGGATCAACGGTTTGGCACCCAGACTGCAGAGACAGCAGCAGAACTGAGGACAGTTTCATGGTAAGTCCTCCTGAACTTAACACTCAACTTGTGTGACATCATGTAATTCAATGTGCGTTAGAAAAAAATATGCAAACTCAGATTTCTATCAAGGCATGTCATGTCACAATATCATCTATACAACTTCTCTAAATAACTCGTTAACATGGAGGTGTTAACTGCTGTTAGAAGGAGGATGCGAGTGTATACTGTGTCGCTGTCCTTACACATTCTCTTCCTTCCCAGGTCAGCAGACCAAAAACACCTTGTCTCGATTTCTTTTTCCCGCGACCTAAACTAAAGGTTAATATTGTGAGCGGGCGTGTCGCTTGCACTGATGGTTTTCTAGCGTGAGCAGGCTGTAATCTCACGTTTTGAGATTAACCGCACTCGCTTTGCTCACCGGGCTGGCCAATTAGATCTCATGTGCTGAAAGAAGACACTTTTTATACACAGAATGAGATCGCTTCCTATAACTTTAATCCTTGTTTTAAAGAATCGTTAAGTGCTGTAATTATTACATTTCATTCATACCTACAAGTTAGCCGGAGCATATGAAGTTTCACAGTGATGCCTGCTTGGCTATATTACTTCATCTGTCCTCTGCTTGTACCTGCACAATTTACAGTAACAGCCACCAATGTATGATGTTTGTACCACGCAAAACAAAAGTCTGGCTCATATCATTATTAGGTACAAATAAAGTTTTTTTTTTGTTGTTGTTGTAATATTTTAGCTAATTACAATATGGAATAATGCACATAAACTGCATGACGCCAGGCCCACACTGCTGCATTATGATTCCTAGTGCTTGCTTTTACCCACATGTGTGACAGGGACCAGATGTGAGGACCAAGCTGTGTGTGTAGTGACTTTGCATTGAGAGAAAACAATGGAAGCTGTGAACCAACACCTGAGCTGAAGTAGTAAGTTTCTCAGCATCCTATGAGTCAAACTAATAGACGTTTTGTTCCCCCCCTTCAGCCCACTACATCCTCATCTGAAAGCTCCTGCTCCAGGCCGGGCTCGTGCACCCCAGGGAGTCCTGGTCGGACCATCTGTGTAAGTTCTGGTGACAACATCTGCTTCACACTTTCCATGGTGCACAATTCACCATGGCTTGATTTTTTTTTATCTAATTTATCCTCTATTTATGCAGGGGAATCGCATGGAAAAGGTGTCTCTCGTGCAAGATCTTGATTTTTGTAAATGAAGACAAACATTTAGGAGAATAGCCAATGTGGAAAACATTAAATCATTTTTAAATAAAATAAAACTTTCTGAAACATATCTTTTCAACTTTACCTTGACTGATCGGAACTAGTTTTTTTTTTTTATCTTGTAAGAGAAAGACAGGATTTCAATTGTGGTTGAATGATGAAGAGCCTTTCAATTGTCTCAAATCATCCACATATTGATCTGGAATTTAGATTTATTTTCTTGGTCAATTTGAATTAATTGTCAATTCAGATTGAACTTTGATTATAAAAGCAATCCGGTGCTTTCAGTGTCCTTTTGTTTCCTCCATCCGGTCTATTTGAATTTTTGTGAGGAATAAACTTTACCCCCATCAAAACACCCTAAAATATGAGCCAAAAAAACAATTTAGCTTTTTTTATACTTGAAAGCCTGGGAAATAATATATATAGTGAAACAAAAGCAAGCCACATATTATAGTGTTAATCTCTTCACTTTTTGTGCCAAAGTCAGACCATTGTGGTAAATGGATGGTAAATGGACTTTTTTAGTCTTCTGACCACTCAAAGTGGGGTTGTGGGATTAAAGTTTAAGTCCTCCCTGAAATCATGTATTAGACTTGACCTTTCACCTGCCATAACCCATACTATCTGCTCCTTCTGTCCTCCACCCTCTGTGTCCCTCCTCCCCTCTGCTCCCTATCCTGACCCCAGGCAAAAGTAGATAATGAGATCATTGATTATCGAGACTTAGCAGCCATTCCCAGAGTCAAGGCTATATATGATATAGAGCATCCTGATATGATATCTTATACGTCTGTGAACGACAACTCCTCTACTTTGGACAACAAAGGCATCAGACAGGACAGGCAAAGCCCTGCAGAGGTAACTTTGTTCAATACGCCGAGTTGTATCCGGTGGCATGTTTGTCATTCTTTCACTGTTTTTTCTTGGTTTGATTTATGATTCAAACCATGTGAGGTCTTGCTTTGTTCTTCTAAAATATTTGACTATTCTTGGCTCAAAAAACAAATAGTCAGATGTGTGTGTTCTGGAGCAATAGCACTTCTACATTAACATAACACTTTAAGTATCTAAGTCAAGATCCTCTGCAAGTATACATAATACTTACATCTTTAAGAATTGGGTTGATTCTCTTATACAGAGCAACTTAAAATACTATCAGAGAATGTTTGCATACTTAATATGGAGTCAGTTGATAAAAAACTAAATCGGTTAGTTGCTATCTTCTGCGTCATTGAGCATTCATTCATCATATGTGCAAAGTTACTCAGAATAACTGTCTAAAAGTACCTTAATAATAAAATCCTTTTGTTTCCTATTTTTCATATCTGTCTTCATGTGAAAACCTCGTAACTCTGGGGTTTTTCAAATTCAGCTGAAGGATTACAGAGTTGAGACTATTGCACATGTCTTCCTCTTATAAATCATTTTAAACGTTGCTGATAAGGTTGTTTTTCTTTTTCATATCAGACGAATTTGGAGATACAAGGTTTTCACCCGAAGTGTCTACAATGTATGGGTGGTTTTTTTCTGGTTCATACATTTGTTTTTCTTCTGTTCCGATTTAGTCACCAGGAAATGTATCTGAAACCACAGAGGTAAATACTTGTTTTATTACCTTTAATTAGTCTTACTACGGGTGACATACCGTATATGCCAGACCTCTATTATTAAGATCATGCGTGTCAACACTCATACATTATTTTTGATTTGTTGTGCATTCAACACTGGTCTTGTGTCTGCCTTCTTTCAAGGAGAGTTTTGAAGTCAGAAATTGCATACCACAATCTCCAAGACACGGATCGTTTGGAGTTCATGCAACATACAATCGTCACAGCTACACTCCGACTCTGCCCAGATCCCCACAACACTTCCACCGGCCAGGTAAAAGGAGCGCACTAAAGTAGCATTATGTCAATCTTCTTATCACCTTTGTAAAGATATTAACCTCCCTCTGCTCACTTTCTCTCTGTTTTGCCACCTTCCCTCATCTCCTCTACCTCCACAACTCCTCACTCCACCTCTTTCGTGGAATAACAAACAGGATCGATGCTTGCTCCCTCTTTATGCTCTGGCAGCAATGACACATGCCCCACTTCCCCTTTATCTCACCACTTTCTCCCTCACACCAAAGGTAAGAACCCCGTGCTCTTCTGCCATGCTTTTCTGCATCCCTTCTCCCCTCCTGCTATTGCCTTACGTATCAAGCACTTAGATATTTTTAGCAAACCAACCATTTTCTATTCTGAACTACCATGGACTGTGCTGAGTGCAAATGGAGAAATAGGAATTTCTCCAACAACCACATACGACTATAGATAGGACAGGTTTAAGGATCAGAGTTGGCATTTATAGGATGGATGGCAGAGATGTGATTCACTTTGTTGTTAGAAACCTTGAGCCATCAGCCACTGTCAGTCACCCACTCAGACTCCATTCATATCATATCGTACTGGAGAAAACAGCACAGCGGACAACACTCACACTGGAGCAGCCAGCAGCTCCCTTCAGATAATCCATTAATCTTCTCCTTTCCTTTCCCATTTTGCATATTTGACTTGACCCAACTTTTTCGTTTCTCTTGTTCTGCCGCCACACGCACCGCTCACTTAATTCTTACTCTGAAAAAAATAATCCTTTCTACAAAAATCTAGATCAAAGTAGGTATTTATAACACAGGTTTGAGTGATTAAATAAATAAATATTTCTGTGCCTGTTCTCAACTTCACTCACACATTCCTCTACAACCTTGACTATTTATAGCAGTGCTGTGATTTTTCTAAAGCCTTTTTATCGTATGAGATATGACAAGCTCTGACCAGTTAGCTCTGGCATGTGTTCTGGGTGGGAACTGAAGATCACTCACAACCCACTAACAACCCACTGTCTTGTTTTCTGTATTGTAAGCAGTGCGCTATTTATATTTGTTATTTATATTTAATCAATTCAAGATCCTTAAAATGATCTTGATGATAATTTCTGAACCATAAAATAAAATTGTAAAAAATGTTTACTACGCTTGCTTTTTTTTTGTAATTGTGAATGTGCTCATTATGGCATCCCCTTTTTGCCGTGCTGGCCTTTTTTTTGATAATTGATGGATAGTTAACTACAATTATTATACATGTGATGAACCTTTACTGCACGTTGTGCTTTTCTGAGTAAGTAAATGATATGTAGAGATGCTCTATAATACTGATGGTGGTCGCAGTCTTTTTTCAGGGAAAATGTCCTCTAAACCAAAAAGAAAATGTATTAAATTTAAATTTACATAAGTTCAAAACATTGAAAGTGAAAAAGGAGACAGTACAGAAGTTTATTCCAATTTATTATTTTCGTTCTGCTGTGTGATATTTTAGAATAAATTATCTACTGACGCAGCATTCTTTTCTATCTGCAGACGAAGGCTTCAACATGTACGGGAGGCCTCCAATTTATAAACAGCAAGGTACGACCTTTTCATCTGTCAAGGAACCTTTTAAAAAGTTCATTTTAATGCTGCTTGAAGCTGTTAAATATTCTACTGATTGTTATCTCAGTTGACCATGCGTTGGCATTCTTGAACATTTTTACAACATTGATCTATTTTCGCTGAACTACACTTCGTAAATTCGTCGTAAATATAAACGTAGAGCATTCCCGACATGTTGGCGTTACAGAACAATTAGCAAAGGGCTCTGAAAAGAAGCTGGCGAGGTATATTCTGCTCAGTAAGTCTGATCTAATTTGGGCAAAGAGCCGTGTCTGACTGTAAATCGCTTCATGATGAGCTAATCTGTTTGCTGTTTCACTTTCACATAGATTCAAATTCCACCACAACTCAAACATCCTCTTTGCCTGGATATGGTCGCAAGAGCCTCAATCCGGTAAGAGCAACATCACTGATGCCTAATGCTGTCTTTGGCATTATTGTGCAAGGCTGTTAAGTGACATTCTACAGGCAGATTTTAGTGCAAATATACATGATTTTGAAGTCCAATTAGATTACAACAAACTACTAAAGAGTTGCATGCCTTGTATTTCTTTAAGCTTGTTATAGGGTAGCTCTGGGAAAACACTAAAGAAACTGTCAGAAGTTTGTTCAAACAGCACTTAATGTGCCCTCTGTTTTCCATCCTTCTCATTAAGCCACGGTCCGCTGATTTCTCCCATTACAGCAGTGACAGATTCAGAGGTTAGTATATGTAGACATCTTTATCATCCATCATGGATATTGTCTATCACTATAATATCAACTCAGTGGATAATTCTTTGGATATTAATGAGTGTTGCTTGTTCTTTACCTTTTCCCTCGCCTCTCAGACTTTAAGGTATGTGAGAAGAGCTTTAAGTGCTCTTGAATCCCCCGGCCATACTTCCTTTCCCTCTTTGGTTTGTTGCATTTCCAAAGGACTGGCCTCACCCTCTCTGTCTGCATGCGCATGTTTTATGAAGTATGTATTCAACTCAGTTTTAATCCAAAGTTGTAGGTACAACTTGTAGATCTCTTCATTGATCTATGTGTTGCACTGTTTGCATAACTGACTCTCTAACCACTCATTTCATAAATATACTTTCTTGCAGTAATCTGGCTTTTTGCTTTGAAGTGATTAATGTCGCCATGACATTTTCCCATTGCACATTTTTGCTTCATTCTGTAGCTCACCTACGATGGTCAACATCCATTAGCACGCATGGACAGAGGAGTGTCCATGCCTAATTTGTTGGACCCAAAAGCAAGTATTGTTTGTATACCCATGTCTACTAGAGGAGTGTTTTCACTGCAAATACTTGTAGTGTTCTGTACCTATAAGCACCTTTAGAAGATTGCAAGCCAGAATAAGAATAACACATGACAAATTACAGGTTTCCTTCATTATCGTCCTTTCTTTAAAAGTCCTTTGACAAAAGCTAAAGAAGCAGAATCTTGTATTTTTCCCTGAAGGCTGAAGCACTGGTACTATAGAGTACTGCTATGCATGACGGTTCAGCTGTTATACAAGATGCATATTTGCATGGCATATGATATTCAAACTCCATCTCGTATCTCAATAGCTCAGAGCGTAAGTGTACAAAAGATTGTCTTTAAGTGTAGCATGTGCAATAATCAACTTATAAAGCATTCTTAACCAGTCTTTTCTTTTTTTATCAAGGTCTACCCATATGAACTGCTCGCAGTTAGTAGTAGAGGACGAGTGAAACTTCCCAGGGATGTGGACAGAACAAGACTTGAGGTACAGTAATTATGTAATTTACATAATACTGAAGAGAAGGCTTTGCATAATTTTTTGCTGTAATTGCCATTTGTTAAATAAAACGTAACATCTTCACTGGACACTGACATTTGCCAAAAGGGCACCGGTTTAAGTACAAAATGTGTTTTTAATATTTTCCATTTCATTTTTTAAAATAAATGCTAGAACGTACTACACGTACATGACTAAAACTTTCTCGGATGTTGATGAATTCCTTGACAGTGGCATTATCTGCTGAAAGGTTTTCCTTAAAAACAAGATGCGGACATGTTTGGTTTCAGTCAAACCAACAGTATAAGTTCTATTTCAGAAAAAAAGCAAAAAAACAGATTAACTGTGCCGCTTTTCCGCAGTCCACTTAATTTTTCTTGCTTTCCTTTGCAGCGTCACCTTTCCCCGGATTCATTCTTTGAGATCTTTGGCATGGAGTTTCAAGGATTTGACATACTTCCACTGTGGAAACGTAATGCTATGAAGAAGAGGGCTAATCTCTTCTAAATGCTGCCTAATACCTGTTTTAACTCATTGTTAATGTGCAGTACATATCAAGTTCTGATGGCCCCTTGTGTTTATTACTTTGCATTTGACACAAAAATTTGAATTATTTTTTTAATAAACTGGACACAGTGTTGTGTTTCCCAGTTAGTTTATGTAGGTTATTGTAATAATGTTTAAATGTATAATACCTCAAAGCAGATCTGAACACGAGAACTCAACTTGGCTTCACTGATAGATAGCCATTATTATTTTTGTCTTTCCTAAATCAGCCCGTCAGTGACAAAATTTTTGAGGGGAACTAATGCTTTAAAAAAAGATTTATTCCTAAAACATATGCACATCGCAACTACAAGATGGATATGGTTAGGCACATTGAGGATAATGTATCAACATGTGGTTCAATGCATGACGAAATGCATAAGTATTTTTCTGCTTGCCTTCTGGAAATTAGGGAATGATTGAGTCAGAGCACAGCGTTTGAGAGTGGTTAGGGTGTTTAGAGTCAGTCATTCATATCTAAAATTGTTGTGTAGCTGGTTTAAATTATTTTGTCCGAAGTGAAAGCCTTTGTAGATTATGAACCTTTCGGAATAGTACGTCATGATACCTGATGTATGGTGCAGTGTTTGGGTACATAAAATGTTCATAACTTGTCATCAACACGTAATTCTGACAGAAGATATGAAATGACTCTCTGTGTTGTCATTGTTACTTCAATATGATATTGTATTTGTGTTATTCAGTTGATTCTCACTTTTTTTTCTCCTGGTTCCACAAATGTTTAAACACAAAACTGAAAAGAATGTTCATGTCACTAAATCAATGAAATGTGCAAAATTGGGTTATTAAAGTAATAATTGGGATGATTTTTGTTTTCCCCTGGCTTAGCCGTGATAACAATTATTGTATAAGTTACGTTGACACAGCTGTCCCATCACACCACCTCAAGCGCTCTAAATAAAATCTTGCTCCTACAATTTGAGAAGATGAATGTCTCTTTATTGACAGAATAAATGAGGTTGTGTGTTTGCAATGAGGAGTCAATTTTGAGGCCATATTTATCCACAAAATTTAATTTTTTTGGTGAATTTCCCAGAAGAATCTCATTGTCCAGACTTGGAAAAGTAATATTATTAAAATTAGACTTCAATGAATCTGCCCATGACTTTAATAGTGTAATAAGATATGACACCTATCGTTTTGAAATACATTATATTTTCTAGTGTGAGCTATGCTTTGATAAGACAATAAGTAGGGTTCCAGTACGTTGCAAAGCATGTCAACATTTTAATAACATCACGACATTAAGTTACACTTCATATTTCATAAAACCAGCCACATGGTGGAAGAATTGCAAAATTCACTGACTTAACTTCACCAAGCTCTCTATCTCTCATGCATTCATTTTTTGTTTTCACTCCGACATGTTTGTACAACATGGTTTTATTTATTTTACCATCTTCAAACGTGACACTCAGTTCACACTCAGTCTTGGACACAGCCATTGCATATTGAGGACCAACAGATGGTGCTCTGGAGCCTTGAACCAAAACACCACTTCAGGACCTTGTTTAAAATGAACATTAGACAGGCTTTTTATTCTTTTTGGACATCATATTTGAGATATTTTCTCTACTTGCATCTCACAAAATGTCACTTAGTTGTAGTAGTAGTAGTAGTAGTAGTAGTTCAAGTGTAAAAATAGCCTTCATCACGGTCCCTTCCTTTGTAACTTAAACTATATCAGCCCCAATAACAAAACAGATGGGATAATGTAAACAAATAAAACCATCATAAAGTCTATTACATTCATGCTCTGCATCTGTTATTTAGTCATCTGTTATTATCAAATCTAATAAATCAATTATTTCTAAGTGCAATTTACAAGACTTTAGTGTTACAGAGTGTCGTGTCATGTTACGTGTAAAACATACATACCATTAAAAATGTATGATGAAATTGATGGTGAGCTTTTATTAGCTGTTTAAAATTAGGTCATGAAGAAATGCTTCTGTGTACTCAGTGTATTTTATGGCTTTAGACTTTTGCATGCACACAAGTTAAAATAATCAAGGTGTTATCATGTTTAAGTTAGATGCAATATTTACCAAGTAAAGCCTCAATAACTAGCTTGTGTCATTTTCATCTGAGGTAACACAGTTTTGACTGTTTAGCAACCAATTTCTTAATGTTGGATAAAAGGAAAGAATTAGAAATGCTTGGACAAATAGTTACCTTTCTTTACTGTATTGCCCTGTTGTTATGGATTTTAAAGATTAACACACCGCACAACCCCCACCCCCCGACAAAAACATCAACTAAAGAAATAAGCTCTCCCAATAACGAGGGTAACCTGACTAAACACAGCCCGCGGTCTGTCTTCTCAGTTGGGAATGAACAATATTAGCTCAGGCTCATATCAATAACAGCACAGTTCTACATAGAAGTTGTTATTTGTTATCATGGGCTCTTTAAAGCCCACCAAGCTTGAGCGAGAGTATTGGAGATTTCCGAGGACTTCTATTGGACGGCCACCACACGGGCCTCGGTTTCGGGCGCGTGTGATTGGTCGAGCTTGCCGTCGCTCACGACCCCACTCTCTCCCGAGCCCCTCCCCCGTCTCTCCGCCTCCCCGGTTGTACGGCCCCGAACGAGGATTTTGCACGAAAACACCAACCGCAGACTGCGTACCAGCGGGACCGGGGAACGGCGCGACGACGAGCGGGACCCGACGGCGTGACAGCCGAGTCGATGGCGTTCGTGAAGTTGGATAACGGTGTCCGGCCTTGAGGGAGACGGTAGAAACGTTAAACCGGTTGTTTCTTTTTTTTTTTAACGGCAATGCATGCGGTATCACTTGCTCTGCGGAGAGATAGAGGGGCCAAAGTGGACTCGCGCCCCCGGTAGAGCCGTTCCGCCCCGATGGAGGCTGACGGGACCTTTGCAGAGAGCTCGAGGCCCGGAATGTCACCTGTGAAACGTCAACACCTCGTTGAGGGACGTCTTTAAGGGGGGTGGGGAGGGGGGCAAAGACCGCGCACACCTGTCTGCGCTCTCGAGTTAACTCACCTGACAACTTCTTCGTGCGGCTGCACACGAAAACTAAAGTTAGCGGGTCCCCGTGAGCGGCGGGAGGCGAGATGACGACCATAGATATCACTTAACGGGAGGTGCCGCTCCGCCGCGGGTAACACGGGACAGGTGATCCGCACGCGCGTTCCCGTTTAATGGACTCTCGAGCTTCTTTCTCAGAAAGGGGTCCCGTGATACTTCACCAGCAGCAAGTTGACTTCAACGAGAATTGAGCGGTTTTGTTTTTCTCACGACAACTTTTTGGGGGATTTTTTTTATTTTTATATATATATAAATATATATTTATATATATTTATATATATATTATTTTTTTTGTCTAGTCAAGTGTCGCCTTCTCCTTCAATCATGTCATTCAAAGACAATCCTTGTCGGAAATTTCAAGCCAACATTTTCAACAAAAGCAAATGCCAGAACTGCTTCAAGCCCAGAGAATCCCATCTGCTGAACGACGAAGACTTGAACCAGGTGAACTAATGTTTGTGTTTTCTAAACCTTGGATGTTGCATACTAATATCGTAGCCTTAACATATCAAAGGAGAAGTGAAAGCCTGTTGTTACTTGTCTGCTTGATGTGCACATTTCAAACGGTGTGTCATGTGTCAATAGCAAAGGTTAGGCTAATTGGACATAATGAGTTTCCAGATATTGACTCTCAATTCATGCAGCTATGGGCCTCCACCTGGCTCCATTCCTTACAGCAAATCACTATCAATGCTTTTGTTGAGTCATTTGGGATAGTTTTTTTTTAAGTTGCCATAATGTCCCATGCTAGAACACTTCCTTGAGTGTTGTGAATGAATTGGAGTCTGGGTGTCTGTCAAAATCCTACTGCTCTGTTGCATAACCACATTCACAAATGGAGATGTTCCAATGATGCTGCTGTTGTTGATGGCTTGTGAGTGGTGACATCAGGGCACACTGAACTCTGTTGGTCTCTGTCGTGATCACTCCTCCGGGTAAGCTGTTTAACGGGACAGGTCAAAGGTCACCAATATCCAGTCTGTTTATGTGACTGACTCTTCTTCTGTTGGTAATATCTTCAACACGGCTCGGCGAGGGCTAACATAGAATTTACATTGTACACATTTTCCTGTGGGCTCCGCCGTCGTGACCAACGGCTCCTCTGTTGGAATGGAAATAGTCTTGAGGTTATTTGTTCTTCTCTGTGGAATTTCGGCACCCACTGGCTATCAACCTTCTCCTTTGATGAGTGCACCCAGTGAAAGGTTAATGTCAGAGGCTAGAGACCCGGGACAGCCCGGCCTTGTTGTTCATTGTTTTAAGTCTTACTACAAGAAGATACTGAGGGCCAGTGAATCTATTTACAACAAGACATTTCTTTTTCATTCCTTTTTTTTTTCCGCCCCACCAATGCACCGCTCAAAGCCCCACGCCATTGGTGCAGAATTACCTCGTCATTTACGATGTGGGGTAATAAGACATCATAAATGACGAGGTACACAAACTCACTCAAATGACTCCGTTCATCCACTGAATCATTGAAGGGTAAAAAATGACCCAGATTCGTCTTGTCTATTTCTCTCTCTCGGGACGACTTGCCATTTGTGCTGCTGTCAGGTCACGTGAGGAAAGATGGGACACTCGGTCCAAGTGTTTCTCCTTGGGCTTCATACGAAAGCCAGGAGCAAGCTAGTGTCCAAGTATGAGCGTGATTCCCTCTCAACGCTTCTTTCCAACTGTTCTTTCCTGCAGTCACATTATCAAATATCTTATAAGCTCTTGACCATCCAAGGTTACAGTTGGACTTCTGATTGAAAATGCAGATTATGTCGTTTTGTTTACAAAATCACTGTGCTGAGAAATGTGCTGTACCTCCTGTAATCAAAGCGAAACAAGATTTTCGTGGATTATATTTGGCACTACGTGGGATGAAGTTATGACTGTAATCAAAACCACTGATATAGAGACATGGAAGTGGCAGGCGGCTTTAAATGTCAGTGCTTTTTGACTTGATTTGTTGGCTGTTGTGCCACAGACTTGAGAATGCTGTTGGATTACGCAAGGGACTTAATTTGTTAAGCTCTTGACGTGTAGGTAAGAGTGTAAACATATTTAGTGAAATGTGCGCTACTGTACACACAACCTTGCAGTGGTTATGCAGAACCTTTTTTTTTTTTTTTTTTTTCTGGCTCAGCAAACATGCTGACTACTAGTATGGCTAGAGTTCAAGTACGTACCAGAACGATTAAAGAAAGCCTGCCGGGCCAACTTGCATTTCTCAGTACAAGTTTGAATTGCAAATCTGGAGCCACAAAAGCTCTCGGGCTCTGTGCTGCTTCTCTCGCCTATTTCTCTTCCACTGTTTTTCTTGCTAACTTCTGCCTCTTGCTGCCCCCTCCACCCACTTAGAGGATCAGAGGGAAAATCATGTGTGTTAGCCTTTCCTTTTTTTTCCCAGGGCAGCATGGTGCTCTGGAATACAGCCAGCTGGAGAATGTAGCCTGCAGTCCACTCAAGGCAGCAAGTGACTAATGCACACCTTCCCGGGGTTGTGTCCCTGTAATCTTGTCTGATATTGGGATGCAATTTTAAACTATAGGGACTTGCCTTCACAGTTACATCTCCAGTGAATTCAAATGTGCACAATTGAACTGTTCATCGATTAGTTAATGTGCCTCTTAATGTGTTTTCTTTCAAGACTGTTATTGTGCTTTCCTTCACCAGGCAAAGCCTATATATGGAGGATGGTTGCTACTGGCACCAGAGGGGACAAATTTTGACAATCCCTTACACAGATCTCGGGTAAGTGTTTCCTTTGATGGACTTGAACTTGTTTATGTTCAGAACAGAGCATAGCTTTGTCTCTTCAGCTATTTTTGACTTCCTATTAATAGACATTTGGTGGAGCTTCATGAAAACAAAAAGGGTATTTTATTTTTATTTTTTTCAAAGGGAACAACTTTATTTGACCCATTGTCTGTAGCTTCTGCTCATACCAAGAGCCAATATGTGCAGCGCCTGTGATTTTGTGTTTGACAGCTTTGACTACGAGATGGCTAAAGTTCAGTACATTAGGGCAGCTAGTAAGTTGAGAAGCTAGCCTTTCCTTTTTTAATTTAGTTCCTCATGTGACATCTGACAAACAGGAGGGCTGGTTATTGTGGCTCCTGTAGCTGTTTCATGGATTCAGCAGCTTCCTGTGGGAGGCTTGGCCCTCTATCAGAAGAAGTCTCATTCTCCAGCAATAATGAGCCTAATATTGACTTTATTTCACGAGTCCTGCTCCCCCAACATCATGTAATGGGAGACTTTCTCTGCTGCCCCGCTTCCTTTATCAGCTCTCAGATTATACTGTGGTGGTACATCCCAAAGAGGAGTAGAGAGAATGTGGGGGAGGAGAAGGAAAAGTCCCAGTTCTCACAGCCACACTGATGGCTTCCATATGGGTTTTGGGAAAAGCACCTCTGGATCCTTCAACTCAACTACTGTCAACAGACTGCTGCTGCTGCTTTGACATAATCGCTGATGTGTTCGGCCTATTATTACGATCAGCTTTTCACCGCCGATGTATAATTGGTGGCCTGTAGTGCTGAGGTGAGCAGGTTGGTCAGGTTTCGACTGACCAACAAACAGATAACAGAGAAAAAAGAGCTGACTTGTTGGATGAGTCATGTTTTAGGACCACTTTAGTCTGACAGGATGCTGGTCTGCGGCTGTATTTTGTCCAACAACAACACTGTAAGCCGCATATCTATCACCTTTTTTAATGGATAGGACTGCAGTGTCCCATTAACATCAACTGTGAAGCTTATCAGCACTGTGAGACCTTCCAATGCCTTTTAGGCTACAAAACACCTCTCAATATTTCATGGATTGGGCTCAGTTGGAATTGGAGCCCAGGATATTTAAGACTGAGACAAAACGGTGCATTTAGGAAGGAGGGGGGCATCAAGCCAATGAGTAAATAAGATCAATGCAAACTGTCACCATATCATTTGCACAAATATGGGCAGAGTTAACAATGTAATCAAAAGATAAAATCCTCCCTTTTTAAAAATATGATAGGCTTCACCTTCCCCAGTAGGCTGGGATCTATTAACATTGTGAACTGACGTGAAACTGTCAGATATAATCTTTTTAAGGTTATGTGCAGTTTACATTTATATCCTGGAAGACAGATTCATTCAGCTGTGACTTAAAAAAAACAGGGGTTTTAACTATTTGTGTTTAGTGTCCTGTCTTCTTTTTCTTCCTGTATTTATTTACGAAGAGAAGCGATCTGATTTCCAGCAATCTGATACCCTTATGAAGTTGTGACGTAGTAGAAAGTGTGCCGAGGACTGGGATGCCACTGCATGGCAGCTGTTTCCAAAAGCTTGCTCAGTTCAGTCTCATGGCCAAGATTCAAGGTTTCAATTGCAACATGTACAGATTAATTTACAGATCCAGTAAAACGATCTGCCTTTATAAACTTAATATCTGTTTATACTTGTAACAGCAGCTGATTTGTTAAACTGTCATAGGTAAAAGTGGCTCATGTAAAATACAATACAGCTTTAAAAACCCAATATTTTTCACATGTTGCTTTATCCTTTTACAAAATGCTGATGAGGCTCACTTCTGGGATTGTTAAGATATCTATGATGTTACCATGTCAGTAATTAAAAAATTCCTTCTTTTTTTTTTTTTTCAGAAATGGCAGAGGAGGTTCTTCATTCTTTATGAGCACGGCTTACTTCGCTATGCTCTGGATGAAATGGTGAGTGAAAGCTTTTTTCTTTTAATAAAAATTTCAAATAAAGGGTTTGCTCTGTTCTGAGTTGAATTAAATGAAGCTCCTGAGCACTATTTCATTATTTATAGTAGGTTTTACTGTTGCTTGATTTACTATAATATACATCCCATGACAGAGTGTTAAGTAATTTTTGACTCCAGCAGAGAGGCTGATGGCGGATTTTATACTTGTTAATTTTTGTTTATAAATTGAGTTGCTCTGTGAAAGCCTATGGTGTTGATAATAATAACGATAAAAGTCATGTGCCGAGCTGTCTGTGTTTGTTTTAGTGGCTAAAGCACTTATTGTGCAAGAGCCCCGTGATACCTTCCTGTTCTGAAAATAAAAAACACAATGTTTTAAAAACCACTCCATGCCAGGAAGACTAATGTCTTTAGTGATCTGCATTGGTGTCAGCTGTTGAATATCTATCAGTAATTCTACTATTACAATGTAGACTGCCTGTGTCTCTTGAGTTTGTGTTTGTAGGTCACTGGTTTGAATGCTATAGTTTGTGGGTTCTATATGTGCTGCAGCACGTAGGCACGCTGAATATTGATTGACCCGAAGCAGCACACTACACTTTTTTTCTAAACGTGGATGTGCTTTGAAAAGAGGTGAAAGCAGAAGTAGTTGAAACAGCACATGCTTTGTTGCTTTTGACCCTTTCATACTGTATGTGGCATTCTCTGGCAGAGGAGAGATACGCTGAGAGGGTTTATGTAATAGAAGCAACAGGAGCTAGGGTGCTGTGTAGAATTATTTTCTCTTCTCCTTTTTACTGTGCCCTTCAGGGTCATTTTTTTTTTCCCCCTATAGAAATCTGCTACATGTTGAGTGGAAAGGCTACTATTTGCATAGAGCGTCCACGTTTTTTTATTTATTTTTTTTTATTTTTTCTCAAACCAAGGTTTTCATTGTACTAAACATGCCAAAAAAGTTTGGCCTAAATGTCGAACTCTATTCAATAAATTGTGTTTGTGTGTATTCTGGAAGAGACAAAGGAAAAGAGGCGGATGTGCTCCTTCCATTCATCGTTCTCTCTGGATGTCACTCTTCATCTTTTCATCTGCGCTCTGAATGAAGGATCAAAAGGAGAGTGGGGCAGCAAGGGTCTGGAGCTGGAAATATCAAGTGACACTAAATATAGAACCTCACTTGTCACACCAAACTCATTAGAATAATTGTTACGTGTTGAATAAACAGCTGCACAAACTTGGCTAATTGGCTTTCGTGGCCCTTGTTTTCGGTGGACTAAGAGGTGCAATTATTATTTGGACTGTTTGAACATCAGGTCAGATTAGTGTCTGAGTGGCATTGTAGGATTTCATAAAATGCAGTTTAATTCCCTTTTATAGAGAGTAAAAGTAATGACGTAAAATGCATTTAGTGCCAAAACGTGGTCTGAATATGCAATAAATATTAATAACACCAGAGGAGTTTGAGTGTGTGACTGATTGTATTTATTATAATTTCTTACTGTTGCTCAAATCCAAGTAGCTAGTATAGTTTTGTCTTTTTAAAAGTGATCTGAGCTTAGCCATTATGGCAACATTTTGTTTGTGCAGTGACGCCAAAAGGCAATACGTTATTGCACCACTAGGTTATTTGCCCAAACTGGCTGAGAAGTATGGTTTTGAAATTTGATACACGGCTATGAAGTATGCAGTAGTATGCATATAACATGTGGTCAAAATGTTTCAGATTGCTACAATCAATATTAAATACAAGAAAGAGACTGACAGTATGATCAGTTTGAATGCTGTATTGTTAACGACATCAGGTCAAATCTAAAGACTGCCAGCTTTCTCCAGTATAACGTTGCTCCAGACCACATCAGAGCCCCCATCTGAGAGCACTGGTTGGGGTTGTATATGAGGAGGTGCCCCTCTGTTTTCCTCTCAGCCTAGTTTTATGACTCTCGTGTCTTGGCTCTAACCAAACCCAGATGGGCTGCGGTCCCAACCTGCAGGATGTGGCACAGCTCTGGGGGAAAGGAATGGGTTAGCGAAGGCCTGGGAGAGATCACAGTTTTTGAAGCCATCGATTTGGGGTTGCCCACCTACAGTGAACACTCAACACGACGCACCACCGCCATCATGTTATGCTTAGAGCAGCTGTGGCTTTGAGGGGCCGTTATGTTCAAGAGACAAGTGGTAAAAAGAAGAAAATGCAGCTTCAGTATGAGCAGGATAAAGAGTAAAAGTGTTCTGATTGGAAGGATGGAGAGGGTGAATAGCTGAAAATGTTGGCCAGCATAGAACATGTGCTGCCATGCAAGGCTAATGTGTTAGTGCAGCTTTCAGCGATCTCTTTTGGCATAGGCCGTCAAAGAAGGGAGTGGAAATTGTTTGTCCAAGACTGGATTTTAGCACTTTACATTTTATTAGCTGTAAACATGGAAATGAGATAAATGCACTCGCAAAGCCCACACTGTCAATCCAGTCTCCAGTATTCGCTGAATGTACAAGCTAGATTTTCCCAGAGCAAGCCAACGCAGTTGTTTCAGGGGAGCGTTGCCAAGGCAACATGTTTTGTCCCTTTGTCCAGCAACCGTCTACCATGGCATGTGTAACATGGGAGAGAGTTATTCTCTGTTTTGTGGAGAGCTCTGGCTGTCTCTGTCCCGACTGAAGGGATACAGGACAGAACCCTCTGGAAGCAAAGCATGAGTGTGTGGGCTGAGGTTGTCTCTAGTCATATGGTGAGCAAGCCTTTCTACAGCAGGTTTAACTGTAGAAAAAAAACCCACCAGACACTGCATAGAAACTAATGTGCAAAGCTGCATCGGACGGAGTTGTAGTTTGTGCTGTGTTTTGTGTGTGACTGAATGCACCTGGGACTGCTGACTGCAGAGTCTGTATCGGGAACAGGTGTTACAAGGTTTGAGAAACCCTCGGCTTCAGCCGCCTTGAGTTAACACTGTTGAGAGAAAAGTTGTCTTATAATCATTTAGGTGTGAGGTAAAGAAAAATGAACAACGTGAACAGAGGCCATCCAAACGCGACCGTGTGAATAAGCTGTTCAAGTTGTTTAAGTGATGTGAGAAATACACACACACACACACACACACACACACACACAATCCATTATCGCCTCATGCTGAGGGCAGGTATGTGGGTGTAAAGAACTCTCCAGCTCAACAAAGCCACTTTAATGACATCAGTGCAAGTTAAAATGATCAACACCCACACTCTAACAACTGCTTTGCTACGTGGTTCTAAATATCCCACACAACACCCATCTCCCATTGACCTAATCGTGACCTCTCCCTGCTGACACACTCGCACAACCCTCATCATATGATCTTGAAAGGAAATATTTTTCTTTGCAATGTCTCAATCTTTCTTGTGGTCTCTGACCTCACACTGAATCGTAGCCTCAGTATTCTTTTCTTTTTTTTTTTTTTACAATGTTTTGCACTGAAACTCTTTTATGACTGTTGATGGTGCACTGTTTACAATATTTCCTCACTCTGATTGGAGGCCATTGGAAAAGACTTTGCACCTTTTTGTGTTCTGATACTAATTCATGCATTTCCTTCCCGATTGAACATGCACAGTATACCTGCAAATAAGATGAGTCTACCTATTGAGTTGCACTGCACAAAAGGCCCATTCAGAGTCTCTTGAATGGCATTCGCCTTTAGACTGTATTGCCTGCAGTTGACTGTCTGCACCCCAGCCATATCCCTAGTTATTCCAAGGAGAACATGATGTTCTCGTGACATTTCAGCCGTTGAAGTCATTCTCATTTCATCTTAACTCAATTAATTTCCGGTGTTTACTGGAATTGAAATAGTGGACCCCTTCCCCACAGCACAGTCCAAGAACTGAGAGAGTTTCGACAAACTTCCCTCCATTTCCCGCACATTTGTGCATTCTTTTAACCTTAGGTACACTATTCTGTTGCCTCTATCCTGAATCTTTCAGACACACGCATATAGAACCGCTGAGCAAGGTTTGCCCTCGAACTCGTAAGACATTTTGACATGCTGAAACATGCATAAATTCTCTCCCTTCTCTAGCCCCCTGAAACATGAAGTTTAGGGCTATTTTTAACCAATTTTGAGGAGCTTTTGTTGGTTTGGGAATGAGGATAGCTTTCTAGGGAATGGATGAGTGGGCAGGGCCTCTGAGCTGTGTTGTTGCCTTCAGGCTCTCTATGCAGAGAGAGAATAAGTGGAGGCTGACGACCCCGCCCCATCAAATTAGCGATACTTATAGGGGAGCTCCAGTCGTCCACTCACAGCAAGGCATGGGAAACAGAGTGGAGAGGCAAGTTAAAACACAAGTTTGTGTTACAGTATAATATGGATCGATAGATGATTTAGGATTGGAGAGAGAGAAGCAGATGATTTAGAAGGAAAAGGGTAAAGAATAAATGCAATGTCGGTCACAGCTCGTGTTGATAAGACGGTGTAAGCCCTCTATATTGGATCATTGTGGGTTGTTTACAAAGTGTGGGTCCTGTGTGAGGTGTGTGTTGGTTTTGTAGAGATATGGTGCGTGAGAGTCTTCTTTAACCCCTGCCCTTCCTTCCCCATGGTTCCAGTAGGAACTGATCTGCTGGAATGTAAACAGCCATGGATTACAGTGGGGTCACTGTTCCCATTGCACAAAGCCACAAAACCATGGGAACAGCCATTCCTACAGCTTGTAATCATCAGGGTCTACAACACTGTAACTGCCACTCAACCCCACATCCCAAAAAACTGTCGCCCAGTTTACTATATTTATCGAGGGACGTTCCCTTTGTTTTCGTATACAGAAATAGGGAATGTTTTATCCCAGGAATTCCCAAGCTGTTGGCTGAGGGAGGCTGACCACAATGAGGGTGCAACACACAGGGCCTTTTTCCTCTCCAGTTTTAGAAACCACTGTGCAGGTGGCACGAACAACCAATCGGAGTCGAATGTGCATCAACAAATGCGAGCGTCATCGTTGAATATCTTTTTCTTGTCAAATGTCAGGTGTGACTGGCAACACTGATGTTCTCACAAGTTTATCAACCAGTGGGAAAATGTCCTCAACACGGCATCCCTAATGTCAAGGCATCTTGGCAAGGTCTTGTCTAGTGCTGACCGGTAAATCCTATTTTAATCGTCAGAGCGATATGACATGCAAAAATCATCACACACACACACACACACACACACACACACACACACACACACACACACACACACACAGGTCAGTGAGCTGCAGATTATAGAGGCTGCGGTGGAGACAGTGAAGTGAACCAGGTCAATTAAAGATGAACTGTTACTCGAGTTGACAACCGCTACGCTTGTTACTGTAAGTAATTGCAATAAAACCATCTCAAGTATAAAGTCAATCGTTTATAAATACAGCTGTTCAACAAGCATAAACATGACATAGATATTACAGAAGTGATATTTTATCCTGCTTTGTCCACACCGTCTCATCCACCGGCGCTATGTTTACATAAGCACAGCGCTCTAGCTCGACCAATACCGAGTAGTTGCAAACAAGCGTTTGCTGTTTTGTTGAGTTGTCTCTTTAGTGAAGGCTCTGAATGACTTTCAGTTCCCTCTAGTAAGTAGTGTTGCAGTGTATTTGTCCGAGGATTTTTATTGTGGAACGGATGGAGGGAAGCGGTGACGCGCTGTTGTTGACAAGCCTGGAGTAATAAAGTTCTTGCCGTCTTGGTGCAGACTAGTGAGCCTCAGTGTTATTATTTTATAACCCTCATTAAGTATCGGCACAATATAACCCCTCGGCTACACAAGCTAGAAAAACATACCAGTCTATAATGTTGTCTAACTTTTTCGCTTAGTTTGCCACCCGTCTTTAAAATTTGGCAAATTCTTGTAAACTCAGCTGCTGGCTGAGACAAAGCAGCCCCTCCTCCCTCTACCAGGGGTACCTGCAGGCGGTGATTGACATCACTGGAGGACTGAGGACAGGATGAATGACTCATAATGACTAATGTCTGTGTTCTTCATTCTTTATAAACTTCACTCAGGAATATTATTTCTTTTATTGACATTTGGTTTACAGTGTGATGTTATAGAGTTTATGTAGTGACTTTTGCTTTTGTAAATATTGCTGTTGCTGCTGTAGAAACAACATTTAGTTGCGTTCTGAAAATAGAGAGAAGCAGGCCTACATGGGAAATGTGTGGCTAATATGCACATTTCAATATTTGTTTATTTATCGCAAGTCATATCTTCATCGCAATATTGAACAATGTTATTGCACATCGCAGATTTTCCTCATATTGTGCAGGCCTAGTATTGTCTACCCAAACCAAGCGCCATGTATTTCAGCCACAGTCTCCCTGTCAGATCCAAGCCGAGAAGGCTACCTGGCTCTGTTCTCATGAGAGATGATTGACCTGACACGGACACGACCAACTCGACTGCAGCTTCTCCAGATATCAGGCCAGAGGCAATTTGGTAGTCCGTGAAGACATCGTATATCCAGCTCACATTGATCGCTAATCAAGGGGCTTGCTGTCCTCCCAAGTGACCCAACATGCGGGTCCACTTTCCAACCCGAGTGCTTTGTTTTCTGAAGAGACACAGGTTTACCGTTACCAGGAGGGTATGATTTAGCTGAATACAATGAAAGGTCTCATGGACGACAGGCTAGGTTGTATTTTCTCTTGATCTATGACCAATCTGGCTTTCTGTTGGCCTTTTCGTCTGACTTTGCCTGTGCTCTTCAGTTTTGGCCTTTAGCACTACATCATTCCGGATGTGGGCAAGATAAAAATCTTATCTCCTCCACTTGTTCACTGTTTGAATACTTCAACTCCTTAAGAAGTACAGTAACCCTGTCTGGCTCAGGATCAAGTCTGCCCTCTGAACATTAAACTCCAGAGTTTGGCCTGGTGTGAACCACTAATCTACACCCTTTTGGCTACTTTTAACGTCTTTATAGAGCTATTTGTGTCATTAGTGTACTGTACAGACAAACATGGAGAGCTTTCCTGAAATAAGACCTCAGCTGATTTTAAAACTAAACTTAATTGTGGTTTTGGTCTTGTGCTAATGTTTCAGGCTTTCCAACTGACCTCCCCCTTAGTCACTTCCGTTCTACATGTATGTGTTTATTGTGTGTGTTCCACAGCCAAAAGACTTAATGAGTCTAAAAATAATGGCTTCAAATGACTTATTAGATTCAATTTACAGTCAATAAAACTCATTGTTCTCCAGTATGCAGTCTCAAACACGGGGGGGACAAGCTGCCCCTCTTTGATTGGATGAGCAGAAAGTGCTCTCATTGAAAATGGGACGACGCTCATTGACATTTATTGACCTGGAAATAAAGACAAATTAGTGCAAGTCAGTACACGTCAAGAAGTAGGCTCATATATCCTCTAAACATATCAGAAATGAATAATTTTGCACCTTCCACAACATAACCACTGGTTTTAAGGTTCTACTCAAACTTTGAGCTTTAGCTAATGCAAGCTGGAAGCAAGTGGAGACGGTCCTTGTGTTCAACCCTGTGGTCTATTATTATATTGGTGTTCACTGTTGCGTGAGCCTGTGGACAGGATCATTTAACACAGGGCACTAGGTCTATCAGCACCAGACTAAAATTGTAATATATTGCTCATGACAAATGGTTTCTCATAAGGTATCAATTTTCTATTGATGTAGGATTCCAGTTGATGGTGAACTTGTACTCTCCTAACTTTTTTTCTTGGTGAAAACAATTGTCATGTTGGGTTGAGTAGTCCTTAAAAGGCTCTTTTTTTCCAGGATGTCTTTTACCATCCTTCTCTTTGTACCCTCCTTCATTTTCTTGTTCTTTTTAATGATTTCCAGCTATTCATTATCCAGAGAAAGGCTTTGGCTAAACCAGTGTCCACTCCACTTGCATGGTCCCCACTTTTACTTTCCCATTACTCAGTCCGATTCACTTTTCTTTCCTTTCGCCTCCTCACTTTCTCTTATTTTGCCACTCTCTCTTGCATCTCTGTCTTTCATTCCAGTTCTCTCTAGCCAATAAATCATTTGTGTTCACGAGAGCAGCCAGCTGTATTGTGTAACTTCTCTCTCCCAAACCCTCCCTTGTCTATAAAGCCAAACATGGCTGGCCTGACTGACTGCTCGCTCAGTTTGTTCTAAACACTAGACCAGGACACCGACAAAAGGTTTCATTTAAAGCATCAGGGTGAGAGGTTAGCCAGCCCTGAGACGGGCACTAATAAAACAGTCGGGTAGGTGGGTAGGCGTCTGGATGTGCGATGGTGGGGGTGTAAGGACACGGAGACACTTGAAAGTGAAAATTGTGAGTTACCCACTGATGCACACCACTGTAACCCACCAGTATATTGAGGTCATGTCTGTTATTAAATAACATTTGGCTACACAATCTCTCATGCTCCATAAGCTATAGCTGCGTGTGTTTTTGAGGTTGATTCGTTACATCACTGCAGTACGACATCTGACTTGGATGAAGTCCAGTTGTAACCTGGCCCGAGACCAAGAGTCTAATACTGCTGCCGTGTGATGGCTTGCAGTAGCCACAGCTGCAGTTGAATGTCTTTCTGAGTTGCAACAGGTGCAGGTGTATTGGATAACCTTTAATCTTTCACCTCAGCTTTGGGAATTACCAATCCAACCACCTGTTAAAGTCAGAGCTTTGCATACTTGATATTTTTAGACGGGAAGAAAGTGCAACTTTGGAGTTGGTTTTGGTATAGTTCTGCCCCTAATGAATATATTTATTATCGATTAATCTAACGATTATTTTTCCGATTAATCTAATTATTAATTTATCTAATATTCTAAAGATATTTTTTGGGATTCCCGATTTAATGTAGCAATTGCCCAATGTGAATATCCAAAACTTGTGTGATAATATTTTCAATATTGTATTTCAATATGGTATTCGATATCAAAATCAGAATTGGCTTTATTGGCCATGTATGCGTAGACATGCAAGGAATTTAACTCTTTTCGTTGCACTCAACGTACATACACGGAAATAGACGATTGCTGTGACACATGGATTAATTTAATCACTATGTCATATCAACCCTTTCCCTGTATTTTTACATTCTCAGTATTTTTACTCAAGAACTTGACTTGATTATGACAGATTGATTTCATCACTGGAGTAAGTTGCATTCAGGATAAAAACTGGCAAATGTATGTTGCATCAGTGTAGCATAAGGGACATAATTGAAATGATTAACAGATACTAACAGTCTGTTATGTCAGTCTAAGCCATTTTCTCACTCATACAAAAAGTGAACAGAAAAAATAAAATGGTCGAATTAATGACACAGTTTAACGTTACAATTTATCTATTTTTTCTTTTTTTTAATTATATTGATGAATCGCTCCAGCCCTAGTCTGTTGATCATTCATTTGAATACAGTAGCAAGGGTATAGACAGTTGTAGATAGAAATATTTGATATGCAAGTGAAAATACCTCAGAAGTACAAGAAGCCCGATAACCATTTCTGGGCCTTATTTAATCTTTAAGTCTTGCTTGTAAAATCCCCATAACCTGCAACGTAAGTATGTTGGCTTATTTCTAATTGTTGTCGGGTGAGCCCCTCGCTCTTTAATAACCCACCCCAGCTTCCTGAGGACCTGGCCCAAAATGCCAAATTCAAGCAGCCACGAACTGGCCTACCTCCAGCCTCAGCACCTAATCAGCTTAGTGCTCTCTCCTCTGCGTTTTCTCTCAAGAGAAAGCAACAAAAAATGCCCCCTCTATATAAATAAACTCCAGTGCTTTGAAATATTAACTGCTGAATGGAAAAGAAAACTGTAAATAAAAAAATATATACTGCAATGAAATACTGATTATTATTATTATTATTATTATTATTATTATTATTATAATACCACAAATGTGAAATGGTTGTTGCCATCTTGTCGGTCTTCATCAAGTTTGAGCTGTTCTGGCAACATATTGTGTTCAGCTAATACATAGACATTGTTGACAAGCTGATTATCTGAAATACAAAAAAATATTAAGATGCCCAAACCAGAATACATACTGTAAATCTTTTGTTGTCTAATGGTTTGTATTCTAAATCGTTCCACGGACATCACGGAACTTGGCATTTAACCTCAATGCTTAATCTATTGTCTGCTTTAACCATAAATGTGTCAATTACATACAGTATTATATGTTGGAAAAGTTCTTATTTTTACTGTTTGTGTTGCGACGTGATGCTTTCAAGTAGTTTGGTTTACGATTGAATGCTTTATCTTCAGGAAAGTTAAAGATTTTAAGAAGTATTTTTGGTGTATTGGTAGAGGAACATTCTGTATTAATACTAGTTTTGACATTTTGAATGTTAACCAGTCCTAGAACACACATAACATCTGGAAATTAATTTTGCCCAAAGATTTTGTGACCTGATGAATCTTCTCTTAGCCTTCAAAGTTATCTGCTGTCAGCACTGTGTTGGCCAGGTTAACTTCTAACCACTAGGACCTCGGCTTGTAGGAAGAAGCTCTTCAGCCTTGTGGAAAAACTGCGAGCTCCAAAACCGAGGTATTAGCTGAATTCCCAAAGGAACATTTTCCAATGCCTCCCCCATTTTCCCTTCCTTTCTGCCTGATGGGCTAATTTGCGTTGACTTAGGCTTTGGCAGATTTGCAGTCATTATCAAAGAGGTAGTGGAAGCCTGACTGCACTCTTATGTAATTTCTTCACACAGTGTAGACTGAGTTTCAGAAACCAGCTTGTGCAAGGCTGAAACATATTTATGTGCCTCTTGTATTTTGATTAGCTATTTTTGGACCATGCGACTTTACAATTGCAACCGCACATGATGGGTGTCTGTTCACCTTGGCCTACTTTCCAAAGTGCTGTGTCAGAGCCCCGTATGGGACGCTGCAGTAATCCAGACACTGCTGTTTTGGGGCACACTGTGATCTTGGAACAAGTGCTTTTTGCAATGGAGACAAAAAGCTGATCCTAGAGCTGCAACTCTAGGATTTACTGCTCTCGAAGTCAGTGAGTGATGGTACTGTACTGAGAGAAACATTAAGACCCTTGAAGAGCAGCACTGGCTAGTAGTGGTGTGGTAAATAGAAAGCAGTCTCGGCGCAGGCTATCCAGTTGTACCGATTGTTGTCCTTGGAAGAGTTCAAGTTGCAGTGAGTTTATATTGGTGAATGGTCTTATTGTCTTGTGTTGATGTGTTTTCATTATGGACCTAATTGTGTTATCGGTGTGAAGTGCGTTTGCACATGGATAAGCCACACTTTACTGGCTCCATGGTCCACTGATATTACTGCGATACGGGACAAAGCTAAAATGTTATCTACAAATTTCCTAACCTTTTGAGAAAACAGATTTTACAATCCGCAGCTTAAATTAATTCACCTGGAGTTTGTCAATTTTGGTTAAATTAAGCAACTATGGGGCGCTTTGTTCATTTCACGCCTTTGACAGACTGCTTCTCCATGGCAACAGTTGCTGAGACGCATGTGTATTGTACTATTTTGAGCCGTCAGCCATGCCAAATTAACAAACGAAACCTAATTTCACAGCGACGAAATTTTAAATAATTTAAATTGGTGGTTTAGTGTAATTTACAAATTTTGGGACTTAATGATTTAAAAAAAGCGCTATTCAAGCGTTTCATACTGGGAGGTTGATTTACCTCAAAAATTATTATCTGCTCGGTTACAGACATCTCTTTCCCAATGTAAGTATATGGGGAAAAGGTCTTTCGGGGCCCCAAGGTGTCACGTGATGGACCCGGAAATTGTATTTCCACTGTTTAGCCACTATGTAAAAATTAGCTTGAAAGCCTGGCACTCCTCCCACTTTCTTGGGGCTTGCTACACATCATGCAAAAACATACATTTCAATTAATCAAATTAATTTGGTTCCTCTCTCGGCCCTAGTTAGCGCTGACTAAAGTGGAGAGTAAGAACTGAACTGATAAGTAGAGCAAGCTGACATAACAGAGGTAGAAGAGATACGTTTACAGATTTAAACATTCTACAATATGAGGCATACGTGTGCAGAGCAGAAAGAAGCACCATGACGAATGTTAGATGGAGTTGGATAGCACAGAAAGGAAAAAGTTACCCATCTGGAAAACCACACATACTCACAGTAATTCTACTTCGTCTGAGTCTCAACAGCCAACGCAACATGACACAACTCGATCGTAGCACCTGTTTCTCCAGCCGCCCATCTACTCTGTCAGCACCTAGACAAAGACTGGCTGATTTATCACAATCAGTCTGGGTTTGACGATTATTCATTTGTTAAAATACATTACATAAACACAATTGAGAAAGCTTCAATTACAATTCTGTATGTAGTAGAATAAGAAAATAATGTACAGTAGATAAATTGTTTTATTTTTTCACCCACGCATGCATTTAATTATTCTGGGCTTGCCACCATTGCTGGTTGCCGACGCTCTGGTTCATGTAGCTCAAGTACAGTTGCATCTGATTCACCGATCGCAGCCTCTTTTTGAAAAGAATTCTGCTGTACTCGACGGAGTAAATGGCTCTTCATCCTCCAACTCTCCCTCCTCTTCCTCCTCCTCTGCATTTGTCAACTGCTGGCCTCTTAACACAGCATTAAACCACCCACTTCCTCTCACCATTCTCCATAAGAAATGCAGCACTGCTACCACCCACAGTCCCCTCTGAAATACCTGGTCCAAATATGTGTGAAATGCGTGGTGTTTGGATTTCATCCTCCGAATATTGTCTCGATGCAGTGCTCTCACGATTAGCCTTCACTGCGGTGCAGAGCAGATGCCTATACCGTAGCATTCATTTGAACGTCTTGAAAGCATACCAGTGGAGTGAGGTGTATCTGAGAATGCCTGGAGGACTACGCTTGGCCCTGCAACAGAGATGTCAGATATCCACCATTTGGTTTAGTCTGATTTTATAGAGCTATATATATATGTTTATCTGAAGTACAGGCAAGGGTTAGGGTTGGTATTCTAAGTGAGGCTATAAGGTAAATACCACGTGTGATTGTACTGGCTTAATGTTGTCTCGATATTGGGGTATAATTATTGGGCCGCGAGGACTCTGGTACTGTGATGATTGTAATCTTGTCCATGACCAATCTGTCAGCGCTAGTTCCTGGTCTGATTGCAATGTATATCTGCGTTTGTATAATTATTGTGGACTTGGGAAGGAAAGAGAGAGAGGTCTGATATTCCTCTTTAGCAAGACTTAAGGTGACTCCATCCGTCTGGCACCTGAGGACATTTCCCCCGCAGCTGGTTTCTTGGGCAATGCTCACTGGTATCAAAAATGTGTGTTTACCTCTGTTGTCTTGTGTTGCTATGGAAAGATTCATTGCATAATTGCTGTTATCGGTAATGAGCAGAGGATGTTGGACCCTGAAGAGACCTGATTCCAGGCCATGTTCATGAGTCAGGGTGAAGCGGTGCCAGTTCATCGGCTTTCCTTTTGGTTTCCATGTCTTCAGTGATCAAAGTCAAATGGCTTTGGATGCAGGGTGACGAACTTCAGGCTCCTGCCGTTACATGTCTGAAGAAGAGTATTGTAACTTTAATGAGTGAAGTTGTAGCTTTAGATTTTGTCACAACCAACATTGGCACACAAACTGGCACCTAATACCAAATAACAGATGTTTCTGATCAACTTCAGGTGTTTATAACTACCTTGGACATTGAGCAACACACTGTATTTAGATACTGATACAATATTAATGAGAAAATTAGGTAAATGTAATTTTCTTTTCCTTTTTCATGCTGAAATATGTGACTCGATGCCATGATTAAATGCCATTTCATTCCCTCCTGCTCCTCTTAACTGAGTCAGTTTAACTGCACTTTTACTTTCCATGACTAGAAATGAGGCTGTCAAACCCAAAAATGTTGATGGCAGAGGAAGAGAATTTGCTTTTCAACCAAAATTGAGAGTAGATGATCAGCCAGCTGCCAAAAGAAGCAAATATTTCTCCCGCTGTGTCATAAGGGAGAATGTGATGTTTTGCTAAGCTACGGAATGGCCAAGAGTGAAGGAAGC
Source organism: Ophiodon elongatus (assembly GCA_016806645.1). Lineage (NCBI taxonomy): Eukaryota > Metazoa > Chordata > Actinopteri > Perciformes > Hexagrammidae > Ophiodon > Ophiodon elongatus. The sequence continues at coordinate 410,268 of JACSYO010000928.1, read as the reverse complement.
CAAGAGCACTAAGGCATGCTAATTACCATTTTCTAAACAGAGAGTTAGTTCCTAATGAACACTGTTGTAATGATACACACCATCTGGACAAAGATCACAAGACAAATGAATGCTATAAGGTAAGGAGAGGCGAGTTGGGACTAAACTATGCAGTGGATCAGTTGTATTTCCTGAGTGGGTAAACTGGGAATAGTGTATCCGTTCACTTGTATTGCGTTGGAAAAGACATTACATTTAAAAAAAAATATTTGAGCACTTACATTTTTTTTTTAATAATAATGTTTTAGATGTGATGCAAGTTTTCTAATTCATAAATAAAATACTCATATGTACTTGATGCAAAAAGGGACAATATTTTGTTTTGATGTTTGCGCAGTTCTGGTGAAGACTTCTACTGTATGACAGCTACATTTGCTAATTTGGCTGCTGCTTTCATTTAATCTTTTCACAGATGTATACATCCCTATAAATATTGGTGCTGATGTAAAATGTCTGCCTGCCCCTTCAGTCATCACTGACTGACCTAGAGAAACCAAATCTCTTTCTGATTTGTTCCTGTCTCCCTTTTGAGATTTAATGTCTCCCATCCAGACAGTATTCATATTATTGTCTGAACAACTTCAGAGACTAGAATAAGTTTATGCTAGTTTCATAATTTCCATGCTCTGATCACAAAAGGACATTTGTTTGGGCCTCTTGTCTCTCGGTCATTTCCTTGTTGAGAGTTAAGGGGAGGAGTGGCTCTGTGGACTGTGGCGGCTGACAATCCCACATTGTGTGAACTGCTTCTGCTTCACAAAGGGCCCATTGTGGAGAGCGGTGGCCCGGGAAGAGGGGACTGGGTCTAGGCTAGGTGACAGAGGTGTGGGTTCAAGGGGCCTGGGTCTGGGGGCTAGAGCCGTGGTGGCTGGCCCAAAGTAGGGGCGCGTATTGGTGCTCAGCTGACACCGTGCCGGGGCAGGGAGGGTGCTGCTTTTATACATACTGTACTCCTACACAAACACCTACTTTATGTAAGCTCTCAAATAAATCTCACTCACAGGTGAGCAGCTTTGTGAAAATGGGTTTTTAATCAGCTGCCAATCTCTGATTTATTTTCAGTGTCCGAGAGAATCTGATGCTGTGATTATAAAATGGGGGCTTAAGCTGCTTGTACAACTGTTCCCAGAATTTGAAATATTTTGCTGTTTATCCTCCTCTGACTCCAGCTCAAGGTCAATCCCACATGTGTGGTGTACTCTAGAGTTGTTTACTTGGACAGATGGCCTCGCAGTCCAACAAACCCCTTTTTTTTTTTCTTTTTTTTTTTTTTTTCTGCTGCACTGCTGTTCTCCTTGACCACCAGCTTGAGACTTAATCTCCCCCTCTGTCCCCAAATCTCCTTCCTCTCTCCATGTCTGAGAGTGACAGGGCTCTCAGGTCAAGCTGACGCCAGTCTCTCTGTCCAGTCTGAAGCAGGCCTAGGCCCTCGCCCAGCTGTCCCAACGTCTATTTGTCCGTCTGTCTGTCAAGCCCGGCTGTTGCCCTGGCCTCTCACCTTTAGTGTCAAGAGCCCTCTGTGATTTTAAAGCCATGGCTATAAGAAGTTGAACCAAAACATAATGTCCAACTGCGTCTATGGCACTCTCGTTGTAATGTACCACGGTATATGTGAATTTGCAAAGGTTGTAAAACCTGTTACTTGCTGCCTCCGATTTTTTTTCTTCCTCTTTTTCCAATTTGTTGTGCCAAATTTTGACTGTACTGTCTGCTGCAATATAGACGGTGGTCAAATAGTCAAGAATGAAAGTGACATTTAACAGTAATGAAGTAAACGGGGCCTCTCATCTACCCTCTGGGTTGGATGACCACAAACTGTTAACTATTGACTTCTCTGTCCATATTAGAGGCTTCCATTCCTCCGATGCTGACAGGCTATGGTTATGCTGCACAAATTGTGTCCTTGAGTTAGATTTATTAAGGCAATAGCAAACATGAACGGGATGCCTTTTAATTTTGTTTCCATCTCTACCTCCTAATATATTCTGATTTGCAGAGGGCTGTAATTTATCATCTGTGGCTACCTGCTACTTATAGCTTGGAACCACTGTGGCATTTTGGTGTCTATAATTCAGCCCGTATGTTTAGTGCAGTGAAGGTTGGGCCCAAGAGCTGTTCAAACAGCCACCCATGCCCAGTGTGCTTAGTCATGCAGTACTCATTTACTTTACATTGAACAAATATAAATTCCTCGGTTAACATAAGATTGTTGTGGCTTCTCCCGTTGCTCGCGCAAGTCATTTGGAGGTCAGACAAAGCAAAAGTCAGTTTTCTGATCTAGTAATATTTGTGATTAATGTGTGTGCAAATATCTACCTTCTGTAAGTACTGTCCCTCTAAGAATGCATCTGAAAAAGTACTTTGCATGTAGAAAAGCATAATTCACAAAAACTGCACGACTAGCAAAACGGGTTAATTCGGAGTGATGCAATTGCAGTGGACTATGAATAGATTATTTTATCTGTTCCGAGTTGAGCTCGCATGCCTCCATTCATTGTAAATGAGCCGTGCCTACATACAAAGCCACTGCCTGCTTACATAAACCTGGATGTGAAAACCGTAAGTCACTGTACACAAAGTAGTGTTATTGTGGAAGTCCTGTGGTCACGATATTTATAACTGACAGATGGCATCCATGTCAGCGTGCATAGTTGGGTTTACGTCTCACAGCGAGGCATCAGACCGATTAAACTCATAACCGCTCAGTGAACCTCTGATCTTACACTGTTCTTCATTCCTTTTTCACTGGTCCTTTTCAGGCTCTTTCTATTGACACAAAATACGACGCGTCTGACTGTGTAGATTTGGGCTGAACCACCAACGGGCTGCATTCACATTGGAACAGATGCAATATGAATAATCTTGAATTAAAACACCCTGGTCAATTTGATAAATAATGTAAATTGGTATGATTTCGTGTCCATTCTAGATCCCACCCTTTTTAGCTCGATCAAATTTATTTGAAGAGCTACTAAAACGCCATAATTTTTACTGTGGTGATTATGGACTTAAGCCTGAATAGAGTGGCGACTGTTAACAATAATGTCATGCCGAGGCCATTAGAGTTGTGAACAACTACCTAATTTCCCTTTCTAAAATCACAGTGATTATTGCCAGAGGGATACTTTCCTTTACAAATGGAGCTAGTGAAGTAAAAAAAACAAACTGCACATAGATGATGCAGTTATGTAATTATTCTCTTTTAAATGCTGTGATACACATCGCAATAAACATCACATGTACCCCTAACAAGAACATTTTCTTGTGCACAGACTGTGATTATATCAGGGTGTGTGGTTTGCCAAGCTTGGCAGGAAAATGATTGCTGGGGCGGATTGAGTGAGAAGACGGACCATGTGGAGGGATATGCGATATGTGGGCACGTCTGTTGACTTCCCCACTTAACACGTTGTCTATGTGTCTCTGTTGTGTCCCACAGCCCAGCACTCTACCTCAGGGTACCATCAATATGAACCAGTGCTCCGACGTCATTGATGGAGAGTCCAGGACCGGTCAGAAGAACTCTCTTTGCATCCTGACCCCTGACAAAGAGCACTTCATACGGGCTGAGTGTAAAGAAATCATCAACGGGTAAGATATGAGGACCAGGAATGCCATCTGTTAATGTGGGGAGAACAAATCTGTCATTACATCTTCATATATAGAGATATATGACGTAGAATCATTTCTTCAGATGGGCAATATGGTTTTTCTTTTTCTTTTTCTATTGGTTTGAATGACTAGGGATGCCAGAGACCTGGACAAGGGAGAATAGTTGTGAGCAGCTGCTCTGCCCCCTGCTGTCTCCTTTGGGCTGTGCGTTTTCAGAGCCTTGCAATCCACACTGCAGTGACAGTGCACATTCTTGAACTGTTACCTCTCCCTGCCTCTCTTGGCTTCTACCTGTGTTCACAAACCCCCCATATGCCTGGACACAGATCACAACACACTGACGCAGTGCAGAAACATGTATGGAATTTGATTTTAGTCATTTCCAGGTCTGGATGAATATGGAAAAAGAAAAGAGAGAATGGAAGCTATTTGTGTTCGCTTATCCTGATGTCAGAGGTATAAAATTCAGCATTTCTAAATATGAGTTGATCATACAAGCAGGCGTTTTTCATGGTATTTGGAGCAGGCAGCCAAAGGCAGCCAAAATGTTTCCCAGTGTGTGAGAGAGCGCGGTCCAGAGCAAGAAGTACGGCGTGCAGCTGAACGCACACTCCTACGCAGAGCTGCCTTTGCGCCTGTATGTCACAGACTGTAAAACAGCTCTGCCCCCAAGTGCAAGATGTTTGACAGTGAAATGTCGTCCAACTGTCGGCGTAGTACTGCGAACTGATCGGCCACAGTGGGTAACTGCACTGAGGGCAGGCTGGACCAAATGTAAAGCCTGGGTGGCGGATTCCAAAATGGGGAAAAGAAAGCTTAATGCAGAGTTTGTGTTCGACATCTCCAACATGGGGGTAGCGGCAACTGTAGGCCATTATACAAGGGCAAGAGCGTGGTACCAATCATTTATTTACATAATCAACATCGAGCCATTTGTACTCGGATGTCAAATATGGTCTGAAAAAATCTTTTAAAATGTGTTAAATGGATAAAATCTCCTGTCCCTCTCCCCCACTGCTGCACATTTAGTGTGTGCAGCTCTGCCCTCTCCCTCCCTGACTGTAGAATACATATTATGGCTATTCTTAGGGAACTGTGACTCACAACACCTACTCTCCGTTCTGCTACCTGCTCCATCGCTGTACGCCTCCCACTCTCCCGTCATCTTGCTCCCATGTGTTGGTCGTGGGCCGTCACGCCATCATATTAGCCCTCGCAAATGTTACCTTTATCTGACGGTGCTGTAACAACCAGGATTTAAACAAAATATGTATTCTTTTTTTATGTCTTTCCTGGTTATGTTAAGCTTTTATTAATTCTCCTATAGTATACTGTCATTCATTTATAATGACAGTTTAGAGAGTGTGACAATGCACAACAAAGGTTTTCACTCGTTACAGAATGGGCGTAGTAGAAAAATATTTGATAATGCATGAGTGTTGTGTACCGTAGTCACTGACTTGATTACTCGAGTCATAAAAGAGCCCGTGTTTTCTGTATTGCATGAAGTTCTATGTTAAAAAATTTACATGAGGATTTGTGTTTAATCTTGATGGCTATTTTCAGATTATATTAGACACACACACACACACACACACACACACACACACACACACACACACAGCAAACATTACTGATCAAAGATAATTAGCCGTTACCATACCAGGCTTTAAGATACTTTGTGTTGCCTCCTAGGTGATTAGATGGTGATGAAAGGTTCTCTGCCGCTGCACTAGCTCACGGTGTAGAGTGTAGAGGGTGTTAAAGTCTTTTGGTCACGGTTTGTGCTGTTCGGTCATGCACGTGCTTTACCTGACAAGTGCAATAGTTCATGTTTTGCTCCAGAGAACTTTGTCCTGTCCATATATTGATCCACCACAGGTGCAGGGTTTGTCCAGTCTGCGTTTTAGTTTCCCCAAAAACAACTCTTTGACCGTTTCACTATTCGTAGGTGGCAGGAGGCTCTGACGGTCTACCCCAGGACCAACAAGCAGAACCAGAAGAAAAAACGCAAGGTGGATCCACCCACTCACCAGGTAATGCACCTATTCACACACTCCATTGCGAAGGGCTTTTTTTACCTTGCTCGTTCTGAAGAAGGTACGAGTAGTAAGCAACCAAATTCAGATGAAGGTCATGTGTGAAATTTCTGCTTTTAATTTCTGGCTCCTGAATGCCTCGTAATCCTGGCAAACCTTAACCAGGGGGGACCTGTGCACACGTAAAGCAGAGAATAAGGATGATGTCACACTTTACTGAGAATACAGATGAACAGTATTTTGTGATTATTAGGTTGCGGTGATTTAAAGAATTTTGGTCATATTGTTACCAAGTGCCGCAACAATTCTGATGCATATTTGGTTTGCTGCATCTGTGCTCGTTTGACATTGTCTGACTTTTTATAACTGAAGTATATCCAAATGTCAGATGAGTGTCTCCTCGTATGATTTCATGCACATTTTTAAGATGGATATGACTTTATATTGACACTGTTTTGAGATAAGTTGAGCATTTATAAGTGATCCCCATGTGTCAATTGTTCCATTGCTACAGCAAAGAAAGAACATATATTATTAGGACAACATGTGCTGTGGAAGTATGCAGCATGGAGGCTTTTCATTCCACTCAAACTACACCAGCTGTTTTCCCCCAAGAGAGAGAGAGATGTATTGTTTTTTTTCTGCCAGCAACATGATGAACGGTTCACGCTATCCATATTTCCATTCTTGACTCACATGATGTGGCCGTCTCAATGATGGAATAGACTGCAGTCCACATACTCCTAGATGTATTTATACGTCGAGATGAATTGCAGTGGTCGACGATAAAGAGTGTGGATAACATGTTGAAACATTGTCAGCTATTTTCCTGAACGAAATACTTGCATCATGTTTCCATTGATGTAGTTGTGTTTTTATAGATGGAGAACAGGTCACCTACTTTACATATAAGTATAGTATATGCATTCCACATGCTCCTAAATAAATGTGTACACCTAGATCATTTTCAGTGGTCATTGGTAAAGAGTGTGGATAACAAGTTTACACGTTGTCATATATGTTTGACAAGAAATACTTGCATTACGTTTCAACAATGTAGTTCTGTTTTTAATGTGTGCAGAACAGGTCACTTACTTCAAATGCATGCACAGTTTCGCCTGGTTTGAAGGCCACAAACAAAAGTCAGCTATCAGAATATTCCGGATATCATTATGGATAAAATACCATTCAGCAGTAACTTTTCCGCGATGTGCCCACGCTCCCCTCACGTGTGCGGTCTGTTCCATCGTCATGTCCAGTAGAGGCCTGTTCAGTCACTGATCCTGTGTGTCTGGTCCAAACAGATTGCTTTGTAAGTTGACGCTTGTAGTCATAGAAGTCAGATTCCCGACTTCAAGTTGAGGTCTGTAAAAGTGTCCTTACCATCCGGTCCAAATCCCTGTCCTGAACCCTAAAAACGGAAACGTCACAATTTTTAATTAACGTCACCTATGTGCCCTGTGAAAGTATGCGAGTGCATGTCAGTGCAGTCAGATTTCTCCACGGTAGTTACAAATAAAATAACAGAACCAGGTGAAGCTTTATTACCATAATAATGGTTTCCATAATGAGATGAAATGTAGGCGCTTGTTATAAAATATTGTACAGCCCACCCACCGTGGGTTACCGCTTTCCCCCGTTTTCCACCTCCGATTTTGATTTGTGAGGCCAAATTTGTGGTGAGTGCACACCAAATTCTCTCTGAAGTTCATTGTCTGGTTTCTCTAATGACGGCGCCCTGCATCCGACTGTGACCTCGCCGGGCGGACACTAACGAGGCTCATTTGCAGAGGGACGGCGGTGACACAGTGATGACCTTCACTGTTTACTTTCCCGTGTATATGAGTGTAACTGCTGCAAACTGCAATTTTATTTAATCACGATAAGTTCATGGTATCTGCTTTAAACAACAATATAGCTCAGAAGAGGAATTCATCTCTTTTTCTTGCATGTGAAATGAACATTGCTTTAAATAAATATCAACAGTCAAGGCCGAGCAACATAATTGCGGCTAATAATGTGTGAGGGTGATTATGCTTTCACTGCTTGTCTAATGTCAGTTTCTACCATTGACTTGTGGGCTGTTTAGTTATTATGGGATGGAAATGTGCTATAGATTGTCACAGATAAATATCCAGTTTTATTTAGGCTCACATTTCCACCTGAAAGTTCTCCTCCCACTTTAACTGGAGTTACTGTCAACGGTTGCTCGGAAACTGTTGTAAATACTTGAGCGCTGTAACATGTTTGTCTTCTGGGTGGTGCCCCATAAATTGAAACACCTGACCTTGAGTTCAAAAAATATGACGGGACAACTTATTTGTGTGTCATATTGTATCTGAAAGGAGTTTTTACTTTCAGATTCTTGTGTTTGCTCGTAAGCAACAAAAGGCGTTTTAATAATGCTTTATGCCATAAATATGCATGAATTTGACCTAAATAACAACAAAACTAAAAACCATAGTTCAGCCAGTACAGAAACTATAAATCATTGAGACAGATTTTTGGGTTTACCTGTGTTGATTATAAATTCGCACTACATATCAAGCATTAACATCAAAGGCCTTTTGTGATTGGCAGGGTGGAGAAACTGCAAGCCAGTGTTTTTCCACTAAAGACATGAATGGACACCCAGTGAGTTCAAGTTGGCCAAAGTTTTTATCCTGCTTCACCCTCAGTGGCTTTGAAATTCCCTAATAAATAATTTGTATTCTAATCCAGATCATTCCAGGTGAAGGGTGAATCTCTACTCTGATATGAGGGATTCTTAGCACAACAGCATGTTTGTGGTGATTTTAAAGCTGATGTTTGAGGGTCGCTTTGCTTTGGAAATCTTTCTCCTCTGATGAACTCAAATGCTGATTACCAACCAATTGTACTGGGGACATCACACTTTGACCACAACAGCAATGAATGTTTAATTTAGTTTGCTCTTTTGTTTTTATTACTCAGATGAAGATGACGTATATGATTTAATTGAGGGATGTACTGACTAGTTCGAAGCTTCAAATCATCATTCATAAATTTGGCATTCAAATTCTAAATCAACATTCGAATGTCTATTCATTCTGTTTTAAACCTGGTATTTCTGCACAATTGCAAATAAATATCAGCCAACACTATTTGTAGAAATGGATTCCAGTGGTGGCTGAGTAGGACTGTGTGATCCAAAGATTTCCAATAACTCTAGAGCGTTGTAAGGACCAAAAGTCAACATATATTGAAAAAGATAGATGTTATCGTTATGTTTTTGCAACAAGTATTCTGCTTTAATCCATATTTGTTGCCGTTTAGTCTTTCAAAAACATTGTCTTCAGTGCTGTCAAAAAAGGGAGGCACTCACTGAGTTATACTCATTAAAGTTGATTTAATTGAAAAGAAAACAACCTAAGATTAATCATTTCATTCAAATTGAGGATTTTGGTCTTGAATTTACAAAACTTTTAGGGCCGTGAAGTCATGAATTATGACGACAGGCATACAAAGCTTTAATGGAAAACCTCAAGAGAAACTTTGGATGTAAAACAATGACATTCGGTACAGCCCTAATTTGATTCTAAAATCTATTGCAATATATTCTGCTGCCGCAGAATGCAATTTCTTTTCTTCCTTTTTTCTGTAATTATCAATAATGCATGTGCTTGCCAGAAATTAACTCTTTGTTCTTTGTCTAGCTCTCAATCTCTTTCTCTTTTCCACACATCCTTACCAGAATTTGTCCTTATACCATTAGTAAATAATTTGTCACTTTATTAGATTTACCAGATAAATACGGTACACATAAAAAGTAATAAAAGCAAAAAAACTAAAAACAAACCAATGTCAGCATTTAAAGAAAGATATTTCCTTTATCTGAGTTTCACATTTCTTATCAGTATTTAATTATTCTTCAATCTTTTTCCTTCTCGTATTCCTTTTTATAGCCTCTCTGTGACCTTACCTCCCATTATGTCATTTCCTCTTCCCATCCACTCCTTCCAACCCCAACCCTCACCCAGGAGCCCGGCCCTGCCAAGGTGACGGTGACCAGCAGCAACAGCAGTGGAGGAAGCATCCCTTGCCTGGCCAGCAGCATCGCCAGTGCTGAGCGTGTCCCGATGAGCCGCGCCACTCTGTGGCAGGAGGAGAACCGCTGGAGCCGGGCCACCATCCCCTGCAGCCGCAGTGCCTCCTGTCTGAGCCAGCTGAGCCAGAGCCAACCAGACTCTAGTATCACAACTCAAGATGGTGAGGACTAAGAGGATGGCATGCAAATTCCTCAACATCCTGCATATGCTTCAGCTACTGTTTCACTGTGATAAAATCAAAAATCAAAAAGTGTAATAGGGACTATTTTGTCAAGTCACTATTTTGTAGTTACATATTTAGCACCATATGCATACTATTGTCAGTTTCATATTGGTGGCACTGTGTTCTTGCTCCAGATGGCGGCTCCATGAGCACTGGACGCAAGGTACGAGTGGAGAGTGGTTACTTTTCCCTGGAGAAGACCAAGTCGGAGCCTTTTCCACAATCTCAGCCGCCCCAGCCGCCCCAGCATCTACCCTTGTCCTCTTCAGCATCTTCCTCCTCTTTAGGAGCTCTCAGTCCCAGGTACAACTCTGAGTCTGAATCCCAAGCTTCCCCTTATCAACCCTCCCAAGATCCTCTCCCTTCTCCAGGTGCACTTGTTTCCCCCAGCTACTCCACCATCAGCTCCTCCCAGAGCTCGCTGGATTCTGAACCCAGCGGGAGTACTCCCACCTGGGAGGGACGCATTGGTGGTGGAGGAAGCATTTGTAGTGTCAGTGGTGGAGGAGGCCGAGTGGGCCGGCCTGGCAGGGAGTACACGGCGCTGTCTGATGTGCCACGGGCTCGCAGGCTGAGTCACCGCGAAGCCTTCCGCTCAGAGAAAAAGCGCCAAGAGCTGAGGGCACGGACCCGGAGCCCTGGCAGAGAGGAGGTGGCTCGGCTGTTTGGGGAGGAGCGCAGGTAAGAGGTTATGTATGCGTGTCATGCTTGGCACACTGCAAAAAATATCCTCCAAACATTTGAAGTCACATATCTCATAGCAGATTCACTTGTGATTATACTAGCAGCCAAACATGATTAATAATCAATGAGCCACTGTTGTAAGCCCTTGACATAGCCTTAAGACATATTGATAGCATGCCAAGTAATCTACTATGTGAAGCTCATGCATTGCTTAAAGCATCAGCATTTTTAGTTTTTTTTTAGCACCACCCTGTGGCTGCTGTCCTTGAGACATTCCTGTATCTTGAGCATCTTTTGCTGCCTCCCCTAGCTCTACCAGTGGTTTGCCATTAATGATTTGGGGATTGAAATGCATGTTTTACTTTCTTTTCTACTGATCTTTACCTTTTGCTCTTGCTAGTTTGTTTTGTCGTTTCAATCTTTTCCAGGGGCTTCTGAACAGAGCTTCTCAGAGCTAAAGCTCAACCAACCCCTCCACCCTTCTGTCAATGCTGTTCCCTGCTGGTCACCGCTGATTCCTGCTTTCTATCATTTCATCTCTGCACTGCCTGGGAGAACACACACTCACACAGTTTCATAAATACTTGATTTACTGTATATATTGTGCATAATCAAACATACTGGTGGTTGGTACTGATGGTGGGTTTACATACAGTGTGATCTTTCTTTCTTTCTTTCTTTCTTTCTTGTACACACACACACACACACACACACACACACACACACACACACACACACACACACACTATACACACAACAAATGCAGAGCCTTAAGGTAACGCTGAATGTCATTGCTGCTACTTCAATTTGTTTAATCCACCATCCTAGTCATTTTCCTTTTCTTCTAAAGTTTAATCTCTCATTGTATAACACCTACGTTTTATTCTTTGATGTATCTCTGAATTGTTCTCTTCGGGGATATTACCTCTACCTTGCACATTGTTGTCTATGAAAGTCTCTTTGAGTCTAGAATGATGTCCAAAGTCAAACTACCTTTTGTAAATGTTGTGCATGGCTGCAGTGTATTCTGCACACAATAAATTGAAACTTGGACATTGATTTATGCTCAAATTTGCTTTTAGAACATGCTTTGGTCTTGATTTTTATGCTGATTATGCCACAATGTGAGAATTATGTGCATTTTTAAGAACGGTGTTTTTGTATGCTGATTTCTTTTTTTTTTTATTAAGAATAATTGAGATATTTAACTGATTGTCAAGTGAAAATACTTTATGTACTGTGACTCCAGCACTTCTCTGAAAAGGAAGGTCCTTTTGTGTCTCTCAGGCGTTCTCAAATCATTGGCAGATTTGAGGAGGGTCAGCCTGTAGAGCGCATGGACATAAGCAGCTCCAGTGAGCCCTCCGCTAACACCACGCTAATCCAGAGACAAGGACGCAGCGAGCGGCGCTATCTGGCTAACAAACATGTATGTTATTCTCGTTCTTAATCCTGAACAAACAAATCAAAAAAGGTGTGAACTACCAAAAGCATTCAGTGAATGGCATATGTACTATATAACACTGATAAGGGATTACGTCTAATTTCTAATACTAATTATATTATGTTATATTTATAGGAGATGTCACTGGATGCAGGAAAGGATCGCTCAGTCCCTGATGTGTCCAGCTCCACTTATGCTAATTTAAGAAGAGCCAAGTCACTGGACCGCAGAGTCACCGAGTCCTCAATGACTGTGAGTACAGAAAGTATTTCCGAAGTGTATTGGGGCATTAACCAGTGGGCCAAAAAAATGTTTTCACGGCCCCTTTAAATGGCTTTGTGACTCAGAAAGGGTGTGATCCCTCACCACCTTTCCACACTTGAAAATTGCCAATTGTGTTCAATAAAGCACTTCCAGAAGCGTGGCAGCAGAGATTGAACCCATTTTGCGGAACTGATGCTTTGCTATTTTTATTTTTATTTTTTCTCCCTCTGCACCCCTGTTTTTATAATGTGCACAGCTCAGGGGGAATGACATTATTTACTGGTCAGTGCACATAATTAAACTTACGCAAGCACCCAAACACCATTGCAACTCCACATGCTGCTGCATATACAATATTAAATTGGCACTAGTTTGCTTCAGTTTCCACAAGTGAGATTAAAGTAGCCCCACAGTTGCCCTGGTATCCTCCTGACGTCTGACTCCTACCAGTCTGACAAACTGCCACTGATCCACGGTCTGTTCAGTGCTGCGGGGGGATCCAGTCAGTGTGTGGTGGGTCTCTCTGGGCGAGCTGCAGCTGCCAGAACCCCCGCCCGCTCAAACACACGCGCACACATTTATGTGCACGCCACTGCCGCCACCGCTACTGATGATTATAAATAGCCAGCACAGAAGCAGTCGTGTATATGTCCATGGGACAGACGGAGAGAAACAGATTGTCAACATATGAAGTGAAGGCAGTTAACCACCAGAATGACTCTCTGCCATGCGGTGACGCCACACCTGATGAAGCTCAACAGAAACAAGGTATTGTTGAGTGAGCAGAAGCCAGGTTTTGGATGAATGATTGACTCTGAAACCAAGCTGGAGTCCGTTTATAGACTCCAATGTGCAGCAGTTTGTGTTTCACAGGGAAAGTCCAGCTCCCGCCAGTCGGTCTATGTAGCTGGAGCCAAATATCTTCACTTCTTCTTATTAGGCTGAGGTAGTGACTTAAATGTAAACAAATGCACATAAGTGCTCAGGGTGATGCCAATTTTGTATTCTGACTACATCACATCAACGCTCCCATAATGACAACTTCTAATATAGTGACAGATTAGCACAAAATGTTTCAACGAAATGTAATTTCATTAGCTGTGTTTTTATTTGTACTTGTGTACGTTCTATTAATGTGGTTGATGTTTAATCGGAAGTCACGTCTAAATGGAAGCTGAATTTCCTTTTTTATAGATTTTTAATGAGTTAATCTAGTTGCATTATATGTTATAACATCACACTAATCTGTCTTAATTGCAGCCAGATCTGTTGAACTTCAAAAAAGGATGGATGACAAAGCTGTATGAAGATGGAATGGTAATTAGCTTTCATTAGTGGGATTATTAAATGGCATCTGCTTCTACTGAATACAATTATATTATACTCATTGAGTCTGCGGTGAAATCCAATTAATGGTGTCTTTTTTCCCCGTAGTGGAAGAAACACTGGTTTGTCCTGACAGATCAGAGTTTGAGGTACTACAAGGACTCAATAGCCGAGGAGGTAATAATTGTCTTCTGGCGACTCAATTGTAAATTTGAATGAATAGGGAATTAATAAAGACTTTTTTGTTTTTGTTATATTTTTGACTTAGGCTTCAGAACTGGATGGTGAGATTGACCTCTCCACATGTTATGATGTCAAAGAGTTCCCGGTCCAGAGGAATTACGGCTTCCAAATCCTCGTGAGTATTGATCCTTCATGTCATGGGTTGTCCCGTGTCATTAATCACCAGCAAAGAAGAAACTCATTGTCAACACACTTGAGCTCCGCTGTCTGCTGACTGTCTATAAACAGCCTTCAACACCATGTGGTGCAACTCCAGGTATCAGGTTTTGTCTTTCTGAAAGGATTCTTTGTCTGTAATGACGGATGTCTCTTGACTTGTCATCTCTCCTGTGAGAGGCTGACATCATGGTGGTCTAAATCTGCTCCAGCCGTCGCCAGCCCTGCTTGTCTCTCTGAGCCCACTTGTCCTTCATCCTGCACAATGTGTTTACCTAACCTCTTACATTAAAAAAAACCTATGCTTGTCCACATTTGCTCAACAATGCTCACGTTTTAAAAACAATTATGTTACAGCAATTTAACTCCCTAATTGCAGAACAGTGGAGCGGTTCTATGGATGCTGCAGTGAATCCTATGACGGAATGCTGTCTTTGTGTAATCCTTTGGCCATTAAACATTTTTAGCACTTGTTGCTGGCCCAATACTTACCAGACGCATCTAGCTGCTATGCAGTTCAATTGTTATCCATTTGATGTTGGTGTGGGTTTTGTTCCTGATACGTATACATATGAACTCGCCATAATCATCTTATATGAGGAGACTAATAGCAACATGGTCATTTATTTTCTTTACATTAGCTTGAAGCAGCTAATTTCTCCAGAGGAAGTCAGAAATAGAGAAGTCAAGGGGATCGTTGTCTCTTTGGCTGAGAACAACATGGCTTTAGTGTCGAGAAATTAATAACTCCAGTATTAATGTCTGCTCCATGGTCAGACTAGAAGGGGTTGTGTCATGCAGTCAAAGCAGTGGGATAAATTACAGGGTTGCTTAAACCCCATTACTGTGTCCTTTAATGGCAAGCTGCGTTATTGTAGAAATCACTTAACTTCCACTAGAGGTCCCTGTATATAAGGTTTAAGTTTAATGTATGCACACATAATAAAGCTGTGTTACTAGGCCACTTAGTGTAGGATAGCTCTGTTTAAAGGGAGAGTTCTACTCCTCAGAACAGTTTCCAAAAAATTGTCATATTTCGCAATCTAGGGCATTAAGAAGACAAGTCTCAACTACATGTCATTTTGTGTAATCGTAAACCGCTTCAACCAATTTTAAAGCCAAAGGATATTCACATTAAATGTTTTTTGCATATACATGATTAAAATATGTTGTTTGATGCCATAGATTAATAGCAGTTGTGTGTAAAGCACCAGTTTCACACCCATCCTAAACTACACACTCATTTCCTACATTTGTGACAAAGTGACAGCCCTGCAGGGTCGAGTGCACGGGGTCTTCAGGGCAACAACACATTGTTTTCCACATAAAATAAATGGTTTAACACAAGGTTTTTTTTTTGTAAATGGTTTCCTCTGTTGGACTTCTGGAATTCTGTATTTTGCTATTTCTTTCTGGCAAAAGGAAGTGGAGCAGCAATAATGGAGGACACAATCTAGCAAATCACACTTAGCAGAGTTCTATTTAGATTTGAATACACAGTCATGTTGAATGTATTGCACATAAAACGCAAACATCATCTGTTACTTGTTTAACAGCCAAAGAGTGAAGCAAAGGAGAAGTGAAGCCAAGGATGCTTGTTTTCATTTCACAGTTTTTATTATTATTCTACTGATAAAAGAGAATTCTAAGAAGAAGTATTTCTTACAAAATGTGTTCCTGTTAGAGTTGGAAGTACTTTGCATTAAAGCTACTTTTACACATACAATTATTAAAGAAGATACTGAAGGACAGCTTAGGCAGTAAATATAAATCTTCTACACGACTCTGGTTGAAACAACAAATGAGTCTGTCCACTGAAACAGGAAAAGCCTTGCATTGTCTTGGTAATTCCACTGCTGCACATTTTATTACTATGTTAGGCTTGAACAAAAACAAGTGTCAAAAAGATATTTCAATCGTCATTTAGTCTCATCCCTGTCAGCCATTTAAATGAAATGCCTTTCTGTTTTCAGTGTAAAGAGGAAGCGTGCACCCTGTCCGCCATGACCTCTGGAATCCGCCGCAACTGGATTCAGGCCATCATGAAGAATGTGCGACCCACTATTGCCCCAGATGTCACCCGGTAATTCCCAAAGAGGATTAACGCTTTAACCACTGGCAGATATGACAGCTGCTTTTCTCACTTTATTTTATTTTAATTCCTCTCTCCTCCTCACCCTCTCTTTCCTTCTTTCTCTTCCCCCCCCTCAACCGGTATTTTCAACCTGCTTCCAGGAAAAACATCTCTCTGAAACTATCCGTTCTGAAGCCCAGGTTGGAGTGCTTGTGTGTGTTGAATATCTCCCCCCTCCTCGAACAGTGATGTAATCGCTCAGCGGTGTCAGCCCCAGCGTGTTTGTCGTCCCACCCTATGTCATGTGATTGTTGAGTAATGTCTCCCTGTCAGTTGTGCTGCTGTAGAGACACTCACTGCAATCACATCAACATACTAGAATAACCTACCAACCATCTGTTGATCAACAGTAGAGAGAATTCTAATAATTAATATTTGTAGCGTGGTTGTCCACTAACTTTTGGAAGCGATCACAGAACAACAACAAAATCACAACTGCAGCACAGACAGAAAATGCCTTGAGTGAATGGAGAGAAGAGCTGAGATACAAGGGTATTTATTTATTTATTTTTTCTGTAACTGTTCCAAAGAAATGGTTCACCTGGGGGATCTTTTAAACCCACCTAAACATTTATTTTTGTGGTTTTCAAGCCTGAGTATTGCCTTTCAGATGAGTCATCACAAGTGATACTGTGTACACGCACTGACCCGCATTTACTGAGTCACACACTCTGCCAGTGTCTCTCCGAGGGAGCTCTCTCCAAGAAGAGAATGTGTGTAATATTTTTGGTATTTCTGCAAAGCGCCTCCCAGACACTTCGTTCTCATTCCTGAGCTCTGTTCCTTCTCATTTTCCCCTTACTCATACCTCCTGACGCCTCCACACACAACGTGGTAAAAATAGATTATTCCGTCAGGTCTCTTTTTTTATAATGCTCTGCCCCTCAACACTACTAAGTGCCAATCAAACACATTCTTCACATTAAGCTACTACCGTACATAAATAGCATTAACATAGCAGCTAAAGGCAAACGTCTGCCTTTAGGCTTACCTCAGATCATCAAGGTTAACTCCAGAGCTGCTTTCAGCCTAACGCAGTGTTCCATATAAGCATTTTGATGCTTTGACTTGGATGCATTTCACTGATTATCATGCTTTCAATGCACAATGAAATGATGCTGCTCTGCCACAAATGTACGCATTGTTGTTTGTCCAGCAACGCTTTATGTAATACTATTGTAGCTTGATGTCAATGTAGCATCATTGTGTTCCGTTAAAATCATCTTACACATATCCTCTCTTTTTTTTGTGTGTTTTTGTTCATTCAGATCGCTCGCTGACGAGAAGACAAAAGCCAATGTGATGTTGGAGCCGTGTCCACAGGCCACCTCTGAGCCGAGCCCCAGTCCTGAGAGCCCCAAGTCTGATGTCCACAGACTGCCAGCTGGCATCAATGCCTCTGCCCCTCCTTCTGAGCCCCGGAAAAGCCGAGTTCGTGAGCGCAGACGAGAGGGTCGCTCCAAGACTTTTGACTGGTCTGAATTCAAAATGGAACGGACAGAAAAACCCGTGAAGGAACGAGCGGACACCGTCGACCTCAGCTCGTCATTCTCCACAACGTCCTCATATTGCTCTCCTTCCTCGTCCCCTTCCTCATTAGCGTCCTCTCCGGTCTCTACCTCCTCCCTCCAAACCTCTTCTGTGTCAGGTGCTCACCCACCTTCTATGACGGTAGAAGCAGAAAAAGAGAGCGTAAGGAGGGGCGTCCCTCCACGTAGTGCAACCCACATGCCAAATAGTGTTACTGTTACCATGACCTCCACGCTAAACACGACATCACCCGTACAGCCATCGATACCTGAATGCCAAGAGCAAGGAAAGATGGAAGTAGACCACCCTGCGAGTGAAGATAAGAAAGACAACAGAACCTCAGATGCCCGAGAAGAGATTGAGCAGCGATGGCATCAGGTGGAGACGACACCGTTGAGAGAAGAGAAGCAAGTGCCGCTCAACACGGCTTCAGGAAACTCTGACCGATTGCCTGGACATGAGCTCGCTGCACTGCTAGACAAAGAGGTGTGCTTCCTTGGTGTGGTGTTGTACATATTTATGAGCATCTTGTGCCCTTCGTTCATTATTTCTTCTCTGTCTGTCTTTCTTTCTTCAGCTGGGACAGAAGCAGCAGGAGCTGGACAGACTACAGAAGCAAAACAATGTTTTAAAAGAGCAGTTGGAAGATGCTCTAGGGAGGGAACAAAGTGCCAGAGATGGCTATGTACTGCAGGTACTACACACACCATCCATCGTGCAGGATTAGTATGGGTTTCAATATTGACGATATGTACAAATAGCATTCCAACATACATTCCAATTTTTACAAAAATGTTTTACACGGTAGTATTGTTGTGGACGATTTCTTTCCCATCACAGTATACATATATTGTTTAAACTTGCAGTAAATATTATCAACTGTACGTGTAGATTGTATTTTTGTTAGACAGTCTACTTGCTCATGATGGATCAGATTTATGTCTGGCTACTGTAATTTGTTTAAAATTCTACTAACAGGTGTGGGTGCTTATTCTCTGAAACTGATACGCATGGTTGTGGTGCTCTTAGCATGACTAACTGTTTTTACGGAGTTTCACATCTCCTGGGAAAATAATTGATTTGGTCTGATTTTCTTCAGGTAAGAAACTTGATTAAGAAACCTTACGCTGTGCTTTTTCTCTCTGTTCATTTGTGCTTTTGTCTGTGTGCCCTTTCCAAGCTTGATTTCTGCATGCTTTTTGGTGTTTCAGAATTGCATACTCAAACTAATTAAATGCATTTTTACATTGTGCAGTTTTAAGTTATACCGGGAACTTATCACAGAGACAGAATGTCCTTTGTGTATCACATGATCTTAACTTTGCAAAAGTTAAATAGTTTGTCTTTTCTTTTTTTTTTTTATCACTATATTAGTGACCCACCAAAGTTTTTCTTTTTTTCTTTCCAAGTCACCTCTGAAAAAGCACAGTGGAAGCTTGTAAAAAAGAAAGATTGATATCAAGAAAGGAGAAAACTTATTTTCCTGGTTACCCCGAGATGTGGTTCTCCGTATATGGTAGGGGAAGTAAGGTGATGTCATTAATGAAATTGTCTCATCAATCTTTTTCAAGAATACAACACCCCCTTCCTCTTCACCGCACAGAGTGCCGTGGCAATGCCTAC
This sequence comes from Ophiodon elongatus, assembly GCA_016806645.1. Taxonomy (NCBI): domain Eukaryota; kingdom Metazoa; phylum Chordata; class Actinopteri; order Perciformes; family Hexagrammidae; genus Ophiodon; species Ophiodon elongatus. The sequence goes on along the minus strand of JACSYO010000928.1, from coordinate 390,884 downwards.
ACAAGCTTAATCAAGATTTGCATGGCGAGTTGGAGACGCAAAAGCACAAGCAGGACCTTGCTCAGCAGCAGATTCGGACACTAAAGAGAAGCTACACAGAAGCCCAGGATGCTGTAGACCACCATGAGGCTGGTATTCAGGCTCTGCAGGCGAAACTAGCATCTGCAATGGCTGAAATCTTAGCCAGTGAACATGCTGTGGCCAGAATGCGCAACGAGCTCAAGCTAGAGCAGGAGCGTTCAAAGGAACAAGAAGAGGAGTATGGCCGCGGTGAGAACACCCTCCGAGTCCAGCTAAAGGACAGTGAAGATAGACTCCGTGATATAGAGGCCAGCCTCTTGGAGAGAAACCAGGCCCTTAGGCACCTGGAGCGCCAGCAGGCCCTGCAACGAGACCACATGAGGGAGATACAGAGGCTGCAGGAGAGGCTGCAAGAGGTTACCGCTCGGCTAAGTGCGACGGAAGAGGGTCAGGCACTGAAAGAGGAGCGTCTGAGGAGGGAGCAGCATAGCATGCAACAGAGTCATGAGAGTGAAAGGCAGAGTCTGTGTAGAAGATTAGCGGAGGCTGAAAGTGCACAGAAAGAGACGGACAACCGACGGTTAGAGGCTGAGCAGCAGGTGGAGGCCCTGTTAAGAGGGAGGCAGGCCTCTGGAGGAATGGAATGCAGGGAGGAAATGATGAAATTGCAAGAGGAGCTGGCCCAGAAGACAGACATGGTAGAGTCACTGAGGGAGAGTATGCGTAGGCTAGAAGAAGAGAAAGGCCATCTCACTTGCCGCTGTCAGGAGCTTCTTAACCAGATTGCCGAAGCAGACCGTGAGGTGAATAAGCTCCGCAGTCGTCTGGAAACGGAAGAGGCTGATTACTACACCCTGGAGCACTCGTATGAGAGGGCTACCCAAGAGTTTCAGAAAATAAGCCAGTTCCTGAGAGAAAAAGAGGAGGAGATCCGGCAGACTAAGGAGATGTATGAGAGGCTGGTGGAACGTAAGGAAGAGGACTTGAAAGAGGCCCTTGTTAAAATGGCTGCACTTGGCAGCAGCTTGGAGGAAACAGAACAGAAGTTGCAAGCGAAGGAGGAGCTTCTTTGTCAAATGAGTCAAAGTATCTTAGATAAGGTTGAGCCCTGTAGTGCTGAAAAAGATCTGAAAGCCAAGCTTGTGGTTGCAAAGGACCGCATAGCCGAGTTAGAGCAGCACCTCAATGCCCTGCAGCTCGGCTATGCTGACCTCCGCATAGAAAGGCAGCAAATCCCAGAACAGAGCAAGAAGTCAAGGCTTAAAACTTCAGCCTCATTATCGGCAAACAAAGAACTCTTACGTTCCTTTGACAATACATCAAAGACAGAGAACTGCCCAGATGATAAGGAGTCTCAAGCCAAGAGACCAAGGATACGTTTTTCCAGTATTCAGGGCCAAAAATACATAAATCTAGAGGGCATAGACCCAAGCCATTTGAGCGGTACCTTTGCAGACGCGAGACAGAAAGTTAACGAAGATATAAATGAAGACGTCCATCTCAGTGAAGGAAATATTTCCTCTGATTTCACCTTATCTCACAGTAGTGACCCAGAGAAATTCATCTGTATCATACATTCCCTAGAGACTAAACTGCTAGCCACTGAGGATAAACTAAGAAACCTCACACAGAATCTAGAAGAGCAACGATCCATCCAAGCAGAGGACATTTCAAAGACTGATTTAAAGATGACGGAAACAAAGCCTGACCCTGCTGAGGAGTTAAGTTGTGAAAGTGGGATACATAATAGTGCTGCCAATGAGCATTATGCCAAGGCCCTGGTGTGTGTGGAAAATAGTCGAGAGAAAGTCCGAATTATTCTCAGTGGCTCTCATGATACCACTGATTCACAGCTGCACTCATTGTCAGAGATAGAGAACGATTTGTTCAATGCATCACTGTACATCCGACAAGGGCATGAGACATTGGAGGAGCAATCCTCAGTTGTCCATCAAAATCAAACCCCAGAGACTCTAGATAAAGAAGCTTTGCACCTCTTTGCCAAAACGTTATCGTTTGAAGCAGTCGTTTTGAACAAGATGGCTTTGTTAATACAGACTTCAAAGTCTGACATCTTACAATCTCTTGCTGAGATATGGGAAGACATGGAGAACATTAAAAGGGGGGACAAAGATTGCTTGGCTATAGTTTATGCTGATGTCTTGACCAGGAAGTTGATGTTAGAGAGTTCATTCTGTAAAGAATTGGAAAAAGCTGAGATGGATGATGCTAAATCCCAAGAGGGTGGTGTCTCAGCTGATGCAGATGTTGATGCTACGATTATCTTTAATACCATCATTAAAGCAGAGCTAGCCTACTCTATTCAGAACCTTAAACTTTGCTATGAAGAGAAATTCAAAATACTGAAAGGGGAGTTGACGCATGCCCATGATAACCTCCATCAAAGGGAAATGGCTCTGAAAGCAATTATTGAAGCCTCCAAAAGGCCTGATTTGAAAAATGTAATAAAAGAAGTCAAAAATAACTTTGGGTTTAGTAAACAGAAATTAGCAGACATTCGTCCCCCTGAACTTGCTCCCTACATGGAGCAGATTGAAATGGAAGAGGCTAGAGGCTTGGCTGAGGAAATTGTAGACAGACATTTGGCAGGAGAAATGTCCTCCTGTGTCGACTCCATTGAATCACTGCAAAATGCACATGACAATCTGGCTAATGAGCTTCAAAGACAAGCGGCAATCCTCCATAAGTATGCTCAAGAGATAGAAAGTGGTGAAAACCATCCTGGACTGGCTAAAATGATCTACGCTCTTCTGGGCCACCAAACTTCACATCATTTCACAGGTACCTCTCTCTGTATGCGTGAAGCCCTAATCCAGGCTCAAGTGGCATATGTGGCCTGCAGGCTACGGGCCCTGCATGAACAAGACTTGGGCTGGTGCAAGCAGACGGGTCAGAACATGGACGCTCTCGTCCAGCAGCATGCCCGCAATGTCGGTGCGATCCAAGAGAAATATGAAACGTCCCTACAGGACGAGCGCCAGAACTTCACGCAAACGGTGTCCACTCTCCAGAAGGAGAACCATACATTAAAGAGTGAGATCAGCAAACGTGTGAACCAGCTCTCCCAGCAGCAGAAGCAACTGGCCCTCCTGGAAGAACATTTTAAGAAGGAGACTGAGGAGCTGAAGCAAAGGCACAAGCAAGAGCTAAGCCGAGCAGAGAAAGGCCGTGCCTCAACCGAGCTGGCCCTCATGGAGACGACAGCCGACAGCCAACGAAAGCTAGAAGTTCTGCTGGTGGACATGGGCACCATGGAGGAGCGGCACGAGGGTCATGTGAGGAAACTGGAGGAGCAATTTGAACAGAGGATTTGTGAGCTCCAGCACATCCACAGACGGGAGATTGAAAAGTTAACTTCACAGTATATGGAAAACATTCAATGTATCCAAAAGCACCAACCGAACGAAACGGATCCTCAGGCTTCCCACTTGTTTCCTTGTGACGAGGCCGCTACACCAATGGAAGAGGAGGAGCAGGGGAAGAGGGAGGAGGCACAGACCATGTCAGAGTTGGACTCCATGGTGGTTCTGAAGGACCGTGTCCAGGAGCTGGAGGCTCAGATGAGCACCATGAGGGACGAGCTGGAGAACAAGCACCTCGAAGGAGATGTGGCCAGCCTGAGAGAGAAATACCAGAGAGACTTTGAAAGTCTTAAGGTTTTTGCTCTTTCATTTTACCTTTAGTGATTATTTTAAAAATAAGTGAGAGAGTACTAGATAAATAGTGAGATAGCTTAACAATCTGCTTTTGTTTAACACTCTGTCAATGTGCACGGAGAGTTTGGAGTTGGGAAATGGTGTGATTTTCTTTTTTTTTTTTTATTATTTGTAAATTTATGAAACTTGCAACCTAGATTACATCGGTTGGCTTCCATCCCATACTAGCACCATGGTTGTAGGGATGGCAAGGTCAGTCATTGATCCACCACTTTCTATTTGTTTGTTATTTATGTTATATTTATGACTGTAAATATCCCAATAACCACTGAACAGGACTTTTGATTTACAGCCAATAAGTGAATCAACTATACTTTTCATTATTCATTCAACTAGATGGATTGGCACATTATTTGGTATAGACATCGTGGCTCCCAGGAGATTCTTCCTATAACTGTGCTGATGCCCTGAATTATCCTCTTGTCTTATCAACTATTAGATGGATCGCTGTGATATTTGGAACAGACATTCATGCCCTTCAGAGTGAATTGAGTGTAAAATGCCTTGTTTGCCACCAAGATATCTTCTTTATTTGGGTATTAACAAACATACCATTTCCCACATTCAATGATAGAAGGAAATTAATGACAATTATGCAGCTCTCATTCTAACATAGCTGGCCTTCAAATCCTAAAAAGCTTGCATGGCTTCTATCACTAATTTTGCATGACACACCATGTAGCATAGTGAACTATTAATAGATATTGCACTGAATCTATGGTCACAAATTAGATTATAGGTTTTAAGTTAAAAAAAAATGTTTCCGTGATAACAGATTGTTGATCCTTTCCTCCCCTAGGCCACGTGTGAACGTGGCTTTGCAGCAATGGAAGACACACACCAGAAGGTAGTACATGACCTCCAGAGGCAGCATCAGAGGGAAATTTCCAAACTTATGGAAGAGCGAGAGAGACTATTGGCTGAGGAGACGGCCGCCACAATTGCTGGTAAAGACGACTGTATTACCGCCAATTATTTCTGTACTTTAAAACAAGACCAGCATACAGTAATTAAATGTGTGTGATTTATCTTAAATGTAGCTATTGAAGCGATGAAGAATGCACACAAGGAGGAACTGGAGAAGACCCATCGTTCTCAACTGAGTGGAGTGAACTCGGACATTGATGAACTTCGCTTACAATACGAGTATGTTTTAAACTTTGCAAATGAGAAGCACGAAAGTTCTGGAAAAAGAGCTTACTAATCACTTTTTCTTTGATTTAAAAAAAAAAAAAAAAAAAAAAAAAAGTCAAACACTAAAAAAACCTACTGCTACTTATTACTAGAGCAACTTTTTAAACGGGGAAAGTCATTATCACATGATGAAAAGATCCACTCAAGTCTCGGCTGTTTTGGTAAACATCAGATGAGAACTGGTGATATTGTGATGATCTGACTTTCCAGGGAAGAGCTGCAGTCCATCCATAGAGAACTGGAGGTGCTGTCAGAGCAGTATTCTCAGAAATGTCTGGAGAACGCTCACCTGGCCCAGGCCCTGGAGGCCGAGAGGCAGGCCCTCAGGCAGTGTCAGAGAGAGAACCAGGAGCTGAACGCTCACAACCAGGTTTGAATGCACATATATGCTCAAGTACATACATACATACATACATACATACATACATACATACATACATACAACACATTTGTGTTAACGGGTTAAAACATCCGTTTATTCTGTCCAACAGGAGTTAAATAACCGGCTGACTACGGAGATCACTCGGATGCGCTCCTGTTTCAGTGGTGAAACGGCGCTGTCACCACTTACCCAGGGCAAAGATGTGTATGAACTGGAGGTATGTGTAAACACACACGCACGCGTGTGCGTTGTGCGTTTCTTGTGCGTTTGCGTTTGCCTTTGCGTGTGCGTTTGCGCGCGCAAACGCACAAGATTTGGTCTTAAATCTTATGAGTGTTTCCCCCTCATCTTGTAGGTGTTGCTTCGAATTAAGGAGTCAGAGATCCAGTATCTTAAACAGGAAATCCACTCTTTAAAAGATGAACTGCAGTCTGCTTTAAGGGTAAGCAAAACTTTGAAACAATTTATTCAAAGTATGTTCATGTTGTTTTCATTATGTCTCATTTATGACAACATTTGAAAAACTTTAATTTCAACAGGACAAGAAATATGCCACAGACAAATATAAGGACATCTATACAGAGCTCAGCATTGTGAAAGCAAAGACCGACTGCGACATCAGCAAACTGAAGGAGAAGCTGCTCATTGCCACAGAAGCTTTAGGCGAGAAGACTGTTGATGGAACGGTCACATCTGGATACGGTAAATAGGAAATGTTCATTTAATTAGTACCACTGAATTAACCCCAAAAATTCTTTACGTCTCCAAAGTTTTCTAAGTACTGAAGCCAGTCAGGAGTAATGACAACCTGATTTGTCGCTGTTGTTGAGATCTGGAAAACCTTTTAAATTGGAAAATTAAAATGGGATGCACATACAGTTTTTGGTATTACAAAAAAATTAAAATATCCATAGCATTTATACAGTACCTCAGGTCTTTAGCAACCCAGCACTTATACAAGTCACATATTAAAATCATATTGCTTGTAAACTTTACTACTACCAAACTAGTATGCTACTTTAGTTAATGATAATAAGGGCATTCATTCATTGTGTTTTTAGATATCATGAAATCAAAAAGTAATCCAGATTTCCTGAAAAAGGAACGCTCAACAACGTCCAAGCAATCAAGAGGCATAAGGTCAAAGGTGAGTTTCAAGTTAAATAAAATAGTTTTTCCTTCCCTAATTACAGGCATTTTGTACATTTGGAGACACTTCCATGTACTCTAAAGCTACCATTTCAGTTTGCTGTGTGATGTGACATTGAAGCTTTTGTCGTGCAGACTTTATCGCTGTTAATTGTTGCATCACAGCCGCCACACACAGTAGACTAAACAACAGTTGGTTGCTAGGGACGTTTTTACTGAAAGTCTCTTGTCCTGTAAGTTTGTCATCTGTCTGTTTTGTCCGTCAGTTTGTCACTGAACAGGTCTCATGGGATAGCTGACACTCCCATTGTGGGGTGATTTCTCCCCCCCCCCCAACCCCTGCCCCGAGATGTGCTGTAGGTATAGCATGATGTAGAGCAAAGCATGCCCTTACCACCCTCGCATGATCTCCCCCCCACCCCTCAGCCTGCACCACCAGAGCCGCCTGTAGTGTCTACCCCTTAGTTGAATGTCACGGACGTGAGCGTTAGCAGTTCTTAGACGCGAGGATTTGCAAACTTTGTCCAAAAGCCTTTCTGGCTTGACATTTTAGGAAATACACTTATTTGTAATCTTTGCGTGTGTTAGATGAGGAAAACGATACCACTCTCTCGCCTGAAACGGTAAATATTAAGCTACAGTCTGCAGCCGGTTAGCTTAGCTTTGCATGAATAGTGGAAACAAGGGAAACGGCTGTAGCCAGGCTAGGTTAAAAAAATAAATAATAATCTGCTGACCAGTCCCTCTTAAAATCACAAATTACACATTATCTTATTTGTTTGATTGATAAAAAAAAAACAAAGTGTGAAAACACTTTTATTTTTCACAGTGGGTGAAACAAAAGTGTTAATTTGTGAGGTTTAGAGGTGCATTTAGTTTTCTTTGGACAAAGCCATCCTAGCGCTTGCTTTAAAAATCCAACACCTAATTATAGTGTTTCAGCTTCCTCATATTTAGTGTTTAACAATGTCAGTCCCAAATTGTCTGTAAGCTGACAGGCAGAACTGTAAGTCTGCAATAATAGGTTGTGAGTATTAGTGTTGCTCATCAGTGGACTAATGAACTATCTCAGATCATTTCATAGAGGAATGAGAGTGCTCTTTTGTTTTTTTTATTGAACATATCTCATATGTTCCAACATTGTTTTGCTCTGTTAATTTAAAAAGCCTTTCTATAATTGTCATCTTTTGTCTGTTTGTGAGTTTTTTTTATTTATTTGTGCATTGTACCTACCAGTACCTACCTTTTTGTGTGGCATGTCCATATTCCATAACACACTTTTGTTCCTGTAGATCTCACATTGAGATTAAAGTATGTCCTCCAGAGCAGAAGAAAAATCCCATTTTGTGATGTCTGTGTTTTTCTTGTTTGTTTTTGTTTTTCTAACATTCTTCTCTGCCCACATTCACCCCTGTCATTATTGAACAATAAATTACTTTCTTCTTTTCCTTTAACAGAGCCTGAAAGAGGGACTAACTGTGCAGGAACGTATGAAGCTTTTTGAGGCAAAAGATTCCAAAAAGATTTGAATATCAAGAGTCTGAAGTTTTGTTTCTCTTTCCTGTTCTTGGTTTTTTGGTCAGAACGCTTGGGCTTTGCCAGCAACAGCTGACGACTATTATTGGAAATGGAAATACATTTATCACGGTCAGTTTTAATCCTGGACCTGCTGCTTCCATGCCTCTCTCAAGTTGTCATAGTTTTGTTTGATTCTTGTTTCTTTTTTCATTTTTTTTTATTAATTGAAAAAAAAAGTAAGGTTTCTTTAAAAAAAAAAAAATCAATAGATGTATAATCTGTCCAATAGGGAGATGTGTCAAATACGCTGCGAGAGGGATACATGACAGCATTTTTACTGATCCTCCAAAATGCCAAAATAGACAGCAATACACAGTATGAATAATATATATTTCCCAATATGAATTAAGTATCTGCTGTATTTTATTATTGTTACAGTTTCTATATCTAATAATTTTAATGTGTTTAATGTTGCACCAGTTCTGTTGTACATAACTACTGGATATATGTAAGAGTATGGTTTGCTATTGATTGTTGGGGCATCTGCTGTACTATAACTATGGTTTGATTGATAGTGGAAAACGATGTGATGCTTACCTTGCTTTTGTATGAGAGTTTTATAAAATGGAGTGTCTTGTGTGTGAAGGGGGAAAAGAGGGGTGGGATTGCACTTATCACTTGACTACTTGAGGAAGCTTCTTTTTTTTTTTATTCGTCTCAAATTGGTGTAGTGACTTCAAGTCAATTATTGCAGTGCAACCAAACATCCTGACTTCTGTCAAATTTAGTGAACTGTGACTTGTTAGTGATACTGGATTTTTTTTTTTTTTTTTTTTTTAAGTTTCTTAAAACCTGGATTTGTGTTTTCTCAGTTTTGACTTTGGTGTGAGAATATCATCTCAGAAAGAAAAAAAAAATGGAACTATTTAGGACTTTGCATGACTGTACAGTATCATTTGAATTGCAGAATGATCATGTTGCATAATTTTCCTACTTACTGCTATAGTGTGGAACTCTTAACACTAATAAGCTTTGCTTTGCAAGTCCTACTGTTTAGGTGTTGAGATTGAAATGTTTTACTGTAAGCAGCAGTCTTTAAGCACTTGGCCCAATCCCTGACCTCTCACTAAAATCAAGTTGTGCCTCAACTGAGTGAAGAATATAAGCATCCATGAAACCTGTGCAGCTAAGGATACACACTGTATAGTATTCAAACCACGCCTTGTGTGTGTGTGTATATATAAATATATATATGTGTGGATATATAGATATCTATCTTATCTATATATACATATATATCTATAGATATATATGCATGCCACATGGAAGACTTCTGTGTTTTGTTTTGAACTTGTACCTTGCTTATTAGCTCTATATGAAATATATATATGAATATTTTTTATTTTCATTTGAATGTATAATGTCAAATAAATGAAGTGTTTGGAAATCTTGGAGTATTTCTTTTTTCATCAGCACATCCACTCGACCTCCTTTCTCAATTAAGGGAAAAAAACAACTTGACAAAAATGGATCAAAAAAGTCATAGTATGTTGAAAACATTGATATGAAGTTAAAATGTCGTATGTCGCTAAACGGATCATGAAAAGACATATAGAGCAATGAATGTTCAACGAGGTCCAGTTGGAGAGAATTTTCTCACGCAAAGGTCCGGTACATCACAGTCATGTCTAACTTGTGCTATGATTTAATTCTATATATGTATGTATATGTACATGTATACATACATATATCTATGAAGTAGCTCCTCCAGGAACATCAGCAGCAGGACATCACTGCCGTCCCACAAACGCCTCAGACGGCTTCCTGAAACTCCATGGAGCACCAGTTGCTTTGCAGGAAGTGACGTGTCATCACACAGATGGTGTGGTGAGAGCCATAAATGGCGGCCTTGATGTTTTCCAGAACATGGCATTATTATAACATATTTTAACAGCAGACTATACTATGAAATTCTTTCATGGCATCATGTATGTTGACATTTTTATGACAAATCAATTCTTATATTTTATGACATCCTAAACTATGATGTTCTTATTTCATACTATATCACTACTTCTACAATATTATTAGAGCCGCAACAATCAGTCGACTAATGAAGTAGTAGATTGACCAAAAATTTATCGCCAACTGTTTTAATAATAGATTAATCGTATAATACATTTTTAATGCAAAAATGCTGTTTTCAGCCACTCAAACATGGAGATTTCCTGATTTTTATCTTTGCGTATTGGACTGAAAAAACAACTTTTCAAAAACTCACATCGGACTTTGAAAAACTGGAATGGACATTTTTCAGTATTTACTGACATTTTACTGACCAAACGATTGAACTACAAAATAGCATAAAGATAATCATCAGTTGCAGCCCTACCAACAGCTTTTTCAGGTCATTATTCATTCCTGTTCTATAATTTCCTATCAAATAGCAAACAGCATGTAAATCTAAACTTACCAAAAACAATACACAATACACTATACACAGGCCATGAGAAGATAATTGTGGGTATGTTGAAATTGCAATCATTTGGTTTCGCATATTAACTATAGTGACTGATTTCCGTGACGAGCCACTCGGCTGGGTGCGGGAGAAGATCCTGTTCTTTACTCGCTGTTACAAAAGAGATTCCAGGCCGTTCGTATTTTTGGGTGAGGTTCCCGTTTAATTATAGTTCACAACTGACCATTTGCTTGATATCTATTGGTCTCCCTCTGGTGTGTTTTGTTTTGCGGTAAAAACCGTGCGATCTCCCCGTCACCCATGCATCATTACCTCTGTCAGTTGCACCTGTGCCCCATATATAAAATACCTCCCACACTAATACACACTGCCACCCGTGGTCAACCTGAGATAGGCTCCACACACACATATAATACACAGACCTAACCAATGGCTCCTACATTAACGGTGCCAACTCATGTTGGCACTCAACTCTTCCTCCCTCCTCATCTTTTAAAGCATCGATCAGTCTAACCCAGAAAGCGTCCTCTTCCTGTGGTTTCTCAGGCCACAGCAGGTAGGTATTCTTGTGTACGAACTTGCGTAATCGTGTGTAGGGAGACAGACAGTGTTCAGGTATCTCCTCCAGGAACACCAGCAGCAGGACATCACTGCCATCACATAAAAGCCTCAAACTGGCCAACTGAAACTCCACGGAGCACCACTCACTTTGAAGGAAGTGACGTGTCACCACACAGATGGTGTGGCGAGAGCCGTGAATGGCGGCCTCGATGTTGTCCAGGACAGCAGCGCCGGGCCGGAAGTCTCTGTGGTGAAGGCACAGCCTGAGCCTCGGCTCACCACCAGCAGGCCTCTCTAGATGGGGCACCAGCTGCTCCATCACCCAGGCCTCATCTTTAGAGCTGTAGGAGATGAACGCATCATACTGGAATTTGGTCCCTGCGCCCCTCTTACGTCCGCGTAGTTTTGCCCGCAGGATGAGCATCAGGTAGCGCAGAGTGGGGCCTTGTGTGTGCCAGGCCAGACACACACACACAAACAACATGTCCACCACAGAGCAGGCGATAAAGAGAGTGAAGGAAACCTGTTCATAGGAGCAGGCCTTATCATCAAACCGCCACAGGTGAGGAGATCTCCTGTTGTTGTCACACTGCAGGCTGTACAGGTAGGACACCTGGAGGGAATTTAAGAAAGTTTATTTTTGTTGGTTTACAATATACATTAATACTTATCACAGTATCTCCAGGTATTACCTGTGTTTGAGTGTTGTGGATGGCCCAGGTCTTAAACCAGGCATTATCACAGTTACAGGTAAGTGGGTTTTCTGTAATGTCCAGAACACGCAATCTGGAAATACATAAATATACACCAAGGTTAAATTTAAATACACACCAAATATCTATATGACAGTACAGGTAAAGTTGACACAGAAGAGGTACCTAGATTCCAAATAATCTTTTTCTATTTTTATGATTCAGCTATATGTCTATTTATAGGCTAGCACTTTATCCTGTTTAAAGACTACTGGATGCAGCTTCATCGTTACCGTACAGACAAGTGAGGGGTGTCTTCTGATCTAACTCTTGAAAAGAAAGTGAAATAACAGTATTTCTCAAAATGTTAAACACACTCAGTCTTAAAGTTGAAGATACCAGTATGAAACAAAACAACATAATAAGCCCATTAGCACCATGTCATGCTAGCTTGTCGGGACCAGGGCTGAATAATGCTCCAAAGTCAGCCCCCCCCCCCCACCCCCACCCCACCTGCATAATAAAGTAAAAAATGGAACTATGTGCGTCTCTAAGGGTTAAGAGCTGTTTGCTAGAATATTTAGTAGCACTTCTACCTTGGGAGAGCATCCAGCATAGTTTTGTCCACAGTGTGCAGGTGGTTTGACTGGACTTTGAGAATCTCCAGTGTATTATTTGGTGGCATCAGGTTAGCAGGCAGAGCATCAAGGTCTGCTCTGAAAAGAGTCAACTTCTTCAGATTTTTCAGAGGGGACAACACTGCGCTTAAGTTGGTCGTTTTCATAACAATACCAGCTATGTACAGGAATTTCAAATTGACCAGAGGAACAAAAGCGTCGTGATGGAAGTTGACCAGGATGCTGTGCCCCATGGCAACTGAGCTAAGTCTATGTTGACCTTGGAAGAAATGCGATCCAATGACACCAAGGCCTTGACCTCCGGGCCCCTGGTAGTTCATCTCCAGATACTCCAAAGTTGACATAGAAGATAGACAGAAAAGAATATGAACAGATTTATACATAAAATGCATCACTATAATTGACTCTCAAAAAACAAGTCTTACCTCCAAAGAAATAAGGTTTATGAAAGGAGCTTCATAAGATTTAAAATGGAGGCGGTTGTTGAACAGAACAAATTTCCTCAAATTGATCAAGCCAGAAAGAATATATGGTGTCAGCCTCTTGATCCGATTCCCACTCAAATCTAGGTATCTAATGGAAAGATGAATGTGTTAAATAAATGGACACTGAGAAAAATTTAGGAAAGATGAATGCACAAGCAGATAATGCATACATAAGCCTTGTCAGGTCTTCAAAGGTGCCGGCTTCGATGAAATCAATAATGTTTAAGCTGAGGTTGAGCTTCGTTAGCCTCCGTAGCTTACTGAAGGGCTTTTTGGTGATGTATTTCAGCAGGTTGAACTGCAGGTAGAGCTCCTCAAGTCGAGTTAGGGCACTGAATACCTTTGGTGTCAACTCAGTGATTTCATTTTTCGGGAGAGACAGGCGAGTCAGATACTTCAGAGGGACGAACCAGTTGGGGTCAATCTCACGGATTTTACTTTTGTCAAAGCTTAAGAACGTGAGGTGGGTCAGGTCTTTGAATGTGTCCATCTGAATGTCGAGCTTATTTTGATTCAGCTGCAGCGTTTTCAGGCCTCGGTAACCTTCAAATGTAGTACGAGATATCTGCTTTAACCCACAGTTGATGAGATAAAGTCTGCTCGTGTTGCCCCTACCCAGAGACAACTGAGCAACATTCCCAAGGTTTGCATCCTCAATAACAACCATGGGTGGCATGTCACAGTCCAGCAGGCTGTAGTTAGCCCGAGGTAACCTGGATCCTTTTAAGTCAACCTGTATCAAATTAAATGTACAGAATAGTTACTTAAAACTCAATAAAAAAGAAACAATGATTTTGCATAAGCGACAAGAGCACATACCTCGACTTTCTCAAGCTGGTCCATTCCTTTTAACAATCCACAGATAGTCAGTGGAGATTTCTCCACAAACAAAGAAAACGCCACCCAAGAGAGATTCTTCTTTGTCTCCGCTAAGAGTCCCACCAGCACGTCTGTTTTAACTCCCTGACAAAGCAGACTCTTCAGCCTGGGGTTGGAGGCAAAAACATCAGCCTGCAACTCCAGTTTTGAGTTGTTGGACAGCCTGATGTACTCAAGGACAGGGAAACAGCTCACATTAACCCTCTGGATGTTGTTTGCGAAAAGGTCGAGCCGCAAAAGAGTGGAGGATCCACCAGAGTCCTCACAGCTGAAGGCCTTGAGCAAGTTCAGGGACAGATCGACTACTTTAATGGCTGGAAGGGACTTAAAGATACTCGGAGAGATTGTTGCAAGTACGTTGTGGATCAGAAGCAGGGTTTGAAGCCTGGTGAGTCCATCAAAGGCATTGGAGTGGATGTGTGAGATGTTGTTGCAGGTGAGGTTGAGCATTTCCAGGACACCCAGGCCTCTGAATTCTCCTCCTTTTAGAGAGAACAGCTGGTTCTGGCTGAGGTCCAGGTGTTTGAGCCCAAGCATCTGACTGAATGATCCAGGTGGGATGACCCTGATCTTGTTCTTGGACAGGTTGATGGTTGTTATGTTATCTGGCATCATGCTAACCACATCAGAGAGGTTGGCAATTTTCTGGTTGAAGCACCACATAACGTCCGTCATGGGGAAGTTCAGAGAGCAGCCTTTAAAGCCAAAACCACAGCAGGCCGAGGTGTTGAGCAGCAGCAGGAAGAGGACGGTTCGCGTCATCTTTACTTGACAGCTACTTTTGCACAGATCGCACTGAGGTCAGTTCAAAGAAATCTAAAAATATGTTAAGATAGAAAAGCAAATGCATCATGGGGAAGTTAAAACATAATCTCACAAAGTAGCTGCACTGGCATTTCCTTGAAGAGACAAAGCATTTTAACCTACACCAGATGATTATTCTGGCTTCTTGGCAGCAAACAAGTTGTGCTCTGTTAAATGCTTCACCCCGTTCACCAGCTCATCGCTAAAAAATGGTGCTTTTAGTTGTTTTTCTAAATAAATAATGTATTTTAATTTTAAGTGTGGTTCGATTTTTCTACATTGCTACATTTTAAATAACAGCCACTCTACAAAAATACTGCATCAATCATTACTTAACAATATGAGGAGCCAGATTTGCAGTGAATAGAGAGTCAGACATTAAAAGTAATCAGGCCTTACTTTGTAACTATTGTTATTGTGAGCCAATAAAAACCTTTTATCTCTCTGCCTTCCATAATTGCATTGGAGGAAAACAATTACATTTGACAATTTTAAAATGAATGCGACAACTTTAACAGAGGTAAGTGTTAAAGACCTATGTTCCTCTTTTAATTTTTGCAGTACGTTCTTCTTCTCACATACAGTACTGTGTTACTTCTGCTACCCCAACTCTGTTACATTATGCATTGAATCTATATATGTAAATTAACTTTGATTTAGTCTAAATTTGAGTATTCTGACTGCATGTTCCAACCCTAACATTAATAAAATATTAGAACGTACCATTTGATGCTCCTCTTATGCTGCTTTTATTTCTGCAACTGCACTTCCTACATTAACTGACAGCTTCTTTGCATGTCTAAGTAAATCAAAAGCTTTTTGAGGAAGGATTTTGTCATCAGCTCCGATGACTGAGACAATGTGGCTTTAAATCATTTCTCCACATGAGGGAGCTATCTACTTGGGTTTTAGTGAAGCTACAACTGAGAGAGTACAGACATAATGCCAACATTTCCATTTGTTTAGGGAGACTCACCTTAAAGATTCCCCAGGTGACACTAAACTGTTCTGCTGTTGCCTTTAAACACAAGTACTGTAAAACTCTAGATGGATACTGATAAATGTTTAATCATTATAAAGCCAATGGAATTTTTCCAGCTCTACTTTTGCGAGAAAGGTTTTTTTTTTTTCCTTTTGTTAAAATAAATCTGATAAAATGTTTCCATGTGATGCTTTTAACGTGTCCTAATATTGTATACATATCATACATTATACCTTAAATTCGAATTATTTGCATATATCTGCTAGAATAACCGATTGGTTTTCATCGAACATGTCCAGTCTGAGCATCCACTGTGGGCTCTCCTGGTCAAGACAGCTGACCTTTGTGTCTCGCCTGAGACGGGGGTGAAGGGGCCAGCGGACGTGGGGCTGCCCAGCGCTCGGTGCCCATCCTGGGGGCGACAGGTAGTCCTCCATATAGTCCAAGTGGAGCTCGGCCCTGGGGCCCTGACCTTTGCAGGAGGACTACTTGATCCACGAGGAGAGGCACAGGTGACCCCGCTGATGGCAATTTAGCTTAAGGAGCTGCTTCACCTTTAGCACATCCACCCGACTGTGTCAGGGCAGATAGAGGAGAGTCAGGTGGTGCTGCCACTAGGAGTCTGTTTGTCTCTTAGTTAGACTTTGAATGATAGTAATGATGGCATTTCACCTCATGGCCTTTCCTAACGGGACTGAACAGCAAACCGATGAATTTATGTTGAAATAATATAAAAGTTATTTTGTTCACATTTTCCCTTGTAACGGTCATCAAAATGAATGAGTCTTTCTTATTTTTTTCCTCAGTTTATTCAGAGAAATACAGTGTGTATAATACAATTTAATGTCATCAAGTGAAATGATGCAGTCCAACATGACATCAACCATATAAAACCATTTACCCTTCAAAATGTTTTACTTACATTTATTATAATTACAATATTTATAAATCCGTTCAAAGGTTTGTCTCAACATGATTTTAATGGACTTAATTGTTAAAATGATCCTTATGGAAGTTACTGTTAAGTGCTGATGTTACATTTAAAAATATTTTTTCGGAGAATCTTGTAACAATCAATGTCCATAGTGCATTTGTAAGACTTCTTTTTTGTCATTCCTTCCCTGTGTGTCTTATAAGGTGCAAAATGTTTGAGGTTGTTAAGTTAAACTGAGGGTAAGAGTGACATTCATCCTCCAGCCAGTGCAAATCAATGGCATGCCAGTAATAATGAAGACAACTGCGTTCAAACAACTGTATGGAGTCAGTTATATTACAGTCAGATGAGTAGACGTTTAATTGTCGGTAGCAGTCAAAGGGCTCGGAGGACACTGGGCCTCCAGTCGCTGCATGGACGGGGGTCTCTTTGGGGTTTTGGCAGAGGAAGGGATGTCGGTGAAAACCACTGATCGGCCGTCTGGGCAAAGCAGGACGCTGGAGTCTGCCTCACACTTGGTGGTCCTGCTCGGCCATAAGGCCTCAACAGAACTGGGCCTCATGCCGAGACCCCCGGTAGAGAGAACCTCTGCGTTCACCGCCGATGCCTGACTCATCTTGATCAGCATGTCCAACGACTGCTTTCGACTCTCCAACGAAGCCTTCATTGCATTTCTCTCGCCCTCCTTTTCGTCTTCCTCCTTTTTCTCCTCCAGCTCCTCCTCCTCCTCCTCTGTCTCCGTCGTGTTGTCTTTAAGGCTGCTGTCCTCTCTCACGTTGCGGTCACCAAGCAAATCTGTTGAGTCCCTTTTAACTGACAGGTCGAGAGGCCCGTCGCTCTGGCGAGCCGTCCGCTCCAGCGCCTGGTGGATGTGGGAGAGCTCGCTGCGGATTTTGCCCAGGTGTTCCCAGAGGTGGCGCTGGGCGGGAAGGTCTTCCTTCTCCAGGTGGGAGATTTTGCACTCAGCCTCCTGGTACTCCTGCAAGGCCTTGGAGAGGTCACTGAGGAGAGCAGCCACTGACTCTGAAGTTCCCTCCCCCATTGTCCGGGCAGCAGTCGGGTCATGGCTGTTGGGTCCCCCACAGTTAGAAAGAGAGGATGTTTCACTGTTGGGGCTGGTGAGAGGGTCATTGTACCACAGTTCACTGGGCCGGGTCGGAAGCTGAGCATCCTGTAAGCTGAGAATGAGAGAAATGTAAGGCTATTTGAGACTACAGTATAACCAAATGAAATACCTTTACAGTTGTTCCCTGTAGATAATTGGTCTATATGATGGTCAAAATGACTCTTCCTGCTACATGTTTTACTACTCACAATAATGTAAAACAAAAAAAAGAACAATTTAAGGAAATCTTTACCTTCCATGGAAGAGAAGTTTGTCCGCTGCCATATTAAGAGTTGATGCAGTCTGAATATTCTTCAAAAGGTCCAAACTGAAACCTCCCATGGCCGGCTTCTTCTCCACAGGGGCCTCATGGTTCCCCAGTGGGGCCCCGGTCCTCTTGAGGCCCCAGCTTGCTTTGCCTTCCTTGGCTATAGCCTGCATTTTATCCCCCACCCTGTAACCCTGTTCGGGGGAGTCTCTCTGAGGTGACACCCAGCCAGCAGTCCCTGGCCGCAAAGCAGGCACCTTCCACAGATTGACTTTAGGCTGGAAGCCGGACAGAGGATTCACTTCTAGACTGTTTGTGGACGTCTTGAGCGCTTTGCTGTCACTCTGACTGGAGGCCGGTCCGAACGTATGCTCACACAGAAAGGGGTAGTAGAGGCGAGGGGGTAGAAGAGCTCTGTCTGTGTGGGTGCTGGAGGCTGGGTGCATCAGCTGAGCGGCCGACGCCAGGAAGGGAAGCTGGGCAAGCTGCGCGTGGGTCTGGGCGGTGACACCCGCGGCAGTAGTGGGAATAGCTGAGTTCATGTAGGAGAAGAGGCTGGGGCTGATGGGGTAGCCCACCCCGAGCACTGACAGGTTGAGTCCAGTGGGATCCTGGTAATCCACCAGGTTTGGCGGAGGAGGGTAACAGGGGATTGAACTACTCACTCGGGGCTGAACACCTTCAGCTTTGGCCTTAGAGTGGCTCGACGCCAACAGCCGCCACTGCTCCGACAGCAGACTAGGAGCTGTCAGATATGTTTTAGATAGCTTATAGTGTTTCAGTTGGGCCTCTACTTCTACTGAGCGTGCTCGTAAAAGCTGATCTTCCAGCGAGAGCATGTCAGCCATCAGAAGCTCTGACTCGGGCTGTTTTATTTTCCTGGCAGCGCACTGTGCAGCATCTCCTCTGTTGCGGTCACTGGAGCTCTCTTTTGTTAGCCCAGTGACCTCTGGTCCCTCTCCTCGTCCTCTCTCTTCTTCATCTTCTGGTCCTTGGCTTTCCCTTTCTTCACCTTCCTCCTCGACGGTCCTTCGTTGCCTTTGTCCCTCCTCAGTCCGTGTCACCCGTTCTAGAGCATCTTTCCCAGTAGCTTGATGGCCATGTGCCGACTGAAAGGGCCGTAGCTGTTCTGGGTGCAGGATGTTGCCCTTTTTATACGGCCAGTCTGACTCTATTAGCAGAGACAGGGAGTTCTTGCACAGACTGTACTTCATATGGTTGTAGAGGTGGGACTTCTCCATGCAGGTAAAGGGGCACTGGAAGCATTTGTAGTTGTAGGGTTTGCCCCATGGCCGGGGAATATAGTGAGGCTTCTTAGGCTTGCGCTCCTTGTGTTTGCTGGCAGACGTCACTTTACATGCATCGTCCTTGGACATGATTGAGTCTTGATATTGATAAAGATTGTGTGATTGTATTTAAATGGTGATAATTCAAGATATATTTTTCGATTTTATATCTTTTGTGCCAAGGTTCATTTCTTTGCTTTTTCCTCAGTTTGGTAAGAGCATGTATGGTACCTGTGAACACACAAGACAGTTCTGTATGAGTAAAGGTGATGCAAAACATGAACAGATCACAGAAACAACAATTTAGACAGATTTTGTATTTTATGTATAAAAAAACAAACAGGAGACAGCTTGCAGAAATGTAGCTCTGTAAGAAATCAACATATCTGAAATAATGTGTGCATTGAAGGGTGGTATATATTATTATGCACATATGTGTGTTAGGAGAGCACATTTGTTGTCTGCCTACGCTGAGGGTTGCCACTAACCTAACTGCAGGGAGGCCCACACTGCTCTGTTCTCACTGTACCTGCCACTACTCATTAGTTCCAGTGCAGCACCAGGCGCTAGCAGGGTCCAGGGCTGGGGGGCAAACAGGGGCCGTCACGGGGGACTAAGCACCTGTGCAGGGGGCCCTCACAACACTAACAGGCCTGCTCGAGCTTAGAGCCTGACCCTCGCAGGCCGGCTACAGGCGCAGTGTGGACAGGCTGAGGGTTGCAGGTATAGGACGGAGAGGAGTTGGGGGTTTGAGGCCTGGTTCCTAATGAGAGCCTGGCATCATGCCTATAGGGCGTCATTAGTGCCAGGGATGGGATCTGGGTCAGGACATGGTGCATAAGTTCAACTGCTCTCCTGAACTCTCTCTCTGTATTTAGAGTTGTGTTACACTTTATTAATCAATAAGCAATAATAGCATGTATTATTAGAGGCTACATTTGAATTACAAAATGATCATCCATTACAATAATTAAAGCTTTTTTAAATGAGATAAAGAGAAAACATATCTTTATATGTTTTCTCTTTATCTCATTTAAAAAAGCTTTAATTATTGTGATGGATGATCATTTTGTAACTTGATGTGTCTCATAAGAGCAGGTTAAAACCCCTCACCATCAATAAATCTAATGACGGACATTTTAATTAATTTATCATTTTCAACATGATTTTATTTTGTCTTTCTTCCATCAATAAATGTGTAGCAAACAGCTTGTATAGCTGCAATTTATAGATTTAAAGAGAACTGCTATTTGCACCTTTCAATTTACTCTGAAACCATTTACTGTCTCTCTTTTTCTCGTCTTTTTTTATATTTCCATCCCTCTGCATCATCCATTAGCATTAGCTTAATTATTATCCCTCTCTTCTCTAATTTTAAATACCCAAAAATAAATGTGTTTTTTTTCATCTGTTAAATTACAGAAACTTTGTGATCTTGTTATACTTTAAGCCAGGCCGATGGGTGAACCCTCCGGTGAAAGAAGATGTGAGGAGGAGTGTGCTCCTCAACTTAAAAACACTTTTAGCACGCTTTGAGGCTTTTATTTTGTCTTTTTTCCCCCAGGTCATTCAAAGATGAAAGTCTGTGTGATGTTCAGTCCAAGCTGAAGTAAAGATAAACTTCACCAACCAATCTTTTTCTGTCTTACACAGACGGCTCATGACAAAGTTTTGATATAAAGGCCAGTGAAGCAAACACAGGTGATGGATGGCCGGTTATACTGAGAGACAGCAGACAACCTCATCTATAAAAGCCACAGCACGAAGGGTGATGATGAAAGATGCAGTGAGTCTAACACAGCATGGCAGGCTGTTGCCAACTGCTCTCCCAATTGGACCCTAAGAATTGGCCCGTTTTGTGGCTGACCATTTGATTGGCTCACTTGTCCGCCCCAGGGCTCTGACCTGAGCTTTGAGCTCATAATGGAAGCTAACAGCTGCTGCTACGATCCAATCAATAAAAATCATTTTTACAGTAGTTTTTTTTCCTCTTCTGGCCACTGCTATCCGCTCGCCTCTCCACTGACTGTGCACTTCGGCCCCCCGCTGCCCCATATCCAAACCCTGCGGTCTTGTTTTAAGCTTTTAGGGCTGATGATCAAACAAGCCTAACCGCTTGAACATCTATTGTTCCAATTAAGGAGGTTCACCACACTAAAAGCTTTGACAAGTTACATGCAACAGCAACCACACCACTGTCAGACTATGGGACGGGCTGTTTGTACAGTAAGTAAATGCACACAGCGAGTGTAACTGAAATAGTTTTTAAGCATTTATAAATGCTTACTTTACCTTGTCAGGATGAAGAGTTGGTTGTCTGTAAAATAAGAAAGAGGATATAAATGTATTGTCATTAGTCATCTTTATCCGTTTCATTTTCAATATAATAAGAAATGTCCTTTTAACTCAATTTGCAACCAAACAACAACAAAAGAAAAAACATTGTTCTCCAAACAAAATAAATGTATTGCATGCATGAATAGACACATTATTTACTGCCGTTAAAATCTGAGAGACAAACATCAGATGATGCTGCAGCTGATAAGTTTTTAGGGTTACGGTTTAGGTGTACTTGGTTACAGGAATTGCATTAGAATCACATTTAATAATGTTAAATTGCATGTGTAAAATTAGTGTCAATGCAGTGTATAATTTTAACTTCAAAAGTCTGTATATGAAAATAATAAAACTGTATTTAAAAAATTGTTCTAAGCACATTTCGCTTTAGAAATTAACAATCAAATTGCATTGAAAATACAACTTAAAACGTATCCTTTTATGTTTCAAAATCTATAACATAAAAGACATACAACAAAAGCATTTTTCTTAATGTGTGCAGAAGCACAATGTAAATTAGGCATCTCCTTAAGTTCCTATTTAAAATATCACTTAATCTTAACAAACTAACCTGCTTGCATGCCACAAGCTACTTGAAAGTAGAGAAGAAATGTATTCATCCGTACCTCGAGAGCGTCCCGGTGTGGCTGGCTGTCACTCCTCTGCAGCGGCACTGGGAGGGCAGCGCGTCCCGCTCAAATAGGAGCGCAGGAGCGAGTGTGGATATATATATTGACTGGGAGCATTGCCCGCAGGCACTACAATACAGCAGCTCCCCCCTCCCCTCACTCCCATCCCTCTCCTCCCTCTCTCCCCCCCTGAATTGTCAAATGTGGTCTCTACCTTGCAGCCGGGATGCAATATAACAACTTACACTACACTTTACCAGCAAAGGTTAGGTTGGTGATGGTTTATCGTTAAAACGCAGGGTAGACATTTGTCTGAGTTAATTCCTCCATTATGAGGTCATTTTTTAAGGTAGCTTATTGTATGTTTTTGTTGTTCTTAAAAACAAATGCTTTGCTCAGAATACTGAAACAATTAAGAGTTTAATTAGTTACATGCTGTGTTTTTCTGATTATTGGCAGCATAACTAACTGTCTAGTTTTATCTAACTAGTCTAGCGTTCATTTTTAACCCTTAGAAAAATGTTTAGTTTTTTTATTAAAGATTGGTAAGCTGTTAAATGTGAATTAATATGTCAACACCTGACAATCATGTACTAAAACCAGTTTTTCAAACAAAATCCTGACACCCAATGTCTTATTAATAATTTCTTATTTTCAATCAACTCGCACTTGTCAATGTAAATTTTTTCCATAATGAAATTTACATCAATATCATAAAATGCTCATAACAGGATGATTTCCAGCAGAGACAAAAAAACAACAATCTCATAACTGTTTGAAAAATAAAGGTGTGTGTATCTGCTCTTGTGCCTGTGTCTGCATGTCTCTCTATGACTGTCTAACACAGTAAGTATGAGTGGGGCTTTGGATTTATTTTCTACTTTTTCTGCATCACCAACAACATGCAGGCAGCCGGGTGTTGAGGGGTGTCGGGCATTCGGAGCAGCGTTCCTCAGAAGGGAATGATTAGCGCAGTGGTACAGGGCACTGGATGGGTTATTGACGGGAACTATAAGATCACATCTACAACCCGTGACTGTCACGTGTGTCTACTGACAGTTCAGCCTCATTTCTCTTGAACTCATTTTTGTCCTCTACCACTTTACCTGGCCTTCTTTTGTATCCCTTTGTCTCCCGCTCACTCCTCGTCTCCTACCTCCCTCCTCTTTCTTCTCTCTCAGGCGTCTTCTAAATTGAACCCACGACCTCTCAATCTCCACAATCTCTGCTTCTTTCTTAATCCATCTTCTCTTTTAGCCTGTGCAGGTTTTGGGTCAAGTCCAGGTTCTTCATTTCTCTCCTCCGGCTGGGTGGGAAGCGCGCATGCAAGCCCCTTTGAGAAATGTCAGCGTCCGTGTGCTGGGAAAGTCGGGGGCCCTTCACGAGCCATCAGACCCGCTGTCACACCGAGGCGGCCAAATGGAGACTGACAGGCCACTCCATAGAGCCTAACCATCTGTACCAAATGTGACAATAGGGGAAAGAGGATGTCTGGTAAATCAGGATGAACGACAGGAGCGAACTGTGACATGGAGGAGAAAGTAGAGAGAGGAGAGAAGCAAGATCCTCCACTTCTTAAAGCTCGCGCACATGGGAGATGGTGTCAGTTATTTCATTTTTTTCTCCAACTACAGAGACACTCAGGAGACAATGTCAGTTTCTCCTGTTAAGTGTAAGAGTGTCAAGTGAGGACTTACTCCTTCAGCCTCTTTGTTGTCAAATTTGGTGGAAAGATTGTTGGTATTCAAGGTGTTAAATGTTTTAGCCTGCGTAAAGTCTAACATTCTTGGTTTCGAGCCGACACTATCTTGCAATGATTTCTTTAAGCTCTAAATTCTATAGTAAAGATCTAAAAGTTTCCATATTCAAAGAAGTCAAGCTGAATAAAATATAAGAGAACCTCGGGAGAATTATTTATGATTGAGGGGTTTGAAGGGCGTTATCGCCATGAATCAAGTGAATGATTGTGAATAAAAGTAGTATTGTATTGCTTATAATAAAGACGCATGACCATCAAAGACATACTGGACTGGAAAGTATATCTCATTAAGTAGACACTGACGCTACCATCACCAGTCTATAAAAAGTTAAGATGAGACCTGCATCATCGTGCTTGATTAAACACTACGTTAAAGACGGCATACAGACACGGACATCATCAGTAAAATGTCTGCATGTATATTATTTACATGCAAAGAATTCTACATGTCCTTATCAGTGAACAATTGAAATGTCTAACCAACCTCAAACAGTTTTTTTTTATTTCCCAGATTATTATGTGTGAAATATGTAGGCAATATGTAGACATTTCTCCTCTACTGCAATTTGTGTTACTCAGCACTTACAACCAGACCAACACACACACACACACACACACACACACACACACACACACACACACACGCGCACACAATTAGTTAAGAGACCTGCATTCATTTTGACATGCTGTTGTGTTACGCATACTAATCTCACATTTTTGCCAAGCTTCACATTGATTTTCCATGCAGGCCCAATGTTAACATAAAAGGTGGTGCTGATATGAGAGTGTATTGATCGAGCCACTGATTAAAGCTTTATGTATCTATAGGAAAATAGCGAAAAGAACAAGATGATTGGCCGATACATGATGTGACTACATGGCGTAGCTTTTGCGTCAGGATCATGGACAGCGCTATTTGTAGTTTGTGGGGGTGCTTGTGTCACGGCGGTACTGTCCAGAGAACTGGCAGAAAGGGAGTGGTGCAGGATGGATGACAGACACCTTTGTTTTGCCTGCTTGCTTTGCGTGGTTGTAAATATAACTTCTGTCTCAACATTAGACGGGAAACCACAGGGAAGTGAAGCGAAAGTCAACGAGAGACACTTGCAAACAGCTGTTTCTACGCACCCTTCGCCGCTGATTTTGTTAGTATTGTTCATACATTTTAAACAATTTGCTCTCTTTCTCTCTCTTAGTAGGCTCTGTTTGTGTTTACAGTTATTTGAGCATGGGATCACACACCACAGGCTCCTGACTCTATTGGGGGGGGGCACTGCAGCTCTGTGGGCGAGCCAGGCCCCCTGGGGCCCAGACATAACACCTTTTATGATCAAGATAAACAATTCTTTTTTTTCACAAATTATCACTGTTGTCTGGCTTTTTGTTTGCTTGTATTTACTTGTTTTTATACCCCAAGTACAAAACACATACTCAAAGTCGAAACGCAAACTCCCGTTTTTTACCTTTTCGCAGGAAAAAGTAGGAATGTGAAGAAGCTGAGACTTGCAGTGTGAACACAGAAGTCTCCTGGCGAGTTAAGAGAGTTGAGGGTCCTTATGGAGCGGCATCTGGGGAGGCTGACAGGAGCACTCTATTACCACTCAGAGAAAGGAACCCGAGGGCTGCAACAACACCGCTAGCAGGGAGATCCAGCTGTGCTGATGCCTCCGAACACACACATAGACACACAAACAGAGCCATGCAAATTAAGATAAAATCTACGTGCACCCACCATCTGAAAAAAAATGGACTGTATGGAGTAATGAAAAGATATACAGACAGGACGATGGATGACTAAACAGCGACCTCTAACCCAGGGTGAGTCTTTCCACTGCCTGAGTTTTAGGCCTGAGGTGGAATAGCTAACAGCTCCTCTCTTAGTCTGTGCTGCTGGGCACATTAACTAAACTCATATCGCTCTCAGCCACTATCAATTATTCACCAACACCCCTCCCTTCTTCCCCCTCTTTCCCTCTTTCCCCCCATTTTCAAAGGAGAACAACTCCAACAGCCCTCCCAAGACACAGTGACAAAACAACCTCATGCCCTTGGTGACTTCCTCTGGTTTTCTTTAGCACCTACTGTGTTTCATGCCTTAAAGTTATCATTATAATCTTAATAATATTCATCAACTTGCTAAGAGCTGTCTTACATCATTTTTGCAATAATATAGTACATATACTGCAGCTGCTCGATGTATAATCAAGCTTGTTTTTCACGAGGCACTTCAGCAGTCCCGGAGCAAGTGGAGCTTCAGTGTTTTGCTCAAGGACACTTCAGCGGGACAGAACCTCACCAACAGAGGCTTACAGTCTCTCAAACTGATTGGCCTCTGACACTTGAATGATAATGGACTTGCAGAGTACGGATTGCTGTGCAAACTAAACGAACTGTTTCGCTGTGATTGGACTGATGTTTCAGTTTTCTTCCCCATACGTATGACATATCTGCATCTGACATTATGAGGTTTTCATGAAGCAGTACCCAACTTTTGAAAAGGAGTAGCTCAAGAATTTGGAAAATACTAATACTAAACAAATCCCCCAACCAGCCCCAATAAAGCTCAGAAGTTGACATGTTACATCTAATTTGTTTTAACAGTGTAAAAGTGAAAGGTTGTGGTTTAACTGAGGGCTATGTGCAGGTATATTTTTTGGTTCTGTCTAGATGGTAACCCACAAGGAGCAAAACATTGTGAAAACTCTCATTGCCCCACGACCTATCCTAACCTTTACCATTCAAGGTCAATGCCTTACCTCAACTATCTTGTGAGAGTGTCACAATCTGTGGGTATTTTTTCGTCTGTGTGCCAGAGGCAACCTCCATTTGATTACAAGGCTCCAGGAATTCACGACTACCGCACACAACCTACATGTTAATTGTAAGATTTTGGAGGTGCTGGTAGGTGGATTTGTTACCTCTGGACAGAACCAGGCCAGCTGTATCCAACAGTTTTCAGTCTTTATGCTAAGCTAAGATGACAGAATGCTGACTCTACATTTATATTTAACAGACAGATATGGGATTGGTATGGATCGTCTCATTTACTCTTGACAAGAAAGTGCATAAGCATCATTCCCAAAACTATTCCTTTCAAAGGTCATTGATGTCTTTTAAGTTATCAGACTCGCTTTCAACATCCAAATGTCCTGACAAAACAGACATGTGTCCTTTTCAGAGGTGAACTGCCTCAACAGTATGTCAGGGAACAGCCCTAGGAGCACAGAATGAGACATTTTCAGCTTCACACTTAAATGAACACACACAATTATACATAAGAGGGCTGGATGAACACTGGCTATTTTCCAAAGTGAAAACACAGCCGTCAATGTAAGCTGGGCTGATATCTGAAAAGGGCAGATGTCAAGGTTCAGTCATGACTGGACTTATGACTCGCTGGATTTTTCTCTGCAGAGATCTACGTGCTTCTCTGAGTCCAACACCAGATAAGGATGTAACTTTGCAGCAGAATCAGAAAGTGAGAGCTGCTTGTTACTATTCATTTGGAATGAGAGCCAGCTGATGCGTAACATTCACTGTTTATCATTCATATATATATATATATATATATATATGTGTGAGTGTGAGGAGAGGTGGAGTTCACACCATGCTGTGGGTCACTGACAGGAAGCAGCTGGTGCCTCGGCAGCCCGCTTTTTTCGCTCATCGTCTCTTTCTCCGCCCTCCCGTTTTAACCAGCTGCCCCCAAACGCACCCGCAGGAGGCGGGGTCTCTCTCGCCAAGGCACCTGTGGGTGTCACCTGATGGGGGAAAAGCAAGTGGAAATGAAAGGAAGCAGCCGAGTCTGTCAGAGCACATCAGGAGTGCTGTCCATCACAGTGCTGACCTTCAGGGTGTGTGCGGGCATGTGCATGTGTAAGTCTATCAACAACTGAAGCAGTGTGTGTGTGTGTGTGTGTAAGTATGTGCATATTAAGTCATTGACCCACAGGGAGTTTATGTGAGTGTGTGCATATGTTTGTTCATCAATGCAGGATGTGTGAGACCATGTGTGTACATTAGCGCCTTGATCCCAGGGAGTGAGTGTGTCCGTAAACACATAGACCTTAAGGGTGTGTGTCTGAGTGTGTGTCTAACTGTCTATCTCAGTGCAGTGATCTGTATAAGATAGCTGCAGTAGCTGGTAGGTCATTGACAACCTACTCCACTCCTAAAACCATATCTCCTGACCTTACTCAGTGTCCTCAGTTCTGACAAATTCCCAGAGAAGGGAGTATCTGTTACCCAAAAAACGTGTCCAAAATCTGAACGCTAATGCACAGCAAATGTCCATATGTGTTGGGACCACAGTACCAGCATGTCTTCTTGCCGGGACCGGGGCTTTTATTCCCTCAGCAACAGGGCTCACACTCTGGGGACCGGGGACAAGTTGATGGTGTCAGTCAGTTTCCCAGCTGCAGCCAGGGCCCCCCCATGTACGCCCCAAAGCCAGTGGCCCCTCACCTCCCCCTTTTCACATCTCTGGGTTTGACTGAGGATGGGTGTGGGGGTGTGGGGGGGTGGGCAGCAGCAGGGAGAGAGAGGGAGAGAGAGGGAGAGCGAGAGGCTGCTAACTCCTGGAGGACGGCTGTTCAGCTCTGGCTGTCCAAGCGGGAGGAATTGAGGGAGACAGGGACCAAAGCCCGTCAGCTCCATCCCTTAGGGTGCCTCGGCCTCCCAACTACAAGTCCATGTTTTAGCAAACCATATGTTCACCCTCTCCCCAACCCAACCCCCCCACCCAGTTAGCAAATAAACAAGTCAGGAAGCCATAGCTAGAGGGAAGTCTTGTTTCGCTCTCACTGGCTGTCGTTCTCGCATATTCCCACTGCCGCTTGCCGATTCTCTCCTCTCACATCCATTCATTTGGAGCTGTGATACACAGCGGATGGTGACAGAGAATGTGTGATGGGTTTTTGGAAAGTGTCTTCTATTTTGGAGCCGCTTCTTTTTAATGTATTTCTGCATTTTTTTACTAAGAAAGACTTCTCAGGCCTCATTTTTGTAAAATCAATGTAGCACATCATTCTATGTATTACAGCCATACTGGACAGTTCTGCCCCTCATGTACAGTACATTCAATGTTGATGCATCAAGTAGCGTACCCTAAAAGAAAAGTGGGATTGTGAATGGTTCAGTAGCAAGTCGGCCTTTAATGCAGGAGTCCAGAGTTTGCCTTTTTATTAACGGACAATAGGGTTTGTGTTCTGGTACCAACCTAAGTGTTAGTAAGTATCAAAAAAGTTGGGATATGTTATGTTTTGTAAATATCAGTGCCGAAATGCAAATACCTTATTAGCACTATCATTTTCATATTAACCAAGACTAAGAGTATACAGCCTTGCTAGTGACTCTGTGAGGCTGTACTTATAGTGCAGGCATGTAGCTCAACCTCATACATATTGCAGCAAAAACAAACTCATTGGATTGTTTTGCCGTATTTGCCTTATTTTCCTAGAAGCAAAAAAAGTAAAAGCACTTAAGCTTGCAATATATCAGTTATGAAAATTAATTGTGATCACCTAATTGATCTGTTCTCATTCTACCCACATCTGGTCATATTCTACAAAGATGTGGTCTTATTCAATCCAGATCTGATCCTATTCTACCCAACCTGATAGTTGGTCTTATATGACTTTCTTGACTTGTAAAATTATCTTTTAAATTGACAAACATGTATAATGTATAATTCACGGTGGTGTGGTGGCTAGCACTGTCACCTCACAGCAAGCGGGTCCCGGGGTTTGATCCCCGATCCCGGGCGGTCCTTCTGTGTGGAGTTTGCACGTTCTCCCCGTGGCAGGGTGGGTTCCCTCTGGGTTCTCTGGCTTCCTCCCACAGTCCAAAGACATGCAGCTCAGGTTAATTGGACTCTAAATTGCCCGTAGGTGTGAAAGTGAGCGTGAATGGTTGTCTGTCTCTATGTGTGCCCTGTGATATACTGGCGACCTGTCCAGGTGAACCCTGCCTTCGCCTAATGTCAGCTGGGATCGGCTCCAGCTCCCCGCGACCCTGAATAGGATAAGCGGTTCGGATAATGGAAATGTATAATTCATGGCCCAATTCAACTGGGTTCAAAAAGAAATTATGTAAATAGTATAAATAAATGAAAATAATGTTTCTCTCGGTTGACTACCGAGATTTCTTTCCGAAATAGGGTCCCATGGTGGGCCACTGGTGAGAAGGAACTTCGCCTCTCTATTAGGATAAATCATCTGGGAGTAGTGAAAATGTTGTGTTAATACATTTGAGTTAATTTTGTTTTACTGAAAATTAAAAGTCGGAGATCATCAAAATCCCAAGGATTCATCCTCTGGGGACCATGGATATTATTGACCAAAGTAGTGGACCGACCGACCAATCAACAGACCAGCATCGCCATTCCTAGTGCCATGCCGCTGACATGGCTAAAAATGTTGAACAAAACGCAGCTCTTGTGGCGTGTCTGACGTATCAGCCATCAGGCCGTTGTTGCTTTATAAATAGGCCTAATGCTGTGTTTATAAGGAAATAATTGCTCTCTCCAGTTACACTAAACCTCAATGACTCAATGTCAGTATTTTAAAATCCCAAAAGATGTTTTCCAAGGGGTGAATGAAAGACAGTCCCAAACAGATGGACAGCTTGTGTACAAGGTCCGCAGAGCCAGTCAGTCCTCCCTTTGGGCAGAGAAATTGTCCAGAGATGGACAGCTGTGCCCAGGGCAGGGCATATAGGAAGTGAAATCACACACAGTATTTATGGCTCCCTCGGGGTCTAGTGACTCACTGACCTGGCCATCCAGCAGCAGACAGGCAGACAGTTGGCAGTCCGAAGTTTTTCCCAAGGTCAGCCACCATCCATCACAGTTTTAGGTTACAAGATGAGATAAAAAAAAAGCATTGTTCTGTTTAACAGAACTGCACTTCTTATATCTCACTTCCTGTGCTGAATATATAGTCCACCAGGAATCCCCGTGTATAGCACCATTTCATTCATGATGGGAAATAAAACATTGAAACAGGTAAAGCTAAACACACAGAACAAAAAAGAAGGAAAAGAAAGACGAATACAGGCATTAAATGCAAGCTATGGGTCTCTTTTCTTTCTCTGCACATACAGTAAAATGTCCCGTCTGTGTGTAGCGTCCATGAGTTCACGTGATCAGTACTTCGAAAATGATTTTGAATTAGAACAAGCCTGGAAGATCTTGTGGAATTTTGATCGCATCTTTATGGATTTTGTCCTCATTGATTTTGTCGGGGGCTTGGTAACTCGTAAACACACACACAAACATGGACACACGCATAATGACATGACAGCCTGCCTCACTGACTGGTCCATTGAGTCATCATTGACCTTCCGTGGGATTGGAGTTGCCAGGCCAATTGACCAAATCACTGATCTTTAAAAGCAGCTCTGCGGGCAGGAGGGGGGTTGAGTGGCACCCACTCCTCCTCTACTAAACACACACACACACACACACACACACACACACACACACACACACTCCATCCACCTCACTCTCTAATCAAGGAGCAGGCAGGCAGGACTCTGGGTCGCCACAGCGACACTAACAAGAGGCGACAGCTCCTCAGCGCTCGGGGCAACGACCAGCTCGGCTGTCGAGACCGCGGAGAGAGTCCGCCAGGCACGCACTGAGGCAAGGTTCGCTGTTTTGGGAGGAGGAGAGATGGAGGAGGAGGGGGTTAGGGGGGGGGGAGGGGGAGACAGGGAGCGAGCTGGTGGTGTAGATGCATGGGGAGTTAATGAGGAAGCGTGGATCTGAGAAATGACACACTGACTTGCTCTTTTGATTCAGTCAGTCACTCACTGTCTTTAAGTGCATATTTATACTTCAATCTGGATACTTCAACAAGACAACACAGAAACAAAAGCAGGAGCTGCAGCAGCACACACACACACACACACACACGCACACACGCACACACACACAAGCACACAATCTGAACTGACGTGCACCCTCACCAAGCCATCCAGCCCTGGGGCCTACTTGCAGAGTGCTGTTGCCCCCTCAACTCCACCCCCCCACCCCTCACCCTTCATCCCCCCATCTCCTCTGGAACACAGTTTAACTTCTGTCATTTAGATGAAGCAAGTGAGTCAGTCTAAGAGTGGCAAGAGGATGTGACAGGCCGGTAATGGACAGGACAAAGAGGAGATTTATGAAGTATTAGTAAACCTTAATAATTCACTACACGAAAGACCCTGGGAGTCCCCCAGCCAACCCCCTGTCTCTGGCTCTCATCCCAGCCCTGATGTCTTCTGGATCTCTTGCTCTCTCTCTCTCTCCCACAGCGCCTGTTAACAGTCAAAATCAAATACAAGAAGAGTACAGAATGATCTTCCCTGACTGATCATTTAAGACAGTTTCCTTTAATATTTTTACCTTGCAATCGACGGCAAACCCCAAGAAGTCTAAAATAATAAATACTCTTCAAAATGGACATTTAAAATGTAATTTGTCATATTGATCTGACAAGTATTCAATTATGCCCATTAATGAGAACGAGTAGTTGAAAAAACAATCTCACCACAAAGTGAATATAATAGCTATCTGTCTTTGTCAGCAGAGTTTTCTTAGTTGTCATGGATCTGTAGGTAATGGTTTCTGAATTCATTTTTTTCAGCACTTCTGCAGAATGGTTTCCGTTGATCTTATGTTTGCGGCTAAATATTGTGACGTGCTCAGAAAACTAAACTTCACATCCCTCTGCAGAAATTACCAACTGACAGCAGCACAATGATAATAAAAATAGTTTAAAAATCTTGATGCAAGCCTCATTCATATGTGCTGATTTAATAAGACTAACAAGGTCAACAGCTACACTAGCAGCTCTGTATGAACATACAGTAAAACCACATTTCACAGCAATACATGCAATAGTTGTCAAGACATCACCTATCTAAACCACAAAGATCATCAGTGTGGTGGCATTAAAGGAAAAGTTAGGAAAAGTTATCATATTCTGTTTCCTCTTCTGGTCATCATCAATGTCCTTCTCAAATCTTAAAGAAATCGATTCAATAGTTAAAAATGTCAACCTCATGGCAGCAACAGAAGAAAAGTCAGGGGATCTGCATAATCGGTAGGATTCTTTCTCTCGGCACCAGGAATGTGTGTACGGATATTGATGCCAATCCATCCAATAGTTGTTGAGATATTTCAGTCTGGACTTAAATGATGGAGCGACAGACTGACATTGCCATCAGTGCCGCTAGAATCAGTGTCTGTTTTGGACTCCTCCCTCACCTGTCTGGTAAGCAAACAAAAGAAGAACAATAGGCACTGTCTCCAAATTTAGGGTACCTCCTTCCACCACCACCGGCCACCAATTAACTATGATAGAGTTGAGCAGGTCACAATCGGTCAGACAGGCGGCCTAAAGGGAAACACAGACACAGATAAGCGTCCTCCATCCCAGCTGCTCCTCCACGGGTCCATCATCAAACAAACAGGGTGGAGTTAATTCCCTCTCTCAGCAGCCATCTCTATGACAACTGCAGTCATAGCTGAGAGTGGCAGGCGCAGTCATTAGATCCCTAGATACCCCCACTGGCTGCTCTTTTTACCCTCTTTTGTGTGTGTGTATGCTGAGTGGTGGGAGGGGCGGGGGTTGGGGGGGCGGAGGGGGTTTACAGTGATGGGTGTCAGCACTGAGGCCTGGTCCAGTCTGCTGTGGCCTGGTGTGACAGCACTGCTGCCTGACCACTCCACCCATGACCCCCTCTCTGCTGCCTGCATCGCCCCGAGAGACGTGGAGGGTGATGGGGACTGGCACCGCAGGGGCCTCCCTGGCTGGTGCCTTTGCTGGTGGTCTCTGTGGCCTATTAGTGTCTTGCTATGGGCCTGTCAGACTGACAAAACAGGGGCCTGTCAAATTAAGTAGGGGCTGAATATCGGAGATATGTATTCAAACGCACCAAGGGGAGATGGTGGCGAGGAGGGGTGAAGAGAACCAGGATGAGGAAACCACCGGTGCTAATGCCGACGCTAAGTGAGAGTGACAGGTGGAGAGCTGATCGGAGGGAGAGGAAGGAGAGAGAGAGAGAGAGGGAGAGGGAAAGAGAGGGAGAGAGAGAGAGAAACAGTAACAGTAGTTGATAATGGTGGCGTGGTTGTCCTGAGGAGACTTGTTAAGGGCCAGTCCACACAGAGCCAGACAGCCACCATTCCCAAGGATCTGAACGCAGGTAAACTGCTCCAAGTTTGGCCCAAACAGCTTGGAGTTACAGCACTTCACTTAATGAGATCAGACTGATGAACCCTGTGTGCAGGTGTGTGTGTGTGTGTGTGTGTGTGTGTGTGGGTGTGTGTGTGTGTGTGTGTGTGTACGCACCAATGAAGCATCCCAAACCACAAAAGTATTTACTGGAACAATAACTATTTCCTCTGTCGGTAAGCACATGTACCCAAGGCTCTGCAGACTTTTTGTGTAAGACATGCACATTTAAGAAAACAAGCATTTATCCCGGGCACCGAAGGGATCTTGCTCAATCTTTTCTCATTATTGCATTGTAACTTTTTTCTCTCGTCACTGTTTGGGTTACTTCACCTCTGGAGACACATTGGTTACTCGCGCTTCAGGCCAGGCCATTATGAAGCCACACACAGCGTACCTGCACTAAATCCCGACAACAATGTCTGATTGCTAGCGCGAGCAGTTCTGCTCGCTCACTGCACACGGAGTCGTTGAACTTCGCCGAGAGTTAGGCCGCTGTGTTGGGATGCTTCGCCTATGAGCCTCATCATGTGTTCGGCTCTCGGGAGAAGAGGCTGAAACACACAGGAGCAGGTGAACGATCAGCGGCAGGATTAGGTGTGATGGCAGTTGTATGACAAAGGCCCGTGCGAGCGTACATGTGTGTGTGTGTGTGTTACAAGGGGAGCCGTGGCAGTGCCTGTGCGTTTGGGAGAGGGCTGCGACTCTCCCTCTCATGTCGCTGCGCGTTGCTGAGACTGAGAGGCTGATGCACAGTGGCAGCTCCCCCCTCGCAGCCACAGGCCCGCCCAGAGCCACTGCAGATGATAGTTTTAATTGCTTTCAATCTTTCAGGCTAGTCCCTGCCCAGTGGCGCAGAGTGCTTGTGTGTGTGTGTGTGTGTGTGTGTGTGTGTGTGTGTGTGTGTGTGTGTGTGTGTGTGTGTGAGATGGTGTTTTGCTGTGTTTCTGTGTATGTGTGTGTGTTTATGTTGAACAGTCATTGTCTGCGGATGCTGTACACATATGTGGTGTGTGTTTGATGGATGTGTTTGTCCATTATGAGAGGAAAATTAACAGAGAATTAAGGCCTCGCAGTGTTACATCTGATGCGCACTTTTACAGAAGAATATGTTTATTAGACATCCACCACCGTCACGTCCAACATAAGAACACACTCAATAACGCTGAAAGAAAAGAGTGGATGATTAAATAGACAACCCCCCCCCTCCCTTTCCATAAAGGTTATGTTACGTGTGTTTATAAATAATAAAGTTTAGGGTTTTCATGCAAAGACCTCAAAACATGCACTCACATCCTTAAAAGCATTTTAAACGTGGTGAACTACAAAACCAACCAATAAATAATTCAGAGTCAATGTCGAAATGGCATAACAGAACACAGAAAACAGCCAGAAATGACAGCCATTTATTCGATATGTGTGTGAATTAAATAATTTCCAGTAATCATTTTACGATGGCTAACACCGACAGTCAAACAGAACGGATGAGGAGCACAAGTGTTTTTTCATTGAGTCTGCTGTTGAGGGAGACTCCAGGTCGCCTGAAATGAGGCAATCAGAACAACGCTGAACGCTGAACTGCAAAAGGGAAAAATAGCTATGAAGAATATCAAAATATTTTAAAATGTATTTATATGTACAAATTCACATTGGGATTGTGGGTTATACAAGCTATATTTACATTGTTGGAGACAGTGAATACGTTACGATACATGGCCTGATTTTACACATTTTATGGATCAATAAATCTAATTTGTTTTGTTTGTTCGATTTTTTTATTAAAATTATTTGATTTACTTTTACAATTATTCATATATTGCAAATATTTTACTGTCAATTAGTCAGATGTATCATTTAAGTTATAAACTCTAATGAGTTCAAATTATGTCAACGAAAAAACGAGTGTAACCATTACCCTGCTTGTTAGTATATAGGGACACGCATACATACATACCACATATTGCCATGTGAGATTATTTCATCCGTCAAATACATAATGAGGTTTTAGCAATTGTCTTTTTCTGTCCATCTGTATAAATGTTAAACGTATTAAATGAAAAACACATCTGATATGCATAAATATAAAGAAACATTGAGGAACATGAGTACTGAATGCATAATATAATAATATAATACAGGTTATATGTGCAAGTTTGGATGATGCAAGTCTGCAACACGAGGTATTCATGCTCACTTCATAAATCCAATGAGCTGCTTTACCTTCTTTCCTCTTGTCTTTAACATAAAGACCAAGTATTTACTATCAGTCCGATACTCACAGCACAATATACTCAATTATCCTATTCACGTAATTCTTTTTTAAAATAAATACATAATAAATGCAGTACAAGGCAGCCTTTGCACGGCTGAATGGGATTGATCCTGTTAACCTGCTCACACCTCTGAACTGCTGCAGTACGTTCACCCCATGAAACCGCAGCACATCCTCCACTGACCCACTGCCGGAAACATGCATTCCACTTACACTGGGGCACATGTACAACAACCCGTTCCCTCCCTGCTTCCCCTTTCATATCCACACACACACACACACACACACACACACACACACACACACACACACACACACACACCACATCTGGCCGGGGGGTAAATTAAGCCTTAACATTCCCACAGAGGCTAATCTCCATCCATTTAGAGGGCTGTAATATTTAATCAGGAGGCCCTGGCCCGTCTCCCGGCACCACACGCTGTGGCACGGTTCATATGTTCACAGGAGAGGCCAGCCCAGAGGCAACGGAGGGGAATTCAATGCTGAAAGCCGCAATGCATTCAACCACAGAGCCTCTCGCTCTCTTCTACTATCTGATGCCACGTTCTTTAGGGGAGGGGGAGACAGGAGAGCACCAAGATGGTTAGGCACGAATGTGAAGAGTTTGGAATTTTTGCTGGACATTTGTTTTGTAGTGCTTTTTGTGAAATACTGTATACTGCTTACAGTACGTTTAGTGTCCTTTTGATTGAAGTGCTTCCCTGTTGACAGATAAGCTGCCAAGCCACCACTGATTGTGTTGCTGTCTGATGAATATAACATGCAGTGCCTCTTTTTTTTCATAAATTAATCAAATCTACATCATACTACATGACATCCAAAATAAGACGTTCCTGCAGTGGGCGGACAAAATAACAAGAACAATTTCCTTTATATTTCAGCAAATGATTATATTTTGTTCGTTAATGTATATATTTTTATTTTTTTATTTTTCTAATTTTAAGTTATCAGAGCCCAAAGTGGCATCTATAAATTGCTTCTTTTGTCTGTCAAAATGTTAAGGAAATAATAGTTTTATTATCAATTAAATGATTACCAAAATTAAAATTAAACAAATTGAAAGGTTTACTCCAGTGATTTTGTAGTGCACTTTCATAACATTTGGGGGACTCACAGGAGAAATGTTAAGAGTGGTCAAAGTCAATGCAGCAGACGGTGTTCTGACTTTTACTCCCTGTGAGTAAACCTCCCAAAATACTGGATCCTACACTTTCCATATATGCAACTATGGCTTCTTTTAGAATATTGCCTTGTAAAACACATCTTTCAAACACCACAACTCAGATGGTAACACAGGCTTCCCGAGAAAATATTTAAAGTCAGGAACTGAAGAATCTAAGGCTTCCAAAACGAATGCAGAGAAAATGCAGCAGCCGGATCAAGAGGAGCTGCCGGTCTAAGCCTTTTTGTGTTCTTTATGCCATCGAGTGGCTGTCTGTGCATATATTTAGTATAATAAACATTCTTACTTTCAGCATTTGACAGTTTTCTTTCCTTTGTTCAAATATGAAGTGACCAAGTCTAAGCCCAGATATTCAAGTGATATCACTTGATATTTATCTAGTAATTTTAGACTTGACAAACCTCGTCCAGAACCACGGAGAAATTATAGAACTGATCCCTTTCATTTTTTGTCGCAAGAGTAATCAACTATTTGACTAATCGTTTGCTCACTAAAGTTAATGCAACAAATTATGAGCACAGTTGAAATTGAATAAACTATTCTCAAACACAGTCTCAATAAAACCTGAACATAAATCATTATCCTTCACAAAGGTGTTAGTTATTGCAGAGCACCTTCTTCTCAGGTGTTCCTGTTATTCTGGCCGTTCTCTGATTCAGTGGTTCACATTCAGGCTTCCTCACAGCAAGTTATTGAATGAATGCTGGGACGTGGTCTTGAGCTATGAGGTATGGCACATGGCACACTCCGAGCTTTCTAAATCACCTAAACGCTCCATAACTCGACACACACAGTGTGTATAATATGCTATTAACAGGGAAACAAAACAGTTTACCTTCAAATTCTACAGTCATGTTCTTTCCAAAATATTTCACCAAGGCATATGTTATTCTCACCCAAAAGAAAAAAGGCAGATTTTAGTTACTTACGGTTCTATAGTAAAACTTAGGGCAACGGTCAGCGGCCATCTTGGTCAAGTTTGACTGCTCTGCACTGGTGGGAGGGAGCTCTGATTGATCGTGATCACCTGTGGGAGCAATCGAAGCTCTTTCACCAACAAGCCATGTATCAATTATATTCAGCTTGCTAGACTAATAAAATAATAGACCACTGTGGGGCCTCCGATTCTCCATGTATTTGCCTTTAGGGCTATAGAATGGAGTTCTTCAGTCATTTATGATTATTGATCAATATTCATTGTGTTTATTATTATTATTTTGATCATTTTTTAAGTAAAATTCCCAGTAAACAGTCAACGTGTAAATAGTAAAAATGGCCAAAACAAAGTGACCGTCTGAGTTTATCTTTATACATTGTGTAAACGGTATCTTTTAGTGTATTTTTTTAAATCAAATTTACAGTTGAAGTAAAGAGTAGGAGAATAATCAAGGCCAATGTGGTATATTATGAGCAGGTTAAGAGGTTATGTCGATCCACAAAAGTTAATTTTTTCGACTGTTATCACGTGGAAGGCTGTTCCCTCGAAGAAAAGTGTTTCCCTCCTGTTAACAATGGTTGGTTCAGGTTTAGACAGGGGGAAGTACTTATTGTGGGGGAAACAATATTCCAAACAACACCTTCCCTGGAAGTGCTGCCAGGAAGCTTGTACTGTCAGCGTTAGCCGCCCTGTCTGGAAGTATTGCACCGGAAAGAGACAATTGCTCTCACACTTAAAGGTCAGGTCTCTCACCATCAGCGTGAAGAGCCTGCACTGGAAAGGGTATAGTCCATCTGTTTAACAATGCAGGGCTGCCGATGCTTGTCTGTGTGCATCTGTACATACAGTACATACAGTATGTGGTTGACCTGACCTGCAGCACAAAAAAAAAAAAAAATTGTACGCCACTGTGATTTTGTGTTTTTCGTAAACATACCATTTGTGTTGTTAAGCGTCGAGTGATAAAAAAAATGTGTCGTGTGTGTGGCCATTGTAACGCCTGCTCACTGATTCAGACTGACTCTAATGGGAAGGCCTGGTGAATTTTTCATACAGCCCAGAGGGAGAGGACGAGTGGCCATACTGTCAGATTACAACCTCTAAGAGAGAGTGAAGGAGTAACCTGACTTTCAGGTCGTAGCGTCACACTCCAACCGGCTTTCGGGGCACATTTACTGAGAAAAGATTAAGTAAATAAATGTTCATGTCTCGAGATTTTTGAATCACATCCTTTTGAATGCGCAATGTTCACAAAATTATTTTCTATTCTGAAAAATAAACCAGCTACAACAAAAAAATGTAATCAGGAGATATATTTTTAATCCTTTAGTGAGGCCTATAGCAGATCAAAGAGGATCATGAGACAGCACACAACAGCCGGTAAACTGTAATCCTTTTGAAAGGTTCACTTTTATGAGGGAATTTATTTTTGTGCACGTCTTGGCTTTGTTAATGCATGGATTCACAGAGGTTCATGTTTAAAACCTGCTGTTCTGTCATGTTTTTGATTCATCTATGATCATATACGAATCACTAAATCTGATAAACAAGAGCAAGTTCATCTTGATAATTCTTTGCGCGCTTTGTGAACAAAAGCAGGCTGAATAATGCCCAAGATCTCAATTTAATGGGCTGAAATTTCTGCAAGAAAGCTCTAAAAAAATTATCCATCTGTTCAGTGCACACATGCCACAGCTCACTCAGATAGCTCGTAGCACTGTCTTGCGTATGCAAATATGTTTTGCCTGGAAATCTATTTGGAGTTGCTCGAAGGAATCCAGAACGGCCCTCCTTCTGTCTCCCCTTGCCGGCTCACGCGGGGCTCCCTCTTGCCGTCTATCTCCTCTCGCGTGGAAAACATTTTCACCAGCTCCACACGCATGGACATACAGTCAGTGGCGCCGCCTCGCCTCAGACAGCTTTAACCACCATGGGCCAATATGCAGATCTCACAGGCACACACTGGCGGCCCTGTCCGCGAGCAGGACAAGGAGCCCTGCAACTGTTTGCTTAGTTGGATAATACATGCAATAGAGTGACACAGAGGGAATAATTATCCACTCTGTGAAGACGCATCGCCACTAATTTTGTCCTTCTGTTACACACTTAAGGTCCTC
The DNA here is from genome assembly GCA_016806645.1 of Ophiodon elongatus. Taxonomy (NCBI): domain Eukaryota; kingdom Metazoa; phylum Chordata; class Actinopteri; order Perciformes; family Hexagrammidae; genus Ophiodon; species Ophiodon elongatus. The sequence continues at coordinate 350,292 of JACSYO010000928.1, read as the reverse complement.
CTTCGTAACAGAAACAGTGGAGTGTGTGGCCCCAAAATATTAACATTTCTGCTTGGAATGAAAAGGTTGCGTTGATACAAGAACAACACCATTTTATAGTTTATATTTATTTGCAAGAGCAATGTTTAGAAATAATCTATGAATGTATTTTGAATATTTTGAGTAGAACCTTGAGATGTTTTAAAATTGAAATGACTAAAAGCACTCAATAAAGTTAAACCTTTTTAAGTGGGATTTGTGTCATTTGTGTTGATATGAAGAATTAGTACCCCTCTTGGGCAGAGATGCAAAAAGAAAGAAATAACAGACCATGTGTGTGTGTGTGTGTGTGTGTGTGTGTGTGTGTGTGTGCGTACCAGAGGGCTGAGAAGCCAGGCTTAGGCAGATGGTCCACAAAGGTGTTACCACACAGTGAGTGGGCACTGCGATTGATGCATTGCAACATCCAAGAAGGTGGAACATTTGGCTGCTGACCCGCAGTCAGAACTCATTGGCCCTGCCTTCTCCTTATTTAGCTGCTGCGAGAGAGCCGACGGGTAATTTGGTTGGAATAAACACACACACTCGGAACGCAGCTCTTTCCCACCCTCAAGGGAGCCTGCATGAGCTGCGCGCTGGAAACTTCTCCCTCGTCTCTGCAAGGAGGTCATGATGGTGGTGGTGCAGGCAGGGAGGATGAGTGCACGGAGCCATGGAGACGAACAGAGACAGCACACTGGAACTTAGGGATACTGTGTTACACTTGGATGGAGAAGATCTGACCTTGAGCTTATTCTGAGGGGATTGTTAGTGAAGCAGCTCCATATGACTTGATTTCTGCAAGTAACATGTTCCAATGTTATTCTGTCTGAGGAACACTGAAAACACGGAGACAAAGGCCCATAAGGGAGGGATACTTTAAGTGAAGGCTTGTCTTTCATTCTAGAGTTCAAAAATGGTCTTCTTACAAAGAGAACAATTTGTCAATTGAGTACGAGCACTACAAAATTAATGAAAATGGCAGAATGCATCCAAGACACAGATGAATAAGTCAAACTTAATTTGTGCTTTCTCATTTAAAATGTATTGATGGCTAGTTCTCTATCTTTGTGAAAGCTTAGCTTCCTCCTTCCTAAATCCTAAGTAAATAAAAAAATAACATAAAATACATTTAACAACTCCCCAGTTGGAATTATGTATACAAGTTATTATTCCTTTAAAATGTTTCCAAAACAAGATGATTAAGAAAAAGAAATAGCAAAAGTTCAAAGACAAATATTCCCTCTAATTACAAACATTATTAGTTATGCATATGGAAAGATTTTATTTCAGACCCAAAAGCGATCTTACATCAGTTGAAACATGGAAAATTCATGAGTGAGTACTCTAACCAAAGGCAACATTATGGCGATGGATATTAAACATGATAATTGCTATTTGTCTCTGAGTGCAGTTAAATCATTAAGTCTACAGTAGAAATAATGCAACTCCCAGTTTACTGTTTTACTATCCCCATCACTTTTTTTTTATTATCAACAGCATCGAACAAACAAATATATTAATTGCATGTATGATAGCAGGCTTTTGGAAATATGCCTGTTTTTGTTACAATATGTTCAATTCTAACAAAAAATTGCTTTTTTTAAATGCATTTTTACCTGTAATTTTCTAACCAATTAAATTGCAGTTGTCCATTTAGAATAAATATCACTATAGGCTGGTCAAATTTGTTCTTGAATAATATAGCAGAAACATTTTAATCAGTTTTTGGTGGCCTCGTTAATAACCTCAGTTCATAACTATGCCATATCATATTAGCCGTTGCAAGATAATGCTTCACTTGACACAGAGTTTCTGTTTGATGTGAACTAGTACAGAGTGCCACCCTATGGATACATCTGGCACATCAACTTTTTGTCATATTTACCGATTGGTTCTATCAAAGGATGAAGTTTTGAGATACAAAGACAAGTAAAACTTTTAAAATACAAATATAAGAACAACGCATTGATCCTAAACTGAGTTACTGTTTAGCAAAAGGTTAATGATGTAAAACAACGGACCCACAAAGTATTGGCTTTAGTTGCCAGTGCAGTCTGCTGCCTACATATAGGTGGATACTCAGCCAAGATCTTTTTTATTTTCTTTACCTAATCATCCAGAGATCCAGAGACTCGTGGGCTATATGGAAGAACAGTTGATGGGCCCTAACAATAAAACAACACTGGATCTAAGAAATAAATTCCCATATCAGTATCAGTCCAACACAGATCTCTGAAGCCTCATCCCTGTCTGCATTGGACTCCACAGTGAGTCAGTCATCATCCACCACCATCACGTTACCGTTCAGCTCATACTCCATGGTGCCCCAGTCAAAGACGTTGCCCTTGGGGACCTTGTGCCCGTAGTGCCAGGCCTGGATCATGCTCCTGGAGAGCACATAGTCCCACATATTCAGATCAGTCATCTCCCCTACAAAGCTCTGCACGGCCTCTAAACCCCCCAGGTCTTTGTCTGGGTCCTGCCCCAGGAGGACGGTGCCTTTTGGACGGATGGTGTGCCCGGGTTTGTAAACCTGGTAGGTGCTGCGTTTCCCTTCCACCCAGAAGGCAGACAGGCCCGTGCGAGACTCCCAGGTCAGGCAGAGGCTGGTGCGGAACGTGGTGAGCGGCGGCAGGTGGAAGGTGATGCCGTCGCCGCTCATGTAAAAAGAGATGAGTCCGTCCTTCTCACGCCACACGTTGAGCTCGTCGTAGTCGGCTGTGCGGTAGGCGAACAGGATGATCTGACGGTCTTCCGGCAGCTCAGTGGCCACACGCATGCAGAGAGTGAAGGCCCTCAGCCCCATCTCCTTCTGCGGGATCAGGGCCACGAAGCTGAAGTCAGTCTCATAAGGGAACACCAGGACTTTGTCGCTCAGACCCACTGGGGCAACACAGAAAGAGAAGATAGAGTTGAGACGCCTTACCTCAGTGTTTGGACAACATGTGGTGGTGTACTTCTGAAGGTGCATTTCATTCTCATGAAATTCTGTTAAATTCATACCTTGGCCGGCTGAGGAGAGTGTCAGAAACCATCCAAAGACACCGAGTACTCCCACAGCAAAGCTCGCAGTGATGACACTCTTCAAACACATACAAGACATCCATCATCCTTTGAGAATATCCCAAAAGGAAGTCCTCAACATCTCTGAACAGACAAGTCACACCAGAGACCAAATTATGTAAAAAAAAAAAAAGCTACAAGAAGTAAACAGCGTTTCTTACCATTTTGATGTTGTTTGTTGTTCCTCTGTGTTGCTAACTCAGTCCCACTTGCTAATGTCCCGTGCCCAGTCCTCTTCCCTCCTAGCACAAGCCATGACGTCAGCTCTTCAACGAGGCTGTGACAATAGGCCTGGTGTGTGAGGGCTGGGTGACACTGTCCTTTTACATGTGACTGATGCAAACACACACCATTTCAGCTGTGTGTGTGTGTGTGTGTGTGTCCATATCACATGTTAGACTTACAGTGTTCACATCAGGGAGAACAATCTTCCAGAGCAGATGTCAGAGCTGTGGCAGAGATTGTTGTTGTTGTGTGGGAATCTTAAAAGGGTCCATTCACACAAATCACAAAATATATATATATATTTTTTTTCACTTACTGCTAGTGGTGACTATGCAGAAACTTCTTTTTTTATTGTATGTGCCAGTGTTTTGAGATGATTGCCAATATAAATGTATGTACATTTTATTTTGTTCATGCTAATTGAAAAATAACATTTAAAAAAGAAGTTCCTTCTATTGAAGGAAAGACATAGTCCTTAACTATGCAACGGTCAGAGGGGACAATGAAACTAATTGTCAATACTGACCCTTTAAATAGCAGATGCACATTACTTCATGAACATGCTTTAAATATCTGCATCGTCATATCTCAGGGAAATAGTTTGTTAAAAGTGTCACTTGTCATGACAGTTGATAACAAAAAACAAAGAAACACCTGCAATAAATATCATTCATTCATTTCAAGGACACCTTGCCTTTGTGCTGTGCAGCCCGACTGGTAATGGATTTTTAAGGTCAACACTAATAATGTTGATATCTATTTTAAAAGCTGATATTGTAACATAAATACAAATATACAAATACAGAATTGTGAACAAGATAATCTTTTTTTTTTAATGGTGACACTTTCTAGATACTGAAATATCTGCATATCAGCCAATAATAAACCTGGCTGATTTATCAGTCGAGCTCTGATACAGGTTTCAAGTCTGCTTTCATAAAGATCTGATAATCAGAATCATCAACGCACCTCAGCTTTCTGCAGCAGAACACTGTACCCCTGTCTGGTGCTGGTCACACTCATACACACCATGTGGATGCTCAACACAACAATGCAAATCAAAACTGTCACCATATGCTCAACACCATTCCTCTAGATTCCTGTCCTATTCAACATAACCCCCTCCACATATCCGACAAGCCTCACTTACTCAAAGGATGCTTCAAAGATGGTCATGATTCCCCTCAACTACGAAGACACACAGACGTCTTTAATCCACCTACTGCTCGTCTCCCTGGGAAAGAAAAAAACTCACCACCCGACTTAACCACTCAATCTGCTTTGGGAAAAGGAATGTGAGTCCAAGGATGTCCCAAACAAAACCAAAAAACGAATCTGGTGTCAGACCCAACCAACCAGGCCCCTGGCCCCAACCTGCCATGGAGACAGTGGTCAACCCTCAACAGATTCAGGCCCCTCCCTGCTCGGCCAGTCTCCACAGGTGGGGCAGCAGCCCACGCCCCTTTGTGTGCTTGTGGAGAGGAGCAAACAATAAAAACACATGATTGAGGTTTGCCCTCCACAAAGACTAAAAGGAGGATTAGTCCCCCTCCATACAGCAGACCAGGAGGCAACTGCTTAGCTCAAGGACTTAGCATTCCCTAAATAAATAATCAGACTGTGTTTTCAAGAAGACATTTAGCAACTTAAAGAGGTGTCTGAATTGTATCATTTGAAACTTGTGCAATATGACAAGAACAAACGTGAATAGATGACTCAGCTTGTATGTAACAAACTACAGAATGAAAAATAGACATCAAATCAAAAAACAAATATTAGCTTCACCAAATTAGCATTTATTGAAGGGCTCATGTCACAGATTGTACTGCAAAGCAGTTATTTCGTTTTGTAGTACAGCTGCAATATTATTCATATGTTGGAAACCATTTGATTGCTATTCATGGGTTGCTTATGAGCAGTACAGTACGGACATCATCATACTTGGCATCTCTTTAATGGCGTCACAAAAACAACAAACAAACTCAAAGTTCACGGTTTAATGGGGGACAAATGAAAACTGAACCAGGCATTAATGTTATCAACATATCTACATTTAATACAGTTTCTCAAGCTCTAGGATTTCTCAAGAAAAAAAAAAAGAAAAAAAGAACCCTATTTTGTCAAGAAATAAAAATCTGATACACAAGCAACTTATTTACACTGCCTGCACACAGACATGAACCACCGACAGGCCTAACTCACCACGGACGCACATTCGGCTGGAAAACCTGTAAAATAATGCTAAAATGAAAATGTGTCTTACAGAGAATGCCAGTGAACCAGCACCTAAAAATTTGGACTGAGGTATGAATGCGATAAAATGGTCATAACTCTTCCAGCATTTCTAACACAGGAGGAGGTTGGTACAACAACGCCAGCGAACCTCAAATCCCTGCAAGACAACTTAAACTTAGTCTCACGCTGACGATGGGTTTACATAAGCTGGTGCAACCTGCAGCCTGTGACATCGTAAGGGGGCAGCACACAAAATCAACAGCAAAAAAAAAAAAAGGGGAGAACAATAATTACCATCCTCTTGCCTTTGCATAGGAAAAGAAAATTCACTGCATGCTTGATGTGAGCGTCCACCATCATTCATGGCAAACAGCACGAGCCAAACACAACGTCCAAGCACATTTTTTTGTTTCTATGAACGACACAGACAGCACAGACCATTCTCCAAAGCAGATTTCTAGCATCAACCTGAACAACTCATGTCAGCTACCAATATTCAAATATTTTCAATGACTATCCAGCTATGTGAAAAAACGTATTTTCTATTCAGCGGTCATTTCTATTGATTTTCTGCATCCAGTTCAAGGCCGCTTCACATGGAAAACCTTGTATCATCCTCAAAAAAACATTTATGAATTACTGTAGGTCAGGTCTAAACATAAGAGTACTATGCATACATTCAACATATTTAAATTGTCTGTAATGGGGTGTGATTGATATGCAAAGAACAAAATATGTATTTTCTAAAAATATTACAGTATGGTGGCATGGGTAGGTACGTGGGGAGCGCCACCTGGGGGTGGAGAAGGGACTTCATTATGTAAAACTTGCACACAAACTAGTCATTCTCGTCGAGAAGTTGTTGTTTTTTTGGCATTTTAGTTACCACGTCAATGATTAATAAAAAAAAAAAAAAAAAAAAATCACCACGAAATACTGGAGTAAACGCCAAATAAAAGGACAATGTATTTATGTATTCAACCACCATGTGTAAGATGTCTTTCTTTAATATCGGTGGTTTTGGTGAAACACTGGAGTGCAATGCTGATGCTATCCAAGGATTGTGGCACTCAGAGAAAGGGAGGCAGAGTAGGGAGGGAGCAAGACAGACCTGAGAACGTGGCCCCTTATTTAAAGAAGGGAGTCAGGCTTGAGAGACTTGATACAGCATGAAAGAAAGGAAGAGGGAGTGAGAGAGAAAGTATAGAAAGAGCAGAATGAAGGAGGGTTTTTAAAGGGAGCAGCAGGCCATGAACACCGAGCCTCAGAAGGTAGGAGCGGGGAGTTTTACAGCAAAGATAAAATGTGGGGAGGAAGAGGCAGAATGAGATACATCGCTCTCATTTGGTAGTCCATAGTGTGGCTTTTCCCGCTTGTATAAAGTACATCTCCAGGCAAGGGGTGATCTGTTCTCTACAGTCTTGTGTTGTCCAGGCTTGGGTTTGGGTATGATGGAGAGATGGGAGGTGGGGGTGGTCCTTTCAGTAGTCCTCCACCCAGCCGTTCTCCTGGATAAAGGCGTCGATCACTTCCTTCATGGCCAGGTTCGGGATCAGCTGGTCCTGGGTCAGGGTACTCCTGGTGACCGGGTCAAAATGACCCACTCGCTGCACAGAGAGCAGGTTAAATGTTAGTGTTGGCATTTGGAGTTGGATTTACAGAATTTATGCAAATAAGACCATTTTATTTGGGTACAACCACACCTACAATACAATGTTTTCATTGCGCTATTGAGGTCCCAAATTAGGTGTAAACCCCTCAAACAACTGATATGAATTCGGACACTAACCATAAACCATTTCCTTTCCTCCAGCCTACTACAGTAGCTTGTTGGTTGCTAGGTGACTGAAAATTGGCAACGCATTGTGGTATAGTTTTAATATTAAAGTGAGCATCGATATTTGCATATTACAGTGCATTTCGGGAAACATTAAGTGCCCTCAAAAGTACTCCACCTACACCACACTTTTAATTACAGTTGGATTACACCCAAACCGTCTGTACAAAATGTCCTGAACGTGAATAGTGATTGACTCAGGACACAGACGGTCTAAATGTAGTTCAGAAAACCACTGCAAATTAGCTTTGTGTGAAAATGACAGAATCTGGTCAAAATGAGATCCCGATCGCAGGGTTTGCATTTGGTGCAGGACCGAGAGAAACCCAAACAAGCTTACCAGAAGCTGAAGTGAGCCGAGGTAAATGCATTACAAAACGTATTATTATATTGCATTCTTGAGAATAGGAGGGACATAAGGTCACAGTGACATTGACCTCAGACCACCAAAATCGGATCAGTTTCAGTTATCCTCGAGTCCCATTCGACGTTTGTGCCAAATTTGAAGAACTGCCATGTAGGCGTTCCTGAGATATCGCATTCATGAGGATAACCCAAAAACAGAAATGTAAACTCGCCATGCAGCTGACGAGTTCTTTACCTGTAGGTGCTCTTCAATGTCCTTGCGATCATAGGTGATCCCACTGGGTGTGATGCAGGGCTCCCTCATCAGCTCAAAACTGATCTTACCACACAGGTAATCTGGGATCTCCCGCTTCTGAACAGACGACAAAACGCAGCCAGAGTATTGGTAAGAGATATACAGATATGAAATCAGAATTGCTACCATAACCAATAGCTTGGATCTCTTTTTTTCCTGGTCTGACCAGGTTCATTAAAGTGTATTGATACTGCTGCTTGGCAATACAATCTATATTAATGTCTTCGGAAACAACATCATCCAGTCCAAAGTTTAGATTAGACATTATATGAAAAAAGCAACAATGCTCATACTAAAAATATCATCAAATTGTTTAAATAAAAAGGTATTATATTAAAAAAGAAATCTTTCACTGGGATTCACCAGTTATATACTGCCCCCCCCGGCCTTCACAGCTTCCAACATGTGCAAAACAAACACCATGTTGGCAGTCAGTATGGTGTCACGTTAACTGAAAATAACATGACAACTACCTCAGGTCAGTCAACAACAACTAACTATAGCACGGATAATTAAACACCGCAATCTCTGGCAAACAAATAGTGATGTTACCATAGAAACAGCTAGGGCTGGAAATAGAACATAGCTGTCTGTCTAGAGTAAAAGTACATATTTTACAGCACTGATGGTAGCAGATCATTTGTATATACGACAAAGGAGCAACGCAGAAAATCTGAAATGAGCTTGAGTCTATTTCTCCTGTTGCTATGTCAACGATCAAAGAAGATGGCGTGAAGTAGGTGTGTACGGTTGGCAAAGACGCATTTGTGTGGGTGAATGTGATCAGCGTGTGCCCGTCTGTTTGTCAGCCGTGTAATGGATGATGGTGACCTATGCAGAATGTTTCCCTGCCTTTTGCTCAATGCATGCTGGGATGAATTCCAGTCCACACATAATAGAAACAAGTGGGAATGGGAAATCATTGGAGGGAATGAATACAATGATAAACCTCTTACATGCTCAATTTATATTAATAATAATTTAAATTTCATACTCACTTTTCTTTTCTCATCTACTTGAGAGAAGAGCTCATCCATGTCCATTAGATACTTGTCCTAAGTAGGCCACATTCCCATGTTACCAGACATATTCATGAAAATTCAGTTAAATTACTATAATTACTGTTTTTGTTCATTAAATGAATAACAACCGAGAAAGTCCAAGACAGATATAAAACTTGCATGTTTTGATGCAACCTTGGCCGCGTCGCCTCCATTTTGATTGTCGTCCTGTTTCTCTTTGTATTCTTCAAATTCTCTGCATGAATACAAAGTTATTATATATTACTCCTTCACCCAGAAAAATATATATATTATTATCATTATTATACCCTCATGACACTCATTCCAGTGATCTGTGATCACACCGACTGTGCAGTCGACTGCCACCCCACAGTCTCACCTTTCCTTCTCAGCCATTATGAGTTTAGTCAGATAGGCATGTAACTCGTTCTCCTGGTTGATGCGTTTCTCCTCAATGCTGTTCCACCGCTTCTTCTTTGCAATGCGCAAGGCGCTGGGGATGTCATCTCCAAAATTCAGTCTTTGTTCTTTTGCCAGGTTATAAGCTGGAGAAAACAGTATAACAGCAACACTGGTATACCATTAAAGTGTTTCCTACATTTCTCACATTCGGACATTTCTTGTTCCATAGACAACATATCAACAATTTAGATGTGTAAAACTCTTTATACCTTTCCCTGTAGAATTCTTATTATTCCAATGTGAGAAACCCTGACAAGACATACTGTGAAACATCCCTGCAAACATATGCTGTGCCCATAAAGTGCATCAGAGTAAAGGAGCTGATATAAGAGCCAGTATACCACTAGCATTAAAAACAACAAACACATGGACTTAAATATAAAATGAGGAAATACATGAGTAACATTGTGCAATATATGAGCACGCTGCTTCTACACTCCACCGCAAAACATTGCAAAAGTTTTGCCATCTCACACTAGTTTGCTCTGACCTTTCTGCAGGTTGCCGATGGCCTCGTCATAGTTCTCCAGCTCCAGGTGACACTGGCCCAGGAAGAAGTGGGCCTTTACCGACTGGCTGTCCAGCTCCAGCGCGTGCTTACAATCTGCCAGAGCCTTGTCATGCTGCTGCAGCTTCACATGGCAGAGAGCCCTGTTGGTGTAGTACACCGCCACTGATGGATTACGGTTCTGGGAGACAGGACGTACCAGACGACACATCTACAGTTTAACATCACAGCACTGTAGACTACACTACAAAGACACTCACAAAAAAAAATGCAAAGAAACAAAGAAAATACTATGTTTTAATTCGTGTGTGTTAAGAAGAGGCCATTCCACCATTGATATTATTGCGTTCACAATGACGGTTACTCACGATAGCTTTGCTGTAACATGTGGCAGCCTCCTGGTACTTGCGGCAGAGGAACAGACGGTTCCCCTGCTCTTTCAGCTCCTGCGCGGTGGAACTCTTCTCCGGGCTGCCGGCCATCTTCTCCACCGGCTCCGCGGGGCCCGCCTCGCCCTGCTTCCCTATCCTGTTCCCCGTCTCTTCGGCTGGCTAGCTGACAGGTCCTAGAATGCCCTGCTCCCTCCTGGATCTCACACACTGGATCAGAGACACGGCCAATGTTGAAGTTAAGTCAACATTCACTGCAATGCATCTGCAATGCGCGTCTTTTGGGGCGAATTAGGTGCAGTCCTCGATGCCACACGAGAGGCATTCGTTTAATTCGCTGACGGTGCACACAGCTCGAAAAAAAAATACGGCGAGGTGGCTCGACTGTCGGCAAATTAACTATTCATCTGACGAACATCAACAGTGACTAAATGAGCAGCACAGCGAGCTGAATATTATGGACTCACGGTCACAACCGGGGCGATAAAACCGGGACGTTAAACGTAGTTAGATCTTGTCAACAAATAATGTTGAAATTGTCATTGAGACTCAGATTACTAACAGCTGAGATATAGCTGTTGCAGCAGAAAGCATCGCGATAGAGTGATGATGTCTTTAACTTTAGTGACTTAAAGCGAACAAGAGATCGATGATGGACGTTAGCGTTAGCTAAGCTAGCTTAGTAAACTAACGCTATGCTGTTGATTTACGCGTTTATGTCTTGTAGACACACAATTTATCACCAACTGATTGTACTACAGGTACGATGGGCCCCAAAACGTCGTATTTGCATTTATCTCACATTTACCTCAACCCCGCAAAGCAGCCTCAAAAAACAGAAACGAGCTAAAGCTAGGTTAGCTCGTTAGCTACACAGCCTCTTGCCTTCTATTCTTCCATCTATTGAATTTATGATTCGTACCTGAGACTCGCTGCTTCCACGTCTTACCTTACAGAAGTAATATTACATCCAGGGCAAACAGATTTTGTACGGTTTGATGTCTTTATCAATATTTTTTTTCCCATACGAGCTGTCATGACAGGTTGTTGTTATGCTGACGTCAAGCGCATAGCGACGTCGACGGAAGCCGAAAAGACCGTTTTCTTTTCACAAAAGGCAAATTGCCTACTAAATAGATTAATTGTTTATTTACGAGGAAATGTGAATTGAGAGAACATAACATAAATGTCAATATCATTGATTGAGCATGAAATGTGTAATTATATATTTGTTTAAATATACTTTAATGACTGTCATGACGATGCCCCCATGTGAAAGTTATTTTCTGCTCCACCGGGTGGAGAGCAACACAAAGTACGAGCCCGCAGATGGCGCTCAATAACAAAGTTTTATCCAAAGCTCAAAAGTGACACAAGTGCAAAATCTTTACTGAGTTTTCTTTTTTTTTTTTAAATAGGAAGACTTTTGGAATCAAATTACATTAATGTAGTTCATTGACAGGCAACTTGGACTGCACCTTGTGACTCCTGATAAGTCAGGACGATGAAAGCAGCACGTGCAAAAATATTGCAAATATTTCATGTCACAGATAAAATAACTAAATAAAAATAAATGTGTGTGTGGGAGGGGAGGGGGGGGGGGGGACCTTCATGACAAAGGTCTATGTGGGAGGCATGTTCAGAAAAATGGTAAGATTATGATCAAGAATTTAGTATATATCTTCAGGGCCATCCCACCCACAGAGGGATTCAACCACACACAGAGACAGATCCATAGATGACCTTTATAGGCCTCTATAAAGAAATGAACATTCAAGTTTAGCCATGGAGGACTTAGCAAGGCTGGTACTGTGGACGGGGTCACTTTCATCCCAGCCCGTTGTGCTTTTGGTAAGGCGCCGCACAGAGATCCGCGTGTGAAGATTAGAGCACATCCCCTGAGCAAACACACTGATAAATTTGTGAAGGGGGCCGTTGAGCTGCAGACCCACCAGCACTGTGTCCCCAGCTGTGTTTACCTATCTCCGCCAGTTGGGTCCCCTGATCCCCCAGAACACCCACCTACCCAGCCAGGCCCCAGTCCCATGTCTGTAAAAGTGGGGTTTTAGACTAGTGACAGAGACTAATGAGGACAAACACATTCATGTTGCAAGTTTAGATTCGAAGATGTGAAACTTAAATCATGTGACACCAAGCATTTACTAAACGGCATACAATCTGTTCCTCTTACTTACACTTAACTGTTTTTGAATGGTATATTATTAGCAAATATTAGCAAAAGTTATATTTAATAGAGAAAATATTATCATGCAGAGACTGTATATCAATGTATATGCATGTTTGCTGTTATCCATAAGTGCACAATAACCACCTCCGTCACTCAGTTTTATTCAAATTCCTGCTTTGTTTTTTTTGCGCTCAGGATTTCCCATCATGCAATCAGAATTTAGACACAAATATAATTCCGTACTAGTAAAAGCACAAGAAAAACACATCATCATATAGGGGACATCATAAAGGTTTGACTGACCCATATCCATGATTGCCATCTCAATAGAGGCATATTCAATCATATCTATGTCCTTTTTTTTCATTATTGATTTGAGCAAAGTTTAAGCTTGCTCAGTATATGCCAGAATCGTCTTTAAATTATCCTTCTTCTCTTGATCTATAATACCGTATTTACTCATCTCTTATAATCATGTTCCTATGAGAAAAAACACAAGGAAATTTGACTTCCACATAATGTCAGTGTATTTGTCTTCTGTAGAAAAAGGTCACAAACTATACAAAATTCTCCAACAAAATATTGTGTGAGCAATAGGAGAGAATAGGTGACTGTGTGTAAAAGATAATGAACAGAATAGAAACTCCATATTGTGATGGTTCATATGAATGCAGTTTCAAAGTGCTTACATTCAAACTGCCTCACCCTCACTCACCAGCTCTCTGCCCTCTGTCCGACATCCCAACCGTCATCCTCTCCCCCCCCCCCCCCACCCACCCATCAAACCCAACTGCTGCCCGCTGCACCAGCTGGCTGAGCTTCCAGTCACCTTGGCAACGAGACCAGGAAGTTGCCCGGCTCCTCTGGCACAGCTGAAAAGCAGCCACTTCCTGATTGATTTTGGTCTTTCTTTCTGCCTGTGTAGACGTTTCCCCATTTGGCAGTGGTCTCCGCTATTCAGCGCCAAAGCATCTGAAAAGAGAAAAAGGGTGAACACACTCTCCTTAGCGTTAAGGGAAACCTCAGGTTCAAATGGGTAAAACAAAAGCAGTATTTATCCACAATGGTGGCCCTTTGTTTGGTGGGTTTGCTCATTTTGGGAAGGGGAAAGGCTCATAGACTTAATGCAGTTTGTTCAAGTGGGTCTGAATGCAACATGTACACAAAAGTAAAATAATAGTTCCACTGTCTGAACTGAAAGAAGATGGAAATACAGGAAATGATTGTGTTAATTTACATCTCAACTGATTAAGTTCAGCTTCATAATGAAAGGAGGGTTGCCGGTGTATTTTGATTATTTGAGAGTCGACGTGCGCTAATATCATCATACTGTCAGTTTAAATCAAGTTATGTCACTGTTTGTAAGTAAAAACACATTTGCATTGTTTTCCTTTTACAAGCTCCTCTAAACCTGTTTCACACTTTTTTTTAAATATGCCGGCCTTCACACTCTGTAATTATCCATCACACTGTAACATCTAATAAAACTCATCTCACTCAAACGCTCACACATGGCCAGCTGTCAATCACAACTTCCCTCTTTGTCTTCACCTGCTCATCCCTATAATCTGCTCTTGTGCCAGAATACAGACACAAACTAAAACTTTAATGGTCATCAAATAATTAAAGCTGCTGTGCAAATCTAGTAAAAAAGTAATGAATGTGACATGTGCCCCAAGTTTCTGAGTGAGCTTTTAGAATATGAACATTGTTGGATGTGCTCATAATGACTTCAGAAGGATCAGAATAAGTATTTTTCAGTGGAAAAAAATGAAATTATAAAATACAGTGCACTAAATCAAAGATTCTTTTTCTTTTTTAACTGATTATTCATTGTGAATTTCCCTACATATATCCATTTTGCATTGCTTGTTAACAACAACAAATTTACTTCAACTCCTGTTAAGTGATATTCTTCAATAAATGTTTTTTAAATTAAAATAAAATTACTAACTCTATAATATCCTCCAGAAGGTGTACAGAAACTTGTTTTCAAAGCAGGGATGAATGTAATGTGCGACTTGTAATCACTTTAGTACGTTAGTGGTTAGAAGTGTTTGGTAATCATTCATAGTGACTGTGTAAATGTGCCTTTACACACATGCTTCAACTCTGAATCACTGGTTGCTAAAGCTGACTCCTTGGGTTAGGAGTTAAATGAGGGATATCCTGAAGCTAACCCAAAGGCAAGTAAGAGAAAGGCCAAAGATACCCGTGGGTCAAAGGTCAGCCACACACCTCTGAAACCGTGATTAAGCTTCCTGACAAAGGGACGGGGTGGAATAACTCATCTTATTCAGACCTTGCACACACACACACACACACACACACACACACACACACACACACACACAAACAGGGAAACAACAACATGTGGATTGTTAAGGAGAATCTAATCTTTGGCAAACTAAAAAGTTGGATTTTAAAATGCTAATAAACAAAACCCTGTGCAAAGGATCACAGGATTTGGAGAGATTTTGGTATCAGCCATAACTAAAATTTAGCATGTGCATTACATAAGAAACTTTATTCATGCAGTTGATAGATTCTTTTTTTTCTCAGACTAGATGCAAATGACACAACGTCTTCTGTGTATTTTGGTTTGAGACCTAAAAAAGCTTAAGTAAACTGAAATTAAACAGTTTGTTTTTGAAACTTGCTGTGTTAGTCCAAAAATCTTTTACACCCTGGGGGGTTAACAGCACACTAAGACTCCCCCACTTCCCAAAACACACGCACACACCATGGATTGATGTGTGACGGCTGGGGGTGGAGGCGGCTGCTGTGTATAAGTGGCGGGGGAGAAGTTTTACAAAAGAGTTTTTGGAGGGAAATCAAAACTCTTGAGCCTGAGCAATTCAGGGATGCAGAGGGAAATTCATCCTCCCATCCTCCACCGCTGCATCTATATATAAGTTATCCATTAATATCACCGATGTATGTGAATATTTGTTTGATGATAAATGAATATTTGGAAACAATATTTGTTTACTGATTGTTATTAATTGCAGGGTGCAAAAGATAAGATTGTGTTCTTTTAAATTATAATGAGCTTTGTTTTAGTTGTATCTTATCACATTATCAATTCAAAAGCAATTGTTCTAGTCAAGCTCATGCATTCACTAGTGATGACTATCTGTGTGTTTTTCACTTAGAAAATCAATGGGGATCTTCACAGGAGTGAACACAACCAGCAGGGGCACCGAGAAGTAACTTACTTTCCCTCCCTGTGTGTCTATGTCCCATCCCCCGGTCCTCACTGCTACTCCCCCTGTAACTCCTGAAATGTCCCCTTAGGTCATGCTCTCTGGGGTCACCAACCCCCACCGTGCCCCAACCCCCACCACCCAACACAATCCAAAAGAGCTAAAGCAGACATAATGAGCAATGGGCTAATTGTGTGTGTGTGTGTGTGTGTGTGTGTGTGTGTGTCGGCCAGACAGAGGTTTGTTTTGGGGGTGGTGCTTGTGTGTGGGTGTGTGTGTGTGTGTGCGTGTGTGTGTGTGTGTGATTGTGCACAGTCCTTCAGGGCGTATCAGGAAAAGGCGAGTGTTTTATTTGATTGACAGGCCTTTGCAGAAGATTTTCAGAGCAGTCAGACATGAGCAGACACATGAATAGTGTCACACACACACACACACACACAATTCTTAAACCACTGCTCTCCAAGAGGTTATTTACTGACAGACATATATATATATATATATATATATATATATATATATATATATATATATATAGAAGTGTGTGCGTGTGTGTGTGCGTGTGTGTGTCTGCTCATGTCTGACTGCTCTGAAAATCAGAAAAAGCTGTGGGTCAATGAATTATATATATATATATATATAATTCATTGACCCACAGCTTTTTCCCCCTCTTCAGTTTCTCTATTTACTGAAAGAAAAAAACTACTAGATCTTAGATCTACAGGTTTAAAAAGGTTAGAACGCATATGAGCATAACTGTCTGCAACAACTGCACTTAGCAGGCTTGTTAGCTCTTACAGCTTTTTTCCTGCTTCAATAAAACTCCCCATTGAGAGTATGAGAGTATTATGATGTACACAACCCCGAGAACAAAATGCTTGGTCAGAGTAAGAAAAGAGAAATAAGCTTGGAGACTGAGCCAGACATAGGCAAGTTTTTGGGCCCATTGATCATGTGCACTACAGTCCTCTTCCACAGAGGATTTAGAAGATACATGTCTGAGATTTCCACAGCCCGAGCCGGCGGACTTCCTGTTTGCTCCCCGCACCCATGCATATTCTGATGATAGAAAGTCTTATTCCGGAGGATTTGTGACGCTTAAAAATGCATTAATAGTTTTACAAAAGCTCACGCCATGAACGTAAATGTCGCAATACCCCTGGCTGCCAGTACACCAATAACACTCTGCAAAACAGTGGGGTTTTGAGCAAAAACTAGTCGACATGGTGTGGACACTCCATTTTTTGTTCCATTGTGGACAGTTTTGAGGGCAACACATAGTGAATACATTTTACCGTTCGGAATTTTCACTTAAATGGCACTGTGTAATTAGGGCTGTGTTTTTTGTAAGTTAGTCTTAGCAGCTGTGCTGGTTTGGACTGATATACACACTTATTGATCAATAAGGAAGATTTTCCTGTGTCTGGATGCTGTTAATCATTAGATTTGGATGGGATCAATGTTAGACATGTTAAGTTCAGATGATTCATCTGACTAATTTCCTCCTCTGTTTTACATCATCTTTTTTGTTCTGTTGGCCATGCAATGATTCAGAATGAAATGTGACTTTTGTGTGTTTTCTTGACAGTTTTAGTTTAAACCTATTTATATCAGTTCCTCATTAAATGAAGACTGTGCAGACATTAGAAGATGCCAATGTTGGCGCCTATCTAAAGTTTTGTCCATCTTTATCGCCTGAATAGAACAAAACTTGTCTCTTCCTGCAACAATCCAGCTATTTGTTGTCATGTAAAGTTGCTGAAAGCAGCTTGTCTTGATCCTAGAAGTGTGTAGTCGGCAGATCTCAAATTGGACGGTAATCAGATCAGGGTGAGGCGTTTGACAAATGACCGATGACAAGCACTGGACCCTGGAGGATGGGAGGGGTTGGGGTCAGAGGTTGGCTTTTCAAAACCGCTCAATCGAAGGGCCATTAAATCCCATCTTTGTGTGATTTCTCGGTGAGGCGCGGTGGTTCCATCAGATGCCCTCGATCTATGCACTCTACGTCCAATAAAAGCTACATGTCCTGGACTCCAGTGGTGAAGGAATGACCATATCTTTACCACTGGATCATAGCCAATCAGTGGAATAGTTTGTGTCTACTTGCTAGATGCAGATAGCTGAAAAAAGAGTAATGTGAATAGTTTGAGCATCATAGAGGAGAGTAAACAATTTTAGAAAAAGACATGCATTCTGTTGTGCAACCTATGTCAACATAAGTATGACTTTAGTTCTTAACCTTGTAAATTTCTGTCTGTACAGATTTGCGATCAAGTCATTTCTAATCTCAGAACTTGATGAAATGCTTTTCCTTTCCTGGCCCTTAGAATTAAATCTACGGACAAAATATTTTCTAAATCAAAACTATTCTCTCGTAATTTCGTGAAAGTGCCTGCAATGAAGTTCTTTATCAGTAATATGAATGAGAAAGGCTTTGTTAAACCTTTTTTCATTTGTAACGCCTCAATGTGTGTTATCTCATGTGTAAAGTATGTCGTCTCTGGGGCGTCCTGTCTCCAGCTTTGTTTTCCTACGCCTGCCGTCCAAATTTCCATCACAAACATCTCACCCTGAGTGACCCTTTGCTTTCTGTCTGTTGAGAGGCCCTGATTAGCCTGCATACATGTGCAGATAGGGCCCAGAATTCCTAAGTCGGGGCTATGTATTAATGCATGTTTTCATGTGTGTGTGTGTGTGTGTGTGTGTGTGTGTGTGTGTGTGTGTGTGTGTGTACGTGCATTTGTATATAAAGTGTGTGAGTGCAAGCTCTCACGCATATGTGTGCATGCTTGAATGTGTCAAGCAGTTCAGGACTATCCTCCATGCTCTAGTTAATCAGCAAATTCCCTTTTTTCTCTTTTCGAGTTCCCATTTGCTTTCTCACTCGTCTGCACTTCTCTGCAGGACGACACAGTTCTCTGCAGAAAGAAACCACATCTATGAAAGAGTCACTCAGTCAAAGGACAGACTCCTTTTTTTCCCGCTTCCATCAGCTTTCTCCGGTCATCAGTCGTGGGTCAGATGGAGAAAATAAAGCCAAATAACCAAATGGAGCTTTGAGACAAATATTTATTGCCTCTGGTATGCTTTGCAGAATTCCTAATGTATTCCTAAAAAAGGAGCTAACGGCCACTTCAACCAAAGATAACAAATAAATAAAATAATAAATCCAATGTGTGTGATAAAAACACACTTATGCGTAGCTTCGTCAAAATAAAACCTGTACAAAACAATGCTAAAGTCAAGAAAACGGCCACAGACTTCTCTTTCGGCATTTATCTCACCAGTTGTACACGTTCAAATACAAATACACCTGTTATCATGAAAACACCCAGCCTTGCACACCAGCATACCCAACGGGATAGGTGATATGATACCCCTGAACTAAGAGGTGTGTGTGTGTGCGTGTGTGTGTGTGTGCGCGTGTGTGCGTGTGTGTGTGTGTGCGTGTGTGCGTGTGTGTGTGTGTGTGTGTGTGTGCGCACGCATTTAAGTTGGGGGTTGGGGTTTACTCAATGATGGAGCCGGGGAGACACCAAGTTTTGGCGGTCCCCTCAAGGGTTTCGCCCCAACAATGGCTACCTCATTTGCAACAGATGTATACGTTTTTAAAAGACAGGTTTCATTGATGAGCCGGAGGACGCTGAAGTGCAGGTGCAGAGAGAGCAAAGGGGAGGGCAGCTCGTTTGTGTGATGGCATTTAAAAAAAAAAGATCAATAGGAGCTCAGGGATGAGCTGTAGGTCACCAGGGAGTCTGAATGGAGACGACGAAAGATGGTGGGAGATAAATGACATTCTGGATTAAGATTTGGTGCACAATTATGGCCCCTTTTCAGAGATTTGAATTGTCATCTGGAAGCTGAAATGTGATGGTTGTTGGATTACTGTTAAGGATGGAAGAATGATCACTCAATCACTTCTAACTTTAGCATCAATCTTTTTATTTTCACCCTCACACTGTCTCATTCTTACTTTTCATCCCTTGGTGCATTTGATCTTTATCATTTAATTACTTTTAAGCACTTTGTAATATTGGCAAACTAGAATAATTGCAAGTAGTTTTAAAGGTTACATGTAAAAGCATAACGCTTTGGTCTCAAATCATTATTTTCAGTGGTTTCTAAAGATAAATCTCAGCTCCATCTTTGGTTACAAACTTCACAGTATCAAGCTTTGAAACCATAACACATTATTAAGTTTATCACGTGAAACTTAATACGTTAAGGCGACGTCAAGTGTAATTCTGACCACCAGCCAGATTTCAAACCTCCACAGGAACAGCTGAGGTTAAGCGACTGTTAAGCTCAGTGTTATTTCTACGGTATGATGTGAAATGTGATAGGTAAAACCGTGATCGTATCAGTCTCATTATTCTGCTGAGGGAGGCGGAGGGTTTGAGGATGAACAGGGAGTTTATTGTGCATGGGGAGATAGCCGAGGGGGTCATGGTATTGGCATGCGTCTATTGTCCGAGAAGGCCATTGAATAGGGGGGGTTTAAAGTTTAAAGTCTGTATTTGTGTCTGTGTATGTGCGTCTATGTGTGTAGGCAGGCTAATTGTATTCTGCACAGCCAAGGATGACCTAGCCTGGCCAAACTTAATTCACAGAGCAGGATGGAGTGCCGAGGAGGAGGAGGAGGAGGAAGAGGAGGAGGTGGAGGAGGAGGAGGAGGAGGAGGAGGAGGAGGCGGAAGAAGAGGAGGAGGAGGAGGAGGAGATTGAGTGCAGTCAGGCAGCTAAAGAATAAAAAACTGATCATGTGTAGCACTTAACAAGTGTGAGTTTCTGATGTGTGTCTTCTAAAATGTTAAGGTTTTTAAGTGAAAAAAGCAAGAGTTAATAATATATTTTTAATAAGTAATGCAATTTTGATACATTCTATTATGTTACATAAAACTGTCCATATGACATTTTTGTGGTGTAATCGCAACATTTGTGACCACAGAATTAAGAGAATTAATCAGATTTCTCTGTCAATACTGACTTAGTCACATATGTCTATTATGTAAGTGCATGTAAAAGAAACGGTTCAACATTTTGGTCTATACGCTTTTTCGTGTGTTAGATAAGATAATTAAACGTGTTATATATTTTTTATTTCGTTTAAGGAGACATGACACGTGAGACTAGACAACCAGAACTCAATACACTGGGTGACATGACATATTTAACAGGGTACCACTCTCATATTTGTCCTTCTATATTTGATATGAAGCTGGCACCAGCAGCTCGTTAGCTTAGCATAGAAATGTACAGATGTTGAACCTTTTTCTCTAAAAAATAACTGAAATCAGGAGAACTGTGTACTTCTTAAATGTCTAAGTACAGTAGTTTTCTCAACTATAAAACACAAATTCATTTCAGTTGCAAGGGACGATGTTGCTGTGTAACCTGTTTTCAGGATCAAAATGACTTTAAGTCACCATGTTTGACAGGAAACCACCCAGTTTTCTGTGTGACTGATGTTGACGCCTGGCAGATGTGCACATTGAGTGTGCATTCAAATCATATAAAAACAGCTATTTGAATTAAAAGCTTTACGCTCCACAGCATCAAAAGTATGAAAAAGACTATCGCAATGTGTCTTGGCCGCCAAAATTATGCATCTGTCTTGACCGCCAAAATATATCCCCTTTGTATTCTCTCCCATTGTATCCAAATAAGGGTATTCAAATGTGGATGTGGTCAAAAGACAACATCTGTCTTTCCTGTGGACATATGTAAAACACTATACCTATTGTCAATTTTGGAGGGATCCTGCTTAAGTTTCCCTCCAAATTGATTCAGCCAATTAGAAGTGGTGTCGGGGGTGGGAACGCAGAAACAAGACAGACAGCGGTGAACCTCTGCCTGACCCCCAGCTGGAATCCAACAACAATGCCTATCACACTCACCAGGCCTGAGGCATCACTACAGCACCACTGGGCTGCTGATAACAATACTCTAATCTGGATTTTAAATAGTGGGACTGGGAGATGCTCTGTTAATTGCAGCTAATGAGAGTCATAAATGTGAAGTGAAAGGGGCTGGAGATGTCCTCCAAAGGCTGACGACTAAAGTGGGTTTCCCTCCAAAAGCGAGACGGGTCATACCATTCACGAAACCTGATTTCGCAAGTAAATGGCAGGCAATCATGGCAAGCTCACCCACACACTTCCTTGCTCTAATGAGGGAATGCCGCATCGATAGAGGACAGAGACATGCTTGCCTCAATCAAAGGCTGCGGTGCTGAGTGCAGATGCTTTTGTAGTCTAAATTTACCCTCAAACCTCACGTACCGCAGGAAACTTCCTGTGCATTCTGCGGCGACTGCGATGTGTTTTCATTTGGCTTTTTTCATCCCGGCCTGCTGCCCGTAATAAAGCCCCGACTGTCAAATCCTCTTGAGTTAGCACTGGAAACTTTGTGTGTAGAACCACTTAAAAAGAGTCTGGCCTGTTTACCCTGCAGCTAAACTATTCCCGTGTGTGCTTTTGAACACTGAGGAATGTGAGAATCAACACAACGGACATCAAGGTTGGCTGCAGTATTGACACTGTCCCTGTGTGAAGTCAGTTCAATGACACTATCAGTATCTACACTAAGCTAACGGACTGGATCGAACCTCTTTGTCAAGATAAGAATACAATAATTATTAGTTATGGATCTTTTTTTTTTTTTTTAAACAACAGCACTTTGGGAGGAAAAATATTTAGAAAAGCTGTGAGGTTCTTAAACAGTGAAATGATGAATTTCATGACCCGACCATTACATTATTGAAATCTAAATGTAAGAAAAAAGTTTGACACAAACCAAAATTCCAGGAGTGATAGAACTTCATTACTTTGGGCACAATGGATGGAGAGGTCCAATAGACACCTGCAGCTTATTCTCTCCATTTTGCTAATGATAAGTCCCCAGGGCACCCAGCTGTGACCTCTGACCTAAGACACTATAATTAGGTTATATTTGGAGCTGCTGAATGCCAAAGTGGATTGCTAATGTGTGTTGTGCTATAAATAAAATGATCTTCAAAGCACTTTTAAAAGATGATTTTGTCTCACAGAGACATAAACCCAGATGACAATGATGAATGAGAATAAACAAGTACTGTAAACTAATACAAGAGAGACATAAAGGAGAGAGAGTTGTGACTGACTAAATCATGAGATAATTCATCTGAATGTCACACACAAGGGTCATATTAGAGAATTGAGACGGTGAAGCTAAGTGATTTATTACATGTTTAGAAAAGCATTAGAGAGCATTCTCAGGGTGTCTCTGCATGTCCCCAGCTGCGTTTGCTATCAACCCTCTCTGACACTGTTTATCTGGTATAGGGCCCTCTTGTATTCAGTTTCCCACTGGACTTTACACTAACACACACACACACACACACACACAGTCAATCACAGTCACAGAAACCGAGATGAGAGGCACAAAGAGAAATTGACTGTCATACAAACAAACACATACACAATCGGGATCCTGAGAAAGTGCAATGAGAGAGCAGGTGTCAGTTTTCACATGAGGCTCTCATGGGGGCTCGGAGGGTAAATACATAGCACGAGTTTTTCCGAGCTCCTCGCATCGGTTCCTCTCACAGCCCCTGACCGCCATTCGACTCCGACCGCCGAGCAGGAGTCCCTTACCTGCATGGAGAGGTGGGAAAACGTCAACACCACCGATCTCACTGACTCATCACAACACAGAACTCCATTAATAAAACAGCCTCTTTCCTATAACTAAATATGTCACTATTTAATCTCACTAACAGCTAAATTAGAAAATGGATTTGCAGTACAAAATATGCACATTTTATATTTTTACAAAAGCATGTCAGGTTACAGCTGCCCTTTTATTGAAAATAATGTGAAAAGGGAATAATAGTCGTCACAGGGACACAATCTGAAAGAATCCAAGTATGTACTTTTCAGCTTGATAACTAAATACACTCATCCAGCAAGTGTATGTTTAAATATGTGATTCTGGCATTCAGGATATTACGGTTCTCCTCATTTAACCTAACAATAATTTAAAATATAAACTGCATACGTAACCCTGATTCCACACTTAAACATCATTTCCCATGACAAACCTCAAGCTAGCCAGGCAAAACACAAGACACAGCACAATCCTGTGGCGGGAAGGGCACATGTTCTGCCTCTCTGAACGTAGGCTGATTGTCAGAGTATCCTGACATGGTCTTAGATCTCATTACCAGCAGATATATGACTCTGTGCAGGAAAACAAACAGCGGCGACGTCAGTTCAACCGGATTAGCACAGAGGTGCCATGGGAAGCTGCCGAAAGGTCTGGGAACGGGGACATCTCAACTTCTCAACCCAGATCAGGTCGTGGTGTCGGTGCTTCAGCCGGGCCGTTGGCAGCACGCTGCTGCTGCGCCACACTTTCGGAACAGTAGACCCTCCTCTCTGGTGCCGCACATGTCATATAAAGGATGTGTTGTCTCTTTTTATGACAATAGACCAATACTGCGTGAGGCTTTGATCCTGCTAGAGGGTTTGGTTTTTGGCTTTTGTTGTGTTACAGAGACAAAAATGTAAAAATTCTAGTTTACAAAAGATATTCCTTGAGGTTTCTTATGCAACCTATACATCCGTACATGTCTGACTCCTAACACTGAATGAAACATATCATGAATCCTCTTCACACTAAAAACTAAGCACATTCAATATTTCTGGATTGCTCTTACACACACATTATCCCATGTACAGAAGACACAGCGTGTTTTTAAAAGAGCCTCTATGTCTAAGATAGCGAGAACAGACAGCGAGACAAAAGTTACACACGATGTCATGGTCCCGTAAATGCCAGTGACACCACACTGTCACCAAATCCTCCTTGCAGGCACACACAGATAAGAGGAATACTGTATACCAGGTAAATAGACACAGCACTAACAGGTGCATGCAAACTCTCGTATGCGTACAGCGCCACTGTTTGAAGACGCTCTCATTTACGGGTCGGTGAGAATACAGTGGACAACAGAGAGCGAAAACTCTGCGAGAATCTGGTTCAGTGGTTAAAGGATGAGGACAAGCAGAAAGTGACTCATTAGAATGAAAGATGACATTGTTCTGGATCCAGAATGGAAACAACCAGGTCTGATGGTTCACACACACTCAGATGGCCTTGAGATAGATACTCTTGCCAGGCGAGCCGTTTCCCCCTGTTTGTGTGGCCTCATCTTCTAAACTAACTCTTCACAAGAGGAAGTGCATTACTTTGGTACTTTGAGATGAAAATGCTGCATGCATTACTTTCCTCTGCGTATGCGCTACTGCATAAATGTGGTTTTTCACATACTTTTTTTTCTAATTCTGCATCCCATACACACCATGACATTTTTGGTGATGAAAACTCTCAGTAACTAGGAATTAAATCCCACGCTGTGATAAAACAGTTAATAACCACATCAAATGAGTTTGATCTCAGTATGTTTGAACTGTAAGATCCTTATGTGCATATAAGTGCATTATTCACACACGCCACATGAAAGCGTTGAATATAATCCCGGCTGGATAAGACTGTGGTTCAGGTCAGACCAGGGTCACAAAGCGTGTGTGTGTGCTATTGTTTTAATGGACACGTGTAGGAATGCATGCACACTGATGTGTTTGACAAAGTGTGTAAATCTGACTGTACGTGTCTGAATACACTGTGCACACGTGGATGCTGAGACATTTGTGACGTCCATAACTAAGTTTAGGCACTAATGAATTCATTTTTCTTTGACTGAGTCACCCCCCCTCCCCTCCCTGTCGCTCTGCACTTTAAACTCTGTGGTTTGAAATGCCCTGCAGAAAACAAAGCTCCGTCCTGCTGCAGACAATAAAGCAGCTGGATTTCTGCACATGTGCCATTGTGTTGGTCTGAGGCCTTGTCATAACTCCATCGGAGGGGCCTAGACTTTCATCACGCACACACACACACACACACACACACACACACACACACACACACACACACACACACACACACACACACACACACACACGCACGCACACACACACACACACACATAAGCACGCACATGCAATAACACACACACGTACATGGAAAGTCACCGGCTCGGGGAGATGGATGGCAGTGTTAACACAAAAGAATATTTGATTTGGTTATAAATACCACAACATGAAAGAAAAGCCCAGCGGGGTAAAAGGCAAAGGGCAGGACAACCAGCGGAGGCAAAATCTTCATCATCATCACCATCATACATGGTGCGTCTGAAAATCAGGTTAGCGTCTCTGAGCTGTGACCAGTGCTTTCTGTCTCCTCGGTTTCATTTGATTTTGTCTCACAAGGGTAATATATTTTCAAACATTTTAGAAGTCTTTGAAATGGCCAGTGTTGAAGGAAGCACATAAAGAACGCGACTGATCAAATCCATGAAATGCTTTGTTATAAAGTCAGTTAATTTAGGATGTTAAAAAAAGTAAGCAATTCATTATTCATTATAAGGATTACAACAAGGATTTTCTTTGTGTTTATCTAAGTCTAATGACCATGACTTGACGTGAAAGCATGACAACCAAGATTTCTATGGATCATAAAGCATTTTATGGTGTATTCCAAGTCTCCCTCCGCTCAAAAATGTGTTCGGCTCATTTCACTTTGATGTGTGAGCTTCACAGGAACGAGAGAGATGAAATGACACGAATCTGCTGAGGAGCGTAAAGTTTCTCTGTGCTCACCTTAAACATTCGTTTAATCCGTGTGCGTGATGTTTTGACACCAACACTAGTTTGTATGCCAGTCGTGGTCCAATATGCAACTTACACAATTGTGATGTGGAAACTCAAAGCCTCTAGTGCACATACACTGACAATGGACTTAACAGTAAAGTAGAAGACATCTTGTGTCCAGTAGTTCAACTTTTGAAAATGTATTTTGAATTTAGTTAATTAAACTTGTTTTTTGGTAGAATAAAATAAATGTATCAGGCCCAAATGATTATTATTATTCATTTTTTAAACATATCTGGAGGGGATCTTTAAATAATAATGATAATAATAATCTTAATAACCATATAACATTGATAACATCCACAGAGCCCTTTCGAAGTTAGAAAGCGTTTCACACAAGGCAGCGAGTTAAAATCAACAAATTATAAAATCGTTAAATGTTATAATGAAACTGATCAAACCAAGTCCATGTAATGTGAAATAAATTAAATGAAATAAAAACCGAAAAAAAATGAAATAACTCAAGGTTTCTCTTAATTCACTCAGCATGTTAGGTAATTAGTATTTTCTATGCAGACGTGCCTCACACAATAGTGAACTGAAACTTGGTTTACCCTTGCATTTCGTTACTTATTCTGCAGGTCAGACGTCCCTCCCCCTCCCACCCTCCCCCCTCACCCCTCCCCTGTGTGAGTGGTTTAAAGTTTCACTGCTCGGCCTCTGATTGGTCCGCGAAGTTTTTCCGAGGGGGAATAACTCCAGAGCTCTGCGTGCCTCTGACGTCCAGCATCCCGGAGAGTTGAGAGGAGAGAGGAGAAAGTTTTAGCTGTATTCTCTTATCTTACACATGCGGGTAAGAGGATACTAAACTATGGAGGTTATCAGACACAGAGTCAGATTTGTTTTATAGAGGGATTCCATTCGCAGAGGTTTAAGCTTTTGGAATTATCTTTTTCTAACGTTTTCACGTTTTTTTTCTTCTTTTTTTTTTTTTTAACTTTGCATCATCCGCTGTTGAACATGCCTTGTTTCGGGGTTTGGATTAACGCAATTTGGATTTTACTTTTCGCCATGTTCGACTCGGCTTGTTCAAGCTATTCTGAAGACCAGTGCAGCTGGAGAGGCAGGCAAGTGTTTTCATATTTTGAATGCGTGCCCTATTCTGCATTTGGTTTAATGGAAAAGATATGATTCAGTTGCCGCTCCGAGATGCTACAGGTGTAAAGGACAATGTTGGCTCGAGCGCAACATGTTGAGACTTGTGAAAATGTTTCTAGTGCTCTGCTGCGAGTGCGCCTCCGGGCTGTCTGCAGGAGGCATGGGGGGTCCAGACAGACAGGAGACTGAAGGATTAATTCTGATACTTGGAGAGAAAAGAAAAAAAGCATGTGATGCATGAAGTTTTTGAATTGAAGTTGAATTATCGTGATGTATTGGAAAAATACCAGCAGAGGACTTTCAGTTTTTACAGACGTTTGGCCCTTATGATGCTATGACTGGCCCCTGTTACCACAGGCTGACAGTAGGTGGTGCCTTCTCTTGAGTAGTAGCCTACGTCTAGATTTGCAAAAGTTCTAACTAATTTTTATCCTCTTTTTATGTCATCTTCTGTTTCTAAGCATTTTTTATTTATGAAAAAAAAAGGTGTGGTTTAAGTTGCCTGTTTGCATGGCTCACATGTAAACCAGCTCAGTCCATCCTGCAGTTAGTTGTGCAGGAATGTGTCCACCGATGATGCTGAAGTTAGGGACTCATGCCTGTGAAAATAATATGTAAACCTTTATATAACCTTGTCTTTTTCCTTTTTTCCCTTCTTACAGTGGTTTATCCCAGCAGCAGGGCAGCGTGGAGCAGATCTCCCTCCACTGCTCTGAGGGCACACTGGACTGGCTGTATCCCAAAGGGGCCCTGCGCCTCACCCTGTCACCCCGCCTGCCCTCTGTGGCGGTGGGGCCCGGCGGCAGCAGCTCGGGCCTCATCACGGCCTGCGTCAAGCCCTCTGAGGAGTTCCACGGAGCCCAGCTCTACCTGGAGCGAGACGGGGTCCTCGAGCTCCTGGTAGGGGACCGCCTGGAGACCTCTCCCCCACCGAGGGTTCGCTGCTTCAGCCGCCTGCCTGGGGAAAGGGTGGCTCTCTTCCTGCAAGCTACACCTCATCAGGACATCAGCAGGAGGATCGCCTCCTTTCGGTACGAGCTGAGAGGGGACTGGACCGCTCGCCTGTCACTGGACTCCAACCCCATCAGCAGTGAAGGTGAGGCAGTGAGGCATTAGGCAGCCATGTTGGTTTGAGTGTGGCTACTTGAGGTCAAATGAGGAGCCACTATTGAATGTGTTGGCTTTAATGTGTCATTCCTAGTTAATGAATCAGAGAACAGAGGGAGTACAGAAGAACCTTTGGTGTTATCTCCTCGCAACAGAAACTTAATTCTCAGCATCAGAAACAAAACCACCAAACTGTGGTTGAAGTTATTTTCCTTCCTTCCTGAAACGTTTTGGGGGATGCAAGGTTTCAACCCACCAGTTATGATATTCCACTCTATAAAACCCTCCCTGTAGATGATTCATAAGTCATTACAGGTCTCTGTGGGCTGGCTGGGCTTTCCACAGGCCATGCAGAGTGCAGAGAGGGAGGAAGTGGCCAAACTTTCCCCAGAGGCGTGCTGGTTTGGAGTAGGAGAAGGGGAGCCGTGGAGTGGGGAGGAGGGGGACAAAAGCACAGTATGTGGGGCTTTCTCCAGAGTCCAGAGCCCTTTGAATGGGTGCCGCATGAGTATTCTGGGATTACTGCCATCGCCTAGGCGACAGGGAGGCCT
This sequence comes from Ophiodon elongatus, assembly GCA_016806645.1. Lineage (NCBI taxonomy): Eukaryota > Metazoa > Chordata > Actinopteri > Perciformes > Hexagrammidae > Ophiodon > Ophiodon elongatus. Next base: position 320,969 of record JACSYO010000928.1, on the reverse strand, counting down.
CTGCCCAGCTGAGATGCTCCTCTCTTTTGTTGAGCTGCCTCTCTGTAGGGAGACTTGTCTGTAGGAGTATACTCCCCCCTCTACATCGCGCTCCCTCCCACACACACACACACACACACACACACACACACACACACACACACACACACACACACACAGATTAGGCTTGGAAGGGGGTTTGCTGTGGACTAGAGAGGAAGGAATCTCATTTATCAAGTGGTTTTCACTGAGGAGAATGTCTGGGGTGGGCAAGGGGCCTCCAAAGAACCACAAGGAGAACTTTAAAAAATGCCAGGATTTTTTTTTTTTTTTTACCCACAGTTCAGTCCATGCAGACAGACAGGGGTTTGCTGGATTGGTTAAATTTTTTTTTTTTTAGACATCTCCAAATCCTGTTACAACTTTGAGTAAGGTGCAGCACATTTAAAAAAAAAAAAAAAAATCTTTTAAGAAAAGTTGTCAAGCCTTGGCAGAAAGAAAAGAGAGTATTTTGTGGAAAGTGTGAATCTGCTCCTTTAAAAAAAATCTTTGAAGTCCACCCCCACTCCTTCTCCTTGGCCCCTGTCTAGCAGGCTTTGATGAGGTGTGACTGCAGACACCCTGAAAGGATTTAAGGGGGGAAGTTTCATCTGGCCTTTAAATCGTCTGGGGTGGAAGAGCCTCGCACCTTAAAGCTCCACTGGTCCTCTCCTGCCAACTGTAAAAGTAGCAGCTGTCTGTTAAAACGTAGTGGTTGGTCTCCTTTGTTGCTCGTCTTTGCACCGTTTTAGGTCTGGATTCACATCTCACATTCCTGTACATGGGATCTGGAAAATACGGTCTTTGATTTCCAGAATCTAAGTATATGTATTAGCATATATGTGTCTTCTAGCAGTTTAGAGTGCTATGTGAGGTCACCAACTGACTCCCTCTTTCCTCCACTTGTTGTCTCTCCAGAGGCCTGCAGACCCTGCAACAACACTGAGATTCTGATGGCTGTTTGCACCAGTGACTTTGGTAAGTTACCTAATACAACAAGTTGCTAATATAAAAAGAAAAGCAACAGAAAACCAGGAATGAAATGTCATTGTCACTCAGAAATTCACCCCTCTAATTCAACCCAGATTAACAAATTAAACCAGACCCCAAAAATAGTCCTGGCAGCAAAGCCTTAGGACATAAGAATTTCTTGTCAGCATCTACAAATCTGTCAAATCGGTTCAAAGGCAGAGCACTGCGGTGCCTCCAAATTCTCTCCTCTCAAAAGTGCAAAGGTTAGAGGTGAAACAGCAGCTCTCTGCAACCCCCAACAACACACACACAAACCCCTACTGAAGGCACTGTAGTGGACTAATCCTGACACATCACCCCCCGAGAGAAGGAGCAGTGGACTAATCTGCAGAGATCTGATTGAGCTGTAATGGCACTGAGGAGAAGTTCAGCTGGCAACAAAAGTCAGAAGGATTAGCGAGCAGGCGTGGGCCTTCGTACGGCTTTTAACATCAGTTGGTGGTCAACAAAGAATCCCCCAACTAGCTACAATAGGACTACATAACGTGCAACGTGACAAAAATACAGCGAAACACTTGAAGATATTAACCTGAATGTCCCGTTTTTTCCACAGTTGTGCGAGGTAACATCCGATCGGTGGTGGAAGACGATAACCTAAGAGCAGCGGTGATCAAGGTCAGCGCCACCCGGGTGTTTCGTCAGAAGTACGCCCTGTTTACTGGCAACAGTCGCCTGACCAGACGGGGCGAGGTCAGGACTCTGCTGCAGTGTGGGGTCAAACCGGGGCCCGGCAGCTTTCTCTTCACTGGTCGGGTCCACTTTGGGGAGGCCTGGTTGGGCTGCGCGCCCCGCTACAAGGACTTCCAGCAGGCTTACACCATAGCCAAAGCAGCCCAGCAGATACCCTGTGAACTGCCCGTTGACTGAGTTAGAAAACTCGGCAGCAGCTTGTCTACTACCACTCAGAGTGGAGGCCGCACTGAAAGCCAGGCCAAACTCAGCCCTGTTCCATGTTTTTGGAAGAAGCCATGGTGTCCAACTGCTGGCCGATGCAGCCATGGCGCCACCAACAACTTCCCAAAGGCCTGAGGAGTGAAATGGACTTTTCCCAACACCATTTCAGTGCAATATGTAGTCACCGGGTCTGAAAGAACCTGGTGGAGTTGTGACATGAGGGACATGGTTTAAATGAAGATTATAAGCATTTGGCATTGGACAGTTTTTACACTCAGCCATTATGCTGGTTCAGAGAAAATCTATTGAAAAGCTTTCCATTCGGGATAAATTAAGTCAAGCCATTAATTCAGGCCTATTGAGACTCATTGCTTTGAAACTCAGGAAAATGTATTAAAAGTTCTATAGAAAGCTTACTGCCTTGGTATCCCAGTGAGGATACAATTAAGGCACCTATTTGTTTAGTGAATGTCAGGTCATGGGAAAGTTCTTTTTTGCTGGCTACCCCATGTACTGAACTCATCCTCAGTGTTACTATTATTAAAGAGATTATAAAAAAGTCCTCACAAAAGGAAATAAAAAATATATATATATTTGCACTGATAACGGAAAGGGAATGATCTGGAAAGTGTGATGCTGCAAGCACTGGAAACCAAATAAAAAGCAACTATATGTAGCATAGCGGAGCAATTAAGAATTTAATATATGTACAGACAACGTGAGCATATACAGTAGTGACACAAAGCTAAGGCACCTCGAACTAGTGCTGAGAGCACTTTCATATGCGAGCCAACTCTGAGATTTTGCTTCTGTTAGGAGACGCAGGTTTTCAGGAGGCCTGCATTACAGTACATTTGAGTAGCCATGCAATATTTCTGCAAAACTTAACTAATTGGACTGCATTTGATTTTTTTTTTAAAGAATTATCTGAAAAGATGTTGGAGTGGATTTGCAGCAGTGTTGCCAAAGTGGTTATATATTGTATTGCCTCCAAGTCATCTGCTCTCTGCTGATGTTGTCACATATTATCACACAAGATATTCAACTGTATATAATCAATAATGTTCATAAAACTGTCAACAACAGTCATTTATAACATCATAAGTCCAGTGCTGTTATGAGATATAAAAAGGGGGATATGGATAAAGAAATCCTCTAACCAGTTTTTGGTGGATTACACTGGACAATGGCTCGCTCAAGAGAAACGCAAACATATGCATTCAGTGTTAAATAAATCAGCTCTGTAAAATATCTAATGTGCACTATATCATCAAGGGGAGGTGTTCATACCAAATTACCGTAATATGTTGAAGTGGTATATCTTAAATGTGTACGCTGCCATTTTTGCTGTTTATTTTGTATGTAAATTTATGTTAATAACAATGGGAATGTAAATATGTTTATAAGAAATTCTAGAAACCACAGCATAAAAAAAGCTGTCTGTCTAAAAAAGCATTGTATTGTGGATTATTTTTGTGTTTGTCTGTGTTATTAAAATATTCTGTGAGAAAACACTCAAGTTCTTCTGGAAGCCCCTTTCTTGCATATATTCACTTTGAACTCATTCTTTGGGCATTTCATGCTCCACAAACGTTATGCAGCTGGATCATTAATTCATCAGTACTCTAACCCTTTCACCCAACACATCAATACAGTTTAACCTACACCATAGTATTTGGCTCCAAAGGTTTCTAGCATGGCAAACTTTTCTCAGACATAAGTCACTTCAAGTATCCATGAATCAGATCTCTGAAAGCTCCGAACAAACGGCATGCCTGAGAGAGCGAGAGGCCCAAAAGGCTGAGAGATTTAAGGAGTGTTCAGGACCCTGAGGGCGTTTGGTCGGGGAAGGAGGTAGAAAACAGCATTTGGAATTCTGTTGTCCTCGGCCTCCCATTTTCAGGATTCAGGAAGCAATAAATTGCCATTAAAGGGAGCGGCGTGGCAGACTCGGCTGAGCTGAGGTGCCACACAGTCGCTCGCTTTATCCTGACCTCATGTGTGCGAGGACACAATAAAACCAAATCTCCGTTCCACTTCACTTAAAACATGTGCCTTCAGTTTCTTTCCTACCTCAACTTGGATGTTATCTGCAGCATCACAGACCATGGCTGTTACCCATTTTCTAGGGTAACTGTAGATAATACAGAAACACCCATATTGCTGATCCTCTCTGATAAATTCACCACCTGTTTCTCCTCCTTGCAAAATTCTGCATCAACATGTACATGCACACACCTCAGTGAAATCTCAGAATTACTGCACGCAGTAAAACCGCTTGGAAAAAGAGCAGCTGGGGAATTTACATGGTGTTTAGGTTAAATGGGAAATAAAATTCACAAAAGCTCGACATGCCTTCCATGTCTGGTGAGCTATCTCCCATAGAAACCCTGACACTGGTTTGCCACCGCATCAGGAGTTCATGTGAGTGAACCTCCAACCTCTCCAGCTATTTACTGCCTCAGTGCTCCTTTAAAACATCCCGTAGCTGGGGGCCCCCGAGCTGCTCGGCCCTTGCAAACACACACACACACACACACCTACACCCCCTCCCCTCCAGTACATCTGAGGTTGGTGCTGCAGGGCTGATAAGCCAAAACAAAGAGCACTCAAATTATACTCCAACCACCAATACATCATGTGACATTTTGACAAAGCTCAACTTCCTGCATTGTTATCACTTCTTCGTGACCCCAGTTTGAACCCCCAAAACTGCCGTAATAATGTCATTGTGGCCACAATGACACAGTGGCACAGTTTAGTTTTGCACTTGTTAAATAATAGCAATTGCAATTACCGCTGTTTAAATGTATGCACAGTGCACAATCCAAATAAAACTTTGGGAACAGAAAAATCCAGGATTTCTTCCTCAAGACCCTGAAAAAGTATTTTTTGCAGTATTTACGTCTTACATCTCCATGATTATGTTGCACACCATTGATGATTGCACACACCCCTTTAGTGTTTATTTTTATTTGTGGGCTGCAGACACACAATACACCTTCCTCCCCCGTCCACCCCACTCTTCTCTTTATTCTGTCCAGATGTGTTGTTGAGTTGAGCTATGGACATGGCAAGGCGGGAAGCATTCAAGAAAGGGGAATCCAGTGCAATGGGAGAGAGAGTGGCAGGGTGTGGACTTCCGTCAGCCCCTGGGGGAGTTTGAGGGAAGTGGCTGGAGACAAAGCTCCAGAGATGAGAGCACGGACAGGGGCAAAGTGCTCCTGGACACTCCCTCGTAAGTCCAAGACAAAACACACCCCACCCAGCACACAAGTCCTGTGTTTGCAGCAGAAACGCTCCCTGTTACCCAGATATATATATAAAGGTCCACAAATGAGAACTGCAAACAAACCTGCCAATACTGTGATATTGGACTACATGCATTCTTTGCAATTTTCATTTGCAATATTGAATATACAATTAACCCTGGAAACAGCAGTTAACACAAGGTCCATTAGGTATCACACGTTATTCCATAGTTGATGGCGTTTGCACAGTTATTGTGGAATTGAGGATATTTAAATTTCTGAGCAATACAAGGACTGCTGTTTATAAGGTCAAGAATCTCCAGAACAGAAAGACGTTATAGTTAAATTATTGTGTCAACCAGGGTGTTTCCTTCTCCTCAGTTATTTTAGCTTAAACAGATACAATTGACTTTGTTTTGAACATTTTATTTGTGTCTGCAGAATTACACTTTTCACTAAGGAACATCAGTCGATTTGCTTCTGTTTTCTATACAAACAATGAATATCCTCTGACATTGTTAAAGTAATCTCATGTTTATTCCTGTCCTATAGCCTGATCTCTCTCACTACATAACCTACTTAACATTGCAAAAATCAGGCACATCCTGTCTCAAAGCGATGCAGAAAAATTACTTCATGCATTTGTTACTTCTAGACTAGACTACTGCAATTCCTTATTATCAGGCTGCTCTAATAAGTCTCTTAAATCTCTTCAGTTGATCCAGAATGCTGCAGCTCGTGTACGAACAAAAACTAAGAAAATACTCCTGCATTAGCTTCTCTGCACTGGCTCCTTGTAAAATCAAGAATATATTTTTAAATCCTTCTCCTCACCTACAAAGCTCTAATTGGTAAGGCACCATCACATCTTAAGGAGCTTATTGTACCCTATTACTCCACTGGAGAGCTGCGCTCCCAGAATGCGAGGTTACTTGTGGTTCCCAGAGTCTTAAAAAGTAATATAGGAGCCAGAGCCTTCAGCTATCAAGCTCCTCTTCTGTGGAACCAGCTTCCAGTTTCAGTCCGGGAGGCAGACACACTCACTACGGTTAAGAGTAGGCTCAAGACTTTCCTCTTTGATACAGCTTATAGTTATGGCTGGCTCAGGTTTTCCCTGGTCCAGGCCCTAGATATGCTGGTATAGGCCTAGACTGCCGGGGGACTTCTTAGGATACACTGAGCTCCTCTCTCCTCTTCGCTCTCTCCTTCTGTGTATATCCATTACTAACTTTGCTTCTTCCCCAGAGTCTGTGTGCTCTTAAGTCACATTTCTATGACTGATACCATTAAGGCTTTTATTGTCATTATTGTTCTTTTATATCCACTACTGCTGTTATTAGTAGTATTTTTTTCCATCATTATTCTGCTTACTACTCTCATTATATGAATCATTTACATCATGAGCATTGACTGTGTTGTAACTCGGTTATGTTGTTCATTCCGTACACAGACATCTATTGCTTTCTGTCCATCCTGGGAGAGGGATCCCTCAGCTGTTGCTCTCCCTGAGGTTACTTACTTTTATTCTCCCTGTTAAAGTTTTTTTCCAGGGGAGTTTTTATTGTTCCAATGCGAGGGTCCTGGGACAGAGGATGGCGTATGCTGTACAGATTGTAAAGCCCTCTGAGGCAAATTTGTGATTTGTGATTTTGGCCTGTACAAAAGAAATTGAATTGAATTGAATAAGAAAGCTTCTTACACTTGTCCGTCCGTCACCTGGATCTCTCTCTACTGAATCTCTCTTTTCATGGCTTCATCATCTAATCTTTCCCACAGTTTGGTCCACAGCTGCTGTTTTGGATTCAAAACAGGGGATACCACACGCATGAAGCACAGCTTCCACATAAACTATATTAGTAAGTAGTTATGAATAAACAGCTGTGGATTTCATTAGGCATTATTTTCCACATGAATAAATAACTTTGCCATACTGGTAATCCAACCCACTGCAACCCGACATTAGGCCGAGTTGTCTTTCCACTTGCATGTGACTCAGTGGCTGTGCATCCTGCTGTCTCTCCATCAGCTCACCACCAGCTGAAGATGAGCCTGACGTCCATGACCACACTTTGGCATCCCAGATTCCCAGCTGACAATTTCTTGTTCCCATAACACCCTCGCACAGCTGGGAGCGATGATTCCCAAATGGAAACTGTGAATGTTCACGTCTGAGAATGTGCTAACTTGCTAAAATCGCGTTTTATCAGGCGAGCCTGCGACTGCTGCACCAAAACAATGAGTGTGATGGCAGAACTCTTTCAGTGCAACTGTTTTTATATGTCACTGAGTGAAATGAGTCTTTCTGCAATGAGCAATTTGCAAAACTGATGAGTAGCCTCTATTCACAGAGCAGAGGGAGGGCAGCAGAAAATAACGTGGCCGGCTTTAAAGTTGAGTGGGTAGTTTGGCTGGGTTGAGAGGTCAAGGCAGAATAGAGAACAAGTGTAGAGCAGTGCAAGAGCATGTTTATCTGGCCATGTTATCCCTCTGAAGTACTGAAGGGAGGAGAGCGGAGAGCCCCCTTTGTTCCTCAAGAGCCTGCAGATGGCTGTAATCCCTTCCAAAAAATGCGCACTGAAAATCAATCAAGACAGGGTGGACATGGTGTATGAGTGTGGAGGCGGGCGACACTTTTCTCAGGGAGGGGGTCCCGCAAAGAAACGCAAGTTGGGCCAAACAAGCGTCTTTGGCGCTTTCCCGCCAAAAAAAAGTATTGTAAGGAAAGACTGAGGGAATGAATTGCGACCCCCTCCAATGAAGGCCCGCTCGCTACCCCTCCGTTTGAGCTGAATACAGCTGCCATCACCTCACCGTATCCTGGTGCTGACATCGCCTGCGGGGGGTACAACCACAAAAACCTCTAAACACTGACATCATACTCTAATAAGGCTACTTAGAGACATTCACTGTGGCAGGATGAGAGGAACTCACATAGTTGAAAATAGATGGATAGACAGATAGATGCGGATGTTTAACAGGTATGTTTACCATGTTAACCTCTGTAGTTCAACATGTTGGCTGATTTGTCCATGAGCTGAACACAAAAGTACAGCAGAGGCTGATGGGAATGTCATTCGTTTTGTAGGTATTTTGGGATGAATGAAAGTACTGGACAAATATCAATTTTGACCTGATTATGGTGCGAGATTAAAAATTAAAGAATTACAATTGATTCTGAGGTGGTCCTTAATGCCTAGAGCTAATTTGATGGCAATCTATCCAATAGCTGTAAAAACAAGTCATTAAAAAACTAAAATGTGAACCCCATGATGATTCTATCAGAAAAGTCAAGGGATCACCCAAGTCAATAGGATTCATCCCCAGGCGACCATAAATATCAGGACAAAATGTCATCCATCCAATACTTGTTGAGACATTTCAGTCTGGACCAAAGTGTTGGAGACATATATTTCACTAACATCTATTCTAAAAAATTATCATTTCCTGAGAGCAACATAGATTTGCTTACATTTCATCCTGTGCTAAAATCCTCATCTGTAAACTATATTTTCTGTCTAACTTCCTCATGCGACCGACGTCAGCCCTCTAGATACTTAACCCCAGACTGAGAGTCTGCTCACTACAAGGAAGCACACCTGTCTTTGGAAGGGCTCTCCAACCCTGCTAATCAACCACAAGGATTATGGTTCTCCGACAAAACCTGTCTGATTGTCTACACAAAGCGGAGAAACCTCCACAGCAGATCAGTTCAGGTTTTCTCTTCCTACCTGCCAACCGCCTCTGTGTTTCTCCCATCAAATCCTGCGAAACCGCCTCCCCCTTTTGCACTCATTTTTTTGCCTGTTATCTTGCTCCACATAGAAGTAATCTTGGGTTACCTACTCAGGGATATATTGCACTGTGCCCATTGTTCAAATTGTTTATGGAAAGAGGTAGGCAGGAACGAAACTGCCACTCACATTGGTTTTGTTATGTTACTAGTATCTCCTTCCATTTTTCTTTTGCAAAGCACAGCTTCAGGGCAAGATTTGTCAACAGACACGCCTGGTGCGCTGTGTTGTGAAATATGTGATGATATTGAATAGCGCTCACATTATGACACTTGTGCAGATGTTAATTTGTTTAACTGGAACATATTACTGGAATGCATATTAGACTTGTTGTTCTGTCCTGTTTCACTCAAGCCTCTAACCTCCACAAAAATGAATGATTTCCTACATTTCCCAGAATTCAGCTGAATAAGCAGTGATGTTATTGCTTATCATCAAAGATAGGGAAATGGGCATATGCAAAAGATACCCAGCCAGCAAACTAACTCATCAACAGTGATCCAAATCCTTTACCCAACATGTGTTTAGCTACATGGCATTGGAGTCTATTGAGGCAGCTGTTGATGGAAACGTTTTCATGTAGTTCAATAAAACTATTTCAAACTACTTCAAAACTGCTCTGGAAATGTTGTAAAGGCGACCACCCCCGAAATTAAAAATTCCAATGTAATTTCTATGGCCTAGTTAAGTTCACTCAATATTCATGAGCATGAGTTACTCTCTCTCAAAGCCAAAAAACAGTAAAGTAAGTAGCAAACTTAAAAGTCTGGAGCGGCTCTATTTACAATGAATGGGACTGATTTTATGAACCCACAGAATGTTTGTTTTCTTTTTTATACCCAAATGAACTTCATTCTATCGCAGTGTTCTCAGTAGTGGAACAGACAATGTATATACTCAAATACATTCCCCTGTCATCACAGCTTTCCCAATTCTTGGGACATCAATAATTTGAGATTTAGTACTCTAGCTTTCGAACTGGGAGACAGTTTACTAATATTTTGGACTAATATATATGGATTTTGATAGTTACCCTTTCATATAATATCATGCCCTCTGTGTTTGGTGATTTGAGGATATGAAAATGGGAAGCTACTCTAAGAGCAGTTATTGTTTTTCTTCTCCTAAAGGGTCAGTTTACCACACTTACAAAAACATCTTTTCACACGTTGCCATGCAGATAGTTTTGGGTTGAACCTGCAATAACTGATCTTTTGGCCACTTGTGAGCAGACTTAACAAGCTGGGACCACTTTTGCATTTTGGGTGAACTGACCTTTAATCAGCGTGACAATGTTTAAGATTGCTTTTTTCCTTTTAACATTCTTGAAAAAGAACCTTTAAGAAACATACATAAAATGCCAGTGCAATGCCGCCGCTGCACAGAGCACTTGATCTTGTTGGAATCGAGTGAAAAGAAAAAGAAACAGAAACTTGTGAAGCCATTTATGCACCAGACGTGCTGACAGTCAGGCGGCATGTTTATATTCCAACAAAGTGCACTCACACATTGTGCATCAGCCCAGCCGCTGTGGCCTGTCTGATGTGTCAGAAGCTCCTGAGCCTTTCTCTCCCTTCGCTCTACGCTCATTCTAGGGGAACATGTGCGCTGGAATTCTCCCCCAATTAAGACAGGGATTAGCCAGGTCCGCTGTGGGAACCAGCAGAGTGTGGGAAAACAGAGGGTCTGTCCCTCTCTCCTTCCCTCACTGACACTCAGCCTCATTCTCACTCGCTCTCGCTCATCAAGCTGCCTCCCTCCCCTGTCTTTCTCACCCTTACTGTAATTCTTCCTCCTCCATTTTCTCACCCTATATCCTGTCTTTCCTAAACTTTCTCATTTAATACCTTCCAATTTGTCACTTTACAGCTCCCTCTGTTTAAGCCCAACTTCCAAATATATTTTTCTCATTGTTTCCACTCTCATCTTTACAATCATGTACAATTACCCCTTTCTTTTTCTTCTTCTTCTTCTTTTCAATCGTTTGCCCTCTTTCTTAGCCACCCAGAATCTCCATAGCTTTCAGTCCTGATTCTTCAAGGTTTTCTGAAGTGCACGGCTCTTCTGTGCTTCCCTCTCCTGCCCCTTCCCTCCTCCCTCTTAATGCCTCTCTGGCCTTCATACTGAAAGCTTGTCTGGGGGAAAGCTGGGGACTCTTGCATGAATAGTCTGAGACTTTCAGACTGAAAGAGGGGGTCGAAAAGACAGCTCATCAGAAAAGAAAAGACAGGTGTCTCAGAAAGCAGACAGTTACATAGCTTATGTTGGCATTTTTTGCATTTGCTCATTTATATCAACATAAAAATCGCATTGGTACTAATCCTGTTATTGGTACAGCGCATGTGCAATCTGCAGCAACCTGAAAAACAATCATAAATCTCATCAGTATCATGGGAGAATTCAAGAAACAATCCATACAATTTGAATGAGCATTAACTGAACATCCATGGGAACATCCTGGTTGAAGTTCATGCTCAACTTTCCATTGTCATTACATTTCTTTCTCATGATCTTGCAATGCTCTCACTGGCACACCAGATTCCTCTCCCACTGCCTCAACATTCCTCCTACTCATTGTCACCTTTTCTTCCTCATTCCCACTCTGCCTCTACTTTCCTTGCGTTCCCATAAATCCTTTCCCCGTGCACTCCTCCACACAAGGCTTGTCCGTTCCAATTATGGCGGGGCCGTCCAGCCCCCCCGGCTCACACACTCTGCACACACAGCTCGCTCTCATTAAGCCTGTATCAATTAGGCATTAACCTCCTAAAACAAAGGGCCTCTTGACGAGCGGCCCATCGCAGGCCATGTGAGGTACTTCCTCTGCATTGCTCCACCCTGCTTCCCATCCGCAGAACGACACATTCATCCAACCTCTTTCCCACTGTGCTGCGCACAAAACAAAATCTGGGCCCGAAGCATCTTCAAACAAAACAGAGGAGGGAAAGTGAATAATCATAGTGTACTTGCAGTTGTTGAAGTTGATTAGGTCAGGGTCTTCGCGTAAACCAGAATGCTAATGTTCTATGTATTTTTGTTAAAACATTTGCATTTTTTTACGATTCTGTAGACAACAAAAGTATCATTGTTGGTGGTTTCATGTGGTTCTGAAAATGTACAAATATCACGCAGCATTTCCTTCACAGCTCAGTGTTTTACTGGACTATGTTATCAGACAAGACTGACACTGTATTATGTAGGTTAAGGTTTTCAATTCCTAAATGAATCACGTAAAACTTTTGTTTGAATTTAAAAAAGTCACATGGTTATTTTATTTCACATTCCAAAAAGAGTCATCCATTTTTGGTAAAGTTAAAGGACAGAAATAACAATTAGACAATTACAGTTTTAGCCGTGTATTTCTTTTTTTTTGCCAATAAAAGATGGTATGAAACTGTTGCAGTGGTTGAGATGATATCATGGGTAATTATTTGAGAGGGCTGGACAGCTCTTCAGATGCAACACCTGTCCTGGACAATATTACAGAATGCAAAAATCCTGAAATAAAAACCATGATGTGAAGACATTCAGAAAAGAGTCAATTTGATGGTATTTCTGGTGAATGGTAATTTCTGCAAATGCAACAAGACATAAAAAAAAAAAAAAAAACATATAACGACCATTAAATGGCAACTTCGGCAAAAAGAAACATTGTATAATAATGTGCTTTTACTCTAGATAGCCCTTGCTCGGACCACGCCCATTTTCGGACTCAATACAGGCATGTAAAGTTTTGTGACAGCATCTTGTACGGTTGTGACGCTATCGCAAAATCTGTCCAACGACCGATACATAAACACCTGGCAAAGGACTGTAAACGTCATGTGTGGACACACACACACAGACTCTCAAGGCAAAAGCAATACCAGCGTTGCTGTTGGTAAAAGCAGTTGTTTTTGGTTTCTACTAGCTACTGGTTTCTCTCTACCAATTTATCAAATTGTTGTAGTGACCAGTTTTTGCATCATAATAGTGACATAATGGTTAATAAAAAGTTGTTCGCAGTCTGAAAATTGAATTTTTCCCAAATGCTCCAAGTTGGAAAGGAAACTTGGCACTTTGCCTTGGGGACCAGCTGTGGTGCACCAGCCTTCAACCTCTACTCGATGCATTTGCAATGTCACAGTTTCTACTATTCATCTACTACTTTTCTTGCATTTTGTTTACTCGGTGTAAACTTTATTTATACACAGTTGCAGAAGCGTCTGCAGGCACGTCGTCTCTCTGTCTTTGTTGGTGAAGCAGCAAAGAACAACCTGGTTTTGATTTTCCCACAGATCTGCCGGTAAGAGGAGTGGTCCCCCAGCACCCAGGACTTTGGCACAGTGACTATGTTGGCACAGACCCAAGCTGAACACCCCCCACCCCTTTTCCCAGGGCCCTGGGAGTGTAATACATTACTAACAAAATCCCACTTCCCATTCCTCTCAAACTTTCACACCCATGCTCCCTCCCTCCCGGGGCTGGCATGCCCCCTGAAAAGGGGATTGGGGTGACATGCGTATGACTTTTTCCATCGCCTCAACTTTTCACATCATTCCCCTGAGTATTTCAGCTTCAAGTTATTTATCTTTTTCAACATTAAACCTGACATACATCTTACTGACACTTTTTTGATCAAACCTGTCCATTTTTAACGTTTTTTTTTCTCCAAAAGGAATAAGTTATGCCAGCTACGGCACTATGGCAGGAAACCCAGCTACCAAAACATGCCAGAAAAAAATGCAGACCCTTTCACTGTTAAAGGGATTTAAAGGGAATAAATGACTATTCACACCAGCACTAAGGTTATAAATATGAACCCTCATTCTAGAAAAAAAAAGCCTGGCTTGTTTGCACCAGAGTTCCCAGCAAGGCATTGAGGGAAAGTATTCACGGGTGTGTATGTGTCTGGGTAACATGTAATGACATTATTCTCACCAGGGTGACCCCTCATTGTCACCGCGCTTTCTTCTCTGGAGCTCGTGAAATTGACATAAGCTTTACAAACATTCCAGGCATTTTTTTCTCAAGGCCGGATTTCTTTGGGGGCCTTTCATACAGAAAACCACCAGTATGAACAGCACCCCCTAGTGATGGTGTAAATGCACACCATACATACGTTCTCCGGTCAAAGCAAGTTATTTATAATTAGTATGCCCTTAAAAATACATTTTAATGAAACCAGCCTACGATCCCTGGGTTGTGTATGATTTCACTGAAATAAATGTTTAAAACTACATTTTCAGGTTTCATTGTTAGAATTTAAGGTATGAGGCTTAACTTAAAAATTGTGCAATTTGATATTAACTTGCAATATATGACTTGGGTTCAGATTTTGTGGACATTTTTCTTAATAGAGTGAAGAATTTGCCCTCTGCCCGGCCTCCTGCATTCCAGGCAGTCTGCCGAGACACGAGATCTCCTCTTGATACCTGCAGTTAGGGGTAAAGCTCAAAGTAACGCTGTTTTAGAAAGTGAACAAATATATGATTTACAAATCCAGTGACTTCCTCACCTGCCCAGGTGATTGTCAACATAGTCCTGCAACTCCCACATCTGCGCCTCTGCAACTGTTGCCCTGGTGAGGAGAAGGGCGCGCTCCTTCTCAAAGCGAACCTTTTTGAAGAAAGGAAATCAAATCATCTTCATGGAAGAAAATAGTTTACTTGTTTTTAAGTGAGGTCATGAAATTGAATGTTTTTTGAGTGAGGGATGTAATCTGACAATCCAAAGTTTAAGTAACGAGAGAGTTTTGTTTACCAGTGTTGAGTCTGCGATCTCCCTCAGCTGTTTCTTTATGTCTGACCAGGATTCCTCGCATGCCGGCCTGATAAAGATACATTTTTTCATAACCTTTCATGACACAATCCACAGCTGACCCCATTTGTCATTTGGTAAAATGCATAAATGACACTCACTCCTGATGGCTTAAATTCTGCCCGGGCATTTTGAGGATAGCCACCTGCAACGGAAAAGTCCGGGTGAAGGTCGTGAATCGGCATAAGTACATAAATGTATGTAAAACAATTAGGCAATATAATTTATAACAAAATATTTGAAGTGTATAAACAGAATCTGAGCAGCAATATTTTGCTCCGAAAAAGTGAACAACTGTTATGTTTATTGTGCATATTTGAAGATCAGGCTTTCATTCAATTCAGTTCCAAAAACATTTCCCATATAACACATATCTGAAAGAAACAGAATCAAATAGCAGCCCTTCTAAAGCTCAGTAATTAACACAATATAAAAAACAACAACTTCTGGCTTTACGGGAAGTCGAGCGCTTTAACTATTTGTTGACCAGGTGCAGATACTTCCAGCCACTGCTCTTCTATGCAAATTAGCATACTTCCACAAAAGACAAATCATTTATTTTAAAACACATTTAAATAAATATGTACTGCTGACACTGCTGCAGCACTCCCCATGACAACCACACAGGTCAGATTTGATAGCAACCCATCCATCAGCTCTGCTACAGGATCTGCAGTCCACCTCCGCAGCAGTAAAGCTTTTTGTTGTCACAGGACACAGACTTTGATGTCATTTTTTTCCAGCTCACCACCACAAAACAAATTCTGTTTGGCTTCATAAGGGAAGAATGGACACAAAGAAGACTCCCCACAGATCAAATGCAGGCATATTATTCTCAAATAAGTTTTTGTAATACTGTTTGGCAAAGTGAATGCCAGACAAAACAAAAGCCGATCAGCTCACTTCAAAGCAGCCATCTTTCTTTTGTGCTACCTGCTTCCTGGCCGCCTGCAGCTGACACTCCAGCCTCGCCTTGTCCGGGCGAAGGTGATGGAGCTCCTTCTCCGGTTCATCTCTGAGCTCAGTGGGCTCCAGGCTGAAGCTGGCCTCGGGGGGTCCAGGGTCAAGACCGCACTCCATTTGGGCTAAGATCTGGTCCCTCTGAACCCTAAAGATCACAGTGGATCGATGTAGCCAGTTACTCATTATGGATTAGATGGGAATTTGCTCCTGATGGTTTATTTTGGGATTCAATCATTTTTTTTTTTTTCATATAAAATGAAAAAAGAATCTTCCTCAGGCCCCTCAATTAAATCATTTGAAAAATAAAAATCACTCATTTGTTCACAACTGCAACATATTATGAGGGGTGCCAAGTACACATGGTTTTGTATAAAGGGGTCATAAACTAAAACATGCTGTTGGGTACCACTGCATGGTACCCAACAGCATGTTTATTGAATAGGTGTCAACACTGAGAAGCAGGACATAAAAAGATTCATACCCATGTTTACACTAACAGCAAAGCTCACAGGAAGTCTCACCGGTATGCAATAAGAAGAGCATGATGGGTCTTGGTGAACTTCTGAAGTCTCTTCTTATATGAGCGAGCAGCGTAGGCGAGCTGTTCCTCCCTGACCCTGTAGGAGGAACGGACATCCTGGAGCATGCTGTCCACGTGTGCCCTCATCTTGGAAGTCTCTGAAGGGCCTTTACCTTCTCCAAGTCCATCAATGTACTCCTAAACGAAAGACGGATGCTGTGTTGAGACATTGTGCCGCCATTACTTTGTAGACATGGTTGCGCGAGCGCTGCAACTTACGGCTAAGTCCCGTAAATAGCACACCAGCCTTGCACGATATTCCTCATTCAGCTCTTTGACTTGAAGCTGCAGCTTTGAGTTCTCTTCTTCTACCTCCTTCACTTGGCTCTGAGAGCACATCAGGGCCTTGGACACATTTTCTCCAAGTAAACATTAATCCAGAGGTTGCAAAACAGTGACAATATCTACAATCATTTCCGGATGTTCTGTAAATCAGTATGGGATCGGTTTGGGATCGGTTTACGCTCACCGCACTCTGCTCAGATAGTT
This sequence comes from Ophiodon elongatus, assembly GCA_016806645.1. Taxonomy (NCBI): domain Eukaryota; kingdom Metazoa; phylum Chordata; class Actinopteri; order Perciformes; family Hexagrammidae; genus Ophiodon; species Ophiodon elongatus. The sequence goes on along the minus strand of JACSYO010000928.1, from coordinate 304,152 downwards.
CCTGCTGGCGATTATGGATGGCTCTCTTGTTCTCTTGATGCTCTTTACCCATTGCCACCCTGATAACCAAACACAGGCTCAGCAACAGGAGAGTAGCGACCAGAATCCAGAGACGGCCACATCACAGGGGCAACGCAAAGAGACCACATCACACGCACACACACAGACACACACCCCCACACAAACACACAGCAAATAAAGCCACGGTTTAGAAACAAAATCAAAGAAGGGACCACAGAGCAGATGTGTGTGTGGGATGAACACTGGGCTATACTTCCTGAGATGAGTTTGGCTGTTTGACGAAAGATAATGATGTTTCATCGTAATCAAGCCTGTGCATTGAGTAAATGACAAACATTCGCTGGCCCTCACACTTTCTCCTCCAGTTTCTTCTGCTGCTCCTCGTAGCTGTTCTTCATTTTCTCCAGCATGTCTTTGATCTCATCTTGGTTTCCAAGTAGCTATGTGAGAGCATATCAACCAATGGTAAGTTTACTGATGCCCATGAAACATATGTGTTGGCCACTGCTCCAAAGAATAAAACACTTACAGTTTTTTCCATAGTTTTTTGCTGCTTGTCCAAAGCTGCCAGATCCTCAAGCTGTATATACAATGTTATACAATTGGAATAAACATTTAACATATACTATTATAAATACAAACAGAAACAATGACAAGTATAATATTTCAAATTGAAAAGGTTTTAGAAGTCAAAAGAAATCGTGTTTTATAAATATGGTCTTTTCTTGCCTTCAAAAACCCATTCAGTTTCTTGCACAATCAAAACTTTGTCTGAGAATAAAATGAGAAAAATATGGGAACTATTAGTCTTGCTTATCTCACAGTACAGTAAATCATGTTGCAATGTAAGTTCCATGAACCGTTTGAAGAAATGTGAGAAACATGATCAAGGACATGCTTATGTTGGAGCTGAAACGCATTTTTGTTTTAGGGATAACCGAGATGGGACTAACATGATCTGTGTTTGGTTTTCCAAAGAAACTGGTTCACTTCAATAATGACAAAATTTAGATTTTGGTGTGGGCAACTACAACAAAAGCCCTACAAACTCCAGGAACTACATATAGGCTGATTTGAACTTAACTCGGGAATCAAACTAGGAACTAAAAGTCCCTTTGGCCCGTTCCTGTTTGCATTTCCTCTGCATCCGAAGAGTGTTGAAGACGAATCACCACACTGTCTCACCTGGACTCTGTTGTGCGACATGCTGCTGATCAAGGCCCGCACCCTGTCCAGCTCACCATGCAGGCCCTGGGTGGCTGTCTTCACACTCTGCTGCTGCTCCTCCAGCTGCCTTCGCAGGGCGTCCTGGGCCTGGGCCAGTGCCAGCAGCTCAGTACCCAGCTTCTCACTCTGGGCCAGCTCCTCATCGTGGGCCTCGGCCAGAGCTAGGTAGTTCTTCCTCAGTGTGGCGTGCTCCTCTGTCAGGTCTTGGCCGCTCTTCTCTCCCATTTTCAGAAGAGCCTCAGCAGACTGGAGTTCCCTGAATAAGTTATCTCGTTCCAACTCAAGCTCTGTTTTAACACCGGCTTGGTTCAATATCTAAGAAGAGGGGAAAAAAAGTGAAGTGCAGACAAGTCTCGGGGATTCAGGGGCACACATGTAGAGTTAACATGTAAAACTCTATTTGAACCCAGAGAAAACGCTTTCCCCAAATTTTTATTTTATTTAGGTTTATTAAATCTTCTTATCCTAAAGCTTCACTTTTGCCTCCACTATCACTTAAAGCAAACCCTCACCTTGATTTTCAGCTCAAACTTCTCTTCTTCAAACTGCTCTCTCATCTTGTTGGTCTGGATTTTCTCCTCCACAAGCTCCTTAGAGATCTGAAAGTTCAGACGGCTCATTGACAGATACATTGAACTTGTAGTTCATACAGTATGTGCTTCACATGGCTCATAAACTCTACCTTGAGTTTCCCCTCTTCACTCTGGACCAGCCTGCTGGACAGATCTGTGTTGGAGCTGGCCAAGTGGCCCAGTCTGCTCTCCAGGTAGCCCACTTTGGTGAAAAGGCGTTCATTTCTGTCGCGCAGCTGCAACTACAGTGAGGTGAACAGACACACCTTTCTACGATGAGATGACAAAGGCACATTATCCCTTTTCAGCATCTCCATTGTTGGCTCCATTGTAGCTCGCGTTTCATCTAAAAAGGACAATTAACATCAAGCGACCACCCCTGAGTTTGTGGCCTTTGTTCATCTCCACCATTAAGCTGGCTTACTTCAGAAACCAACAAACGTTACCTGGCCTTTTCTTTCAGGAGCGATAACCCGCATATAAAGACTGAGCAGTCATTTACTCACATTTTCTTCGGTCAGAGCTTGAAGTCGCTCCTGAAGGTCATTTGAAGTTTTGTGGCGGTCCTGTGTGTCCATCTTTATTCACTGTCAACCGTTGCTTTAAGTAACGGACGCACTGTATCCACCAACAATGTTGCCATGGCTCCTCAACACAGAAGAAAAAAAAACGTGTGGACAGTTTTTTTTTGCATACTTTATTTGAAATCAAGGAATAGCATCACAACTGCCAATGTAGAAATGTCAACGAGATCGAAATGCTTCCTCATTGTTGTATCACAAAAAAACAAAACTGTAAGGGAACCTCTAACAGCTACATCAACTTATTGCTTGTATGACTTTGCCGTTTACTGTTTCAGCCTGGAAAACATGAAGCCAACCTCACAAGTTTGAGCCACAACCACTTTGGGCTTCAGAGGCCGGATGTTGGTAAATGTCATTGATAGCAGCGCCATCTTGTGGCCGCAGTTAAAAAACGACACGTTGATTGTCCAATATGTCACTAAAACATCATCGCATCAGTGGTAACAATGACTTAACGTGATGATTAAATAATGGTTATTTATTGTCTGACCTGGGAGTGACAGGCATACATGCTAGGAGAACTTATTTACTTACTTGTCACTTTAAGAAAAGCACAGGTGAGAATAATAAAAGAGCCATCATTAGTGTTATTATTATTAACACCTGTGCGTTTTCCAACTATGACAAGTCAGAATGTGCCAGCTTCACCAATCTGCATGGTTAATTACAGTTCAATACAAACGTATGAATATGACTACCACCACTGATATAAAACCTTTCAGGCCATAGAGTGCTATTTAATTATAAAAATGTTTTATTATAATAAGTTTTCAATGTATAGAAATAATGAATTGTAATGTCAAACATATTGATTCACATGTGTGACGTAGACTCACAAGTTATCAAAAATAGCTGAAAAATGCTTTACAAAGATATGAATTTTGACACTGAGGGGATACTTGATACATTAATTGAATAAAAAATACATTTCTCTAAATGCTTGTAAACCACATCATCAAATCTATGACAAACAGCACAATCAGAGCCAAACTTAGATATAAAATTCAGCTCAATGGCGATAATCTGCAGCAGTAACATTAATCCCGGATCCAGATCATACAGGTTATGGATTACTTGTGTTCAACATTTTTACAAATAGTGTGAAGATTCAGTGGAATTCCGTAGCGTGTATCTGAATGCGCTACCCCTGCATTAGATGGAAAGATTGTTCAAATCTATGTGAACATGACCATTAATATATCAAAGCTCTACAATTAAAGCTTCCGGTGTTGAATCCTTCACTTCGTCCTCAGTCACGCTGGAAACTTTGATGCATTGCGGGTCAAATATAGTTTTTTTTGAGGTAGGAGACATCATCTCATGTCAACTGTCTTAATGAGTGTGGAAGATTTTAAATAACCTCATGGGGTCTTGGTGTAGCGTTGTCTCCTCCCATCTCTTCTGTCTCTGCTCCACAGCGCTCGTCCACCGCGCTCATCTTACAAACGTGACTATGTGTTTTGGTAACTCTGACGCCAACTGCACAGTCGTTTCCCGGTCTGAGAAAGTGCAGACTCTTGCATATTCATGTGCTTGAAAATATCAATTCTTCATACACATAAATAAAGAATCCAAATATATGAAAATATATTATATTGTTTAACAAAATAAAAAACAAACTCATCAGTGAGACTTAGGATACGGTTAAGTCCTCCTCCACTTCATCCTCCTCCTTCGCACTGTGCCTGCTGTCACCACGATCCATGGCGACACCCATTTCTTTTTGCAGGGACTGAAGGCTGGCCTGGCTCACGTAGTACTTGACGTTCTGGGATGGCAGAAGCTTCTGGAGCTCCTCCAGCTTACGGTAGGCCTGGAGAAGAAAGATGGAGAGGAGAGCCGTAAATATGGAGACATCAACTTACAGTCAATATGATGTGACATTTAAAACTATCTCTGACAGAATGCAGATAGTTTCCTATCGTCAAGTGTCATTTCACTTCATTTAAAAAAAATAAAATGATAGTCACCACTTGGAAGTTGCCTTGCTGACAGTGGTGCTCCACCAGAAAACCAAATGCATCTCCAATCCTGACAGCGGGGTCCAGCTCCGGCTCCTCCAGCAAGGATTCACATAACCGCACAGCCTCACCAGGATCCTCCGTGTACAACCTGCAGACAAGAGCTCGCAGTCAGACAATCAACAAAACCTCCCACAAGAAAATGAAAAAGAAAAAAGAATTGCTCATATAGTTGCTCAATATACGAAAGAGAACAGATGTGAAGTATATTCTTACCGGCGAGCGTGGACAAACTTCTTGATCAGCGTTACTCTATGCTGCAGGTCAGCCAGTCTTACTTCCTGTTGTCCAGTTGAAGCGTCCTTTGCTTTGGAGAGGCACTTGAAAGCCTCAGTCAAAGCATCTAGAGCTTTTTCATAGTTCTGGTAATCATCAATCTCCACCTTAACAATGGTAAACATTGTTATTTGAAAATAATGTATTTTGTCTAGATTATTCTCTATTGAGGTTACAACTGTTAGAAATGACATATCACCAGAATTAGAATTTCCATGTTAAAACGTTATAATGAATTTTCTTGAGGTAACATTTATCATAGAGAACGGATGTTATTTAAGACCACAGCTCTAAATTCAACAGATTTCTTCCCAAAATGCTTATAGTCAATTTATAACCAGACCCATAAGTACCAATAATAAACATCATGAAATGGCAGAATATGTTGCATAAAGTAATGCTCTACCTGCGCACAGGCTTCATAGAAGCCAGCCAGCAGGTCTGGTGCCCTGCCTTTCGTGTAGAAACTAATGATTGTCTTCAAGATCTCTGGATTTTTGCGCCAGTCCAGAGACTGGAGGTAGTTGGCGGCCATGATGAAAAGCTCCTTCTGACGACAAACACTGGCGAAGAAGACTATTTTCTCGGTGTCGCCAGACTTGAGGAGTGCCCTCATGGCCTGTTTGAAAAAAAAAAAAAAATAAAAAAAAATACATTCAAACATTAAAGTTTAACATCACATATTAACTTGCATGTGCATGTATTTGGGTGTGTATTGCTCATGTGGCTGACGCCACATGACATCATGACCAGATGGAGATTGTCCTCTCACACAGATACCTGTAAGATGTTCTAAGCTTGCAGAGGATATATATAGTGTTTACTACACACACCACAGTATTACCTTCAGCTTGTTGCCCGCCTGTGTGTATTTCTTGGTGGCCAGGTGGTAATTGCCCTGACGCATGCAGCAGTCCGCTATCCTCTCCAGCAGCTCCTTTCGGGCATCTTCAGACAAGTCTTTTGAATCAGTTACGATCATTCTCTCTGCCAGCTCCTCTGTGATGGTCAAGCTCTGGGTCACACACAACTCCAGGGCTTCATGGTACTTTGTTCATGTACATACACAAATGAAAGAATGATACATATAAGTACGCGTGCTTGAGAACTGAAATGTCCATGTATGGGTCATGAGGTCATGATGTGCCACAAACAGTCACCTTCTTGGCTGCTACCAGTAGCTCCACTGCCTTATCATACTGGGAATGAGTGATGAAGAAGTCGGAGCAGCGTGCCAGGAGGGCTGGGTCAGAGTACTCATTCAGATCCTCAGCGATCAATTGAAGTGCAGAGAACTGCTCGGTGGCAAAGGCCAACTCCAGGGCTTTGGAGACGTAACCGGCCTACAGCGGAGAAATCAGCAGAAGATAAATAAACTGCTGTCATAAATAGTTGAACCTGTTTTTTTTCACCCATCAACATTTTTCAGTTTAAATACTGTATATGTCACAGTACTGCCCCCCCCTTGTGGAAGGATCGAGAATGCATCAACCTAAACGTAACCCAAGTCATTCAGAAAAAGCAGGCGTTCGTGAGGGACCTTGTGATAGAGTGCGACAGCTCGGTCCATGTGGGTGCCTTTCTCCTCGTAGTAGCAGGCAGCCTCCATCATGTCCTCTGCGTTACTGAGCAGAGCCAGGTTCATCAGCTGGTCATCCAGACCGGTCTCCTGTTAGGACACCACACACACATGTCAACAACCCACCGAGAGAAAGACTAAAGCGCAGCAACAACAATGAATGGAGAAAACAGAAAATACAGAATGTACAGCATTTCTGCCACGGATTTTTCATGGTAAATAAAAGTCTTGATTCATACATATCTGTATTTTGGGACGTCTAACTAAGAACGGGCAGAGGAGTGCTTTACCTTACAAAGTCGTATGGCGTTGTTGTAGGCCTGGGCTCGTGTGTAGAAGTGGACCGCCTGTTTGATATCATCATGGCCCTCATAGTGTCTCGCCAAGTGGTATGACGCTGCCCTGTCGCCTGTGTCATTGGCTATCTCAGATGCCTGGTAGAGCAAATAAATACATTCTTACATTTATGGACAGCTCACTATATCAGTATTATTATCAACAAAGCTCCTATTTTATATGTATATATATATGTATATATATAATAAGCTTTGCAACACCCAAAATGAGTAAAATGACATTCTTTCCAACAAAATATGCTAAATGTTACATGACACCTGTAATACAAACTGAGTCACCTTCTGAATGTTCCCCATGTAGCAGTGGACTCGAACCAGAGAGAGGTAATCTTGAGCACATTCATAGAAACACAGCGCTGAATCCATGTCCGACTGGCTCTCCAGGTACTGGGCCCACCACTTATAGATGTTCCTAGATAGATAAGATGATGATGATGATGATGTTAAAATATAACTTAGTGTCTGCGTATTGTATGGAAATACGATATGCTCTTCAGGTGATAAAGTATTTACCGCCAAGAGAAGCTCTGGACTTACTTGTCTTTCATTTTGTTAACGTAGATCTCTAGAGATGACGTGTCATCCTGGAGCATTCTGGGAACTTCGACCCTGTGTGTGTCTGACTTCTCATAACTGTAACGACAAGGCTTACAATCACACTTTTTAATACACCACTAGTGAAATGAAAAACTACTGTATCATTGACACAAAACAACAACAGATGTTCTGTCTTACTATGCGAGGGCCAGGGTCTTGTCGCCCATGGACTCCAGGTATTTGGCATAATTGTAATAGGTGGTGCGCAGATGGATGCGATCGTGGCTCTCTGCTGTTTCCAAAGCTTGCTGCCATTGGCCAGACGCCTGGTAGAAATAGTTCAGCAGGTCATAGCGTTGACAGCACTTGTACAACTTTTCTGCATCTTCCTATTGGAGGGACAGGAAAAGATGATGGAAAGATAAATGCTTTTGGTTCGGAAAGTCCCGTGGTCTTTGTTGTGGTGCACTGCTTCGACCTAAAAAGAGGACATTTTATTTGTAGCCAAAGGATGTGGCATTACGTTAGACAGCTTTGGGGATTTTTACAAAGAGAAAAAATATCCTTTGGATGGATTTTATGATCTGGAGTGAGGGGATGGCCTTTCTATTTTTATTATCTTACATTTTCTCAATTTCATTGTCTATCGTGTCCCCTTTTTTTTCTGTTTTTGAATGTATGTTGTAAAAATGATAACAGAAAGAGTGGCTGAATAAAAGAAAGAGTAGTGCATCACTGAATAAAAATGACACGTCTTTATGTGACATATTTTCTATTTCAAAAGCTGCAATGTAAAATGAAAGAATACATTATGGCCAAGCAAAGAGGAATGAAAAAAATCTGCATTGTCTTTAAGGTACATTGGGCAGAGAAAAATGGGCACGAGCCAATCTATTAGCCTGATTGTGAGTGTGAGTGATGTCTCATTGGTCATTTAAACTCTACTTGAATATCTTACCAGCATGCCGAGCTGAATGGCCAACATAGCCACTTGGGCTTCTGGCTCAGGCTCAATCTCCGCCTCCTTCAGTGCTTTTGCTGCCCTCGCATTTCCCATATTCCCAAGGCACACGCGTGCCACATCCAGCTGGCGGGTTTTCACACACATCCGTGCCATGTTTTCCCATACCGCTTTACTACAGAGAAAAGAGAAATGGCTGGTTTGCAAGGGTAATGTGTTCTCACTGTATTGGTATTTTGTTATTCAAGTGTGAAAACACTTACGCACAGTTATTTCCAGTTTATTTTAGGTTTATATTTGAAGTCATAAAACCTTTAGTATGCATGTAAATACAGTGACAAAGCTGTCCAAAAAATTAATATAAACCTTTGTTCTCACTGGCCAGACCTCTAGTAGTGCAGTATTATTTCAACATATATCAGGATCACAAGAAATAAAAATAAAGCATAAAAGCTCTCCTGCACACAAACACTGCTATAAGCATAGAGACACAAGAATGTGTGCAGGACTTTAACACAAAGCGAGAGGCGTGCTTTTCTACCTTTGTCTTTCCCTTTTTTTCCCTTTTGTCTTGCTGACGTAAATCAGCCCCTCTACCCCCTTTGCTTTTGCGTCTATTCCAGATTTAAGATTCCACAGCCATCTGGTCTCTATTTGCGTCCACCTCCCTCCTCCTTGCTTTAGCTGATACAGATGTGGGCTGTTTATTAAAGTTGGGCAACAGGAAATACCCCAAATCTTTAGGGGCCCTGCTATAAGCGGGGAAACGGAGAGCAGTGACTGTTAGACAAAATCTTTCTCTATATGACATAAAACCACATAAAACCAACCCTGAAAATCAAATGTGAGATACTTGGACTACGAGAGCCAGCTGCACACAGGGCGGCAAGATCTAGAGAGACAGAAAAGGAAAGACAAGAGAAGGAACAGGTCCACATTTGGCCCCTCTTCCCATCCTCTTTTCCTCTCAGGAAACACATCCTGTTGCTGGCTGACTGCGCCGGCCAATATGTTTGTTGCACACGAGAGAGAGGACTTTAGCGAACGCCCCCTGGGCTCCAGACAAAAGAATACACAACAGTGACGTCTAAGAGGGGGTCTTTTGGACATTCTCTCACACACACACACACACACACACACACACGCACACATGCACACACACACGTTTAAAGTGATCATGAAGGAGGGAACTGTCTGTTTAAAGCTCGCTACAGTTGCGAAGTGATGTCTTGGATTATGACGAACAGAAACTCCCCCACATTTCAACTCTGACCTCAAGGATTTGCAGAGAACCAGTGAGCGAGGGAGAGAGGGAAAGAGAGAAAGAAGCAGAAGGAGGTGGGTTAAAGGACTTCTGGTTCCAGTCAGGCAGTGTGGGATTTTCTAGTTGAGAGCCAGTCTTGGTTAAGCCCCAGTAAAGCCACTGACGAGTCAGCTCCGAGCAACACTGTTAGAATATATCTTTTTTTTTTGCATTTGCACTCTTCCCAAAGCATTGTGAAGTGCTGAAGGAAAAGAAAATCGACTGCCGACACAGAGAATCCAGCTGCACGCACAGAAGTCAGACCAGTGCAATAAACAACGCACTGTAGAAGGAAAAGGAGACGATAACGTAGAAAGGGACAAAAGGGAGAAAATCAAGCAAGGAGCTAAGATCTAAGAGTCAAGCTGCAGCCAGCCGGAGCCAGTGGAATGGACCAAGGTGCCAGTTGGATTAATCCCGGCGTACCCGCAGTACTGTCTGAGGAGGAGGGCTGAGGATCTGCTGCAACAACAACAACCAGGTCCTGAATGAGAATGAATGGAGATGTTCTTTAGCTAAGCCTCAAGACAACACTCTTGCCAATTCCACCTCTGTGTGAGCTGGGACAACACTCGCTAACAGCTGGAGGAGGAGGTGGTGGTGGTGGTGGTGGCGGAGGAGGTGGAGAGGAGCCAGGGGGCCCAGAGCACTGCTGGTGCTGCTGCCCCAGAGGAGAGGCAAGGAAGCGGGCAGGACAGTGCCGAGGATCAGGGGTCGCTGGGGGAGTACGAGGGAGGGAGAGAGGTGGCGGGCGTCCGGCGCCGCATGGCCGTGCAGAGGCTGGTGGCGGCAGCGGTGGCAGTAGCCCTGCTGTCACTGGTCCTTAACAATGTTGCAGCCTTCACCCCCAGCTGGGTCCTGCAGGCTCTGGAGGACGGACGCAAGAGGAGTGTGGGACTATGGAGGATGTGTCCCACGAGCGGGGACAGGGCCCGCGATGACCTCCAGGCCGGGAGAAGGGGGCAGGGGACACAGAGGCAGTGCGAAGGCCTGGGATGGGGCTCTGATTATGCCGGCTACCAAGAATCCCGCAGCACGGTCAAATGTAAGTTTTTACTCTAGTTCAATCTAGTTCAATTTCTAATCAAATCCCAATCAAAGCACTTTGCTTTAAGTCTATGGCAGTCTGATGTATTAGTGTAAACAGTAGCACATGGCAGCCAGACAATCATTTATAGTATGTAATTCATTTTAAAGCCAATTGCATCTTTTTGATGGGCAATCATGTTGCTGACATAATTGAGTTCAAACACTATCTGGAGGAGATTTCAGGCAGTCAGTGTTGTGCTGCTTTACTAAATTAAGCTCCATTGAGAAATTTCCATTCAAGAAAAAGTTTGGGAAACGCTGAAGGTCCACGGGCCAACTTTACTGGGCACAATGGGCAGCGCTGCCTGATAACCGCCATTCATGAGCAAACTTTAATCAATGGAATGTCACCATGCTACAGACGTATACTGTATTACCCCATAAAGATCAAGACCTCTGATTTAGACCAAGCATAACTTTATCATGCAGATCCAATTAATGCAGTTAGATCACAGAGCAGGAAAAATGACACCGCTCTTTTTCTGGTCCCTCAAGTGCAATTTGACATGATGCGGGCATGCAACCTGATGGCTACGGTGGCCTTGACTGCCGGTCAGCTGATCTTCCTTCTAGGCCTGATGGAGCTGCCCTTCATCACACAGGAGTCCCAGTGGTGGGAGGAGGCCATTGCTGCGCTCTTCCAGCTAGCCAGTGAGTACCAGCGTTTCTACAACTTGTCTGTTTGCATCAGCAGGAAAACAAGCCTCAGAAAAGCACGTCTGATGTCAATTCTAAGTATCCTCCTGTCTAGTAAACTATGCACATAACATCACGAAGAAAGAGAAAAATCCAGATGCTGCAGGGCAAGGTTCACTTGCTTTCTGGTAGAGTGCCAAAGACAGGGGATAAAAGCACAGGGGGAGCTAGACTGGCTGACTGTCCAACACTAAAGATCAGGCTCTCGGGCCAAAGACTCATTGTGACAACTTTCAAATAAAAGCAAAAGGCAGCACACCTCTTGCTTTGAGTTTACTCAGTAAAAAATAAACCTGGATTTTTGGGAAAGGGCTGCTCGACAATATGTTTACTTAATGTAAGTTCAAATCCATGGTGAAAGTAGATAATGTGGGTAAAACGTGACAACAGCGTTTCGGATTCAGGTGCACAGAGAAAGAAGTATAAATGAACTATAATAAAACAGCTGAGCAGCCAAACAAAGTGAGAAAATAGATGGTGAGAGGGGGGGGGAACTCGGAAACCAGAACAGAGAAAGGGGGGTATCCTCGGGATTACTTAGCATGGGAAATAACTTTAATGCAGCCATGGCAACAAACCACACACTGTACCCAGCCATCCAACCCACTGTGCCACATCAATATCTGGCTGGTATGGCCTGTACCAGTGCCCCTGGTGAGGAAGTGTGCTGTGTGCAGTGGTCGCTCAGCCCGCTGGTGTCTTTATGGCAGAGCGGCATGAAAGGGGGTCTGGGTCTAAATTTAGTTCTAGTCCCAGAGTCCATGGGCCAGAGCTGCAGTGAGCCAGGGAGCGACTGTCGGGCGCCAGGATATCCCTGCTCAGGACGAGGAAATGTCTGTGACTACCTGTTATGCAAACCCCAGAGCTGAAGAAGGAAAACGAGGGGAGGGGGAATGGACGGGAAAGACAGTTTCAACAGGGACTGTGTGTTTGTGTGTGCTCTGGCAGGAGGGATTGTGTGCATGCAGGTCTGTGTGTGTGTGGTGCGATTGTGTGTTTATAGCGTGTTTTGGTAGAGAAATGTCCTGCGGTACACACGACAGCAGGGTGGGAATTGCCTCTGTCGAGATAAGCTGGCCTGGCTTTTATGTCTGTGTTTACAGAATGTCCTAGAGCAGCGGCGAATAAAGAATCTCCTCTTTATCGTTAGCGTCTTCGGCACTCATGGCAGCAGGGATGAGGGCTTTTATCTGAAGACCTTGGCAAGAGGATCGAGACCCACCCAGTATTACACTAGTTTCCAATATTAGACCAGACCACCAGCCAAATCTCAGGGACCAGTGATCTCACCACAGCTTGATTAACAAAGACAATGGCGAAATAAACATAAAATCATTATCACATTTTTAGCTGTTATGATGATATGAGCAACGATTACCTATGAGACTGTTGGCAAATGTTGCCGTTAGTAACAATAGTGACAAAGTCTATAAAGCAAGTGCACAGTACACACCTATTTCCCTGGCATCTAAAAATAGTGATGCTCTCTGGAAAAACGGCACCTTCTAATTTTACTCTCTTTTACCATATATGGCCAACAAGGCTGCTGAGTCACAAGATGACATGTATCTTGGCAAATGGGATGCTTCAGACCAAAAACAGAATACTCAGAAGAAGAGAATAACTAAGAGTTTAACAGATTACAAAATTACATTAGGCAATGTGTGGGCAATCTTAGTGGAATGAGGGAAAATAAGTCATTTTGTTCCTATGCTTGTCATTGTGGTTTCTCTATATATTTAACTTTTTAATTTAATCATTTGGGAGTTTTAATACAATACAAACATAAGCAGGAACAATTTCTTCTCACGGGCCTTTTACTAGCTTTTTTCAGGACTTTCAACCACGTCAGTCAGTCTTCATAAGCAGACGGCACAGATTTGTCTAAGGTCAAGACTGACCTACGAAAGTGAAGGTGAATTTAAAAGACGAATTTGAATATAGATCATAAATGATTAGTGAATTATTCAATTAAGTCAATCGACGAAATATGAATTTGCAACTATTTTGATAACCGATGAGGCTGCAGTCACACTGCCGGCTCTGAGAGTAAACCAAAGCATTGGACAATTACATTTCACCCTGGTGATTACGCTAGATGATAAGTTATTACACATCCTAAATGCCTGTATCTAATTTCATGAAAATTAATCCCACAGATTTTAAGATTTTATTTCTCCCGAAAAAAGGTCAGAAAACAAAGAAACAAAGAAAACAACAGCGTGGTTAATAACACTGCCAGTATCACACAGATGGTGTCTTCTTTTTTCTTTGTCTGATAATAAACTGAATATTTATTACAGTTATATCTATTGTTCGGACAAAACAATATGACCGTAGGCTTTAGGAAATTAAAAAGGGAAAATATTTGACTATTTAAACAATGACTCGATTGATAGAGAAAATAATTGTCGGCTTCATCAATAATTAGTTAAGTTAGTTAGTCGTCTTAAATAAGAAAACAATGATTTTAAAAAGACATTAATATTGTCTTTCCTTTACTAAATATTCAAGTAAAGGAGCCTCATTTTCCAAATGCAGACAGTTTCTTTTTACCATTTAGTCAATTCAGTAATTAATACCGCATTCCTACTTTAGACCTCCCCACGGAGTCAGTGAATGGGCTTCAGCTCTGAATGAATGGAGATATTTTTACCAATCACTCTCTTTCTAAGGAATGTTTTCATTTTCAGACGTGCCAAAATTCTCAGCTATTGCAAGCAGACTGTGGAATAACAATATCCAGTCCCATTCAGTGATATCTCAGCGGTTTTTTGGCAGGACCAGGCTGAAAGCCCATATTGTTCATTTCACTCTGGAATGTGTTTTCTGAATGGACACGGCTCTAACATGTCAAAAGCCATGGCCGCAGGTCATGTCCCTCTGAGACGCACATTATCATTTCTTTTGATTTCGAGGAATTGCAACTGTGGGGCTCATTTCAGATCTTGTTCAATCTGGCTCAGGAAGGAGTCAAACCTTTCCCAGAAACTTGCGGCTCAATAGATTCATGATCATAAAGGTCTGAGCGAGACCTCCAGGCAGGCTAAATAACTTTAATCAAGTATGTGCCTTTAAGAATAAACCAAGACATGGGTATCTGGATGGAAAGCAAACCAGCTAAATTAATTTCCAAGACCTGGCCATAAGATAAGACTTTCTCTGTGACAGATCATGTCAAATGTCCAGCAAATATATCAACCTCGAAGCTTAGGGCGTGGAGAGGAGGGAAGGAAGGAAGGATGGAAAGAGGAAGAAGGGGAAGGAAGTCTGAGAGATAAGTCTCTGCCAAAAAAAGAGGTTCACACAGCGCACCCGGGCTGGAACCTGGACAGGAGATTATTCATTTTCTTGGATAAGGAGCCAAACAGGTTGAACATGAACAGAATGAGCAAACAGTCACATTCTTATGTGTACATGCGGTGGTCGACACGCAATGATACAGAGACACAATTATCCACATCCTCACTTAAAACAATGACTGCCATCTCACTGTAGACATAGAGAAAGAAATACAAATGACCCCCCCACCACCCCACCCCTTTGGTGCCGCTGATTCTTTCAGGAAACTGACTGATTCATATCCTAAAGCACCAACATCCATATTTCCAGTGATTATTTTTGGTGCCTGTATTTATGTACACTGTAAACGGGGGAAGGTTTTCAGACATGAATTATTGTTGAACTATTAGATCATGGCTCCAGACCATACTTAATTGCGGTAAATAAGGGATTGACTGAGGGATCCTTGAATAGCATTGATTGTTGTGGGCTTTTAATACACACTTCTAAAGAATGAGACAAGGTGTGGACAGCGAATAGCTTTCCACTTTCCACAGATAACGCTGATAACACAAAGCAAAGATCAAAGGAACAGCATGGAATTGAAGGCTGTGGCTTTTTGCCTTTCGCATGCAAACAGGAGTTCTCCACTGCGTGACTCACTGTGAATCAAAGAAATCAGGAGATAAAAATGTCTCAAAGGCTTTTCCGCACATATATTCATGCTCTGATATTTTTAAACCGTAGGGAACTTTGATCTCGAGATCTCAGAAGTTCTTCCTACGAGGAAACAGATTTCCAAATTCAAAGGCCCCACACAGAGCTCCCGCTGAACCGCACAAGGCTACAGGAATGGAAGTCGTATACATTTTGAGCATTTGGGATTTCAAACAGACACTCTGGGTTCACCGTCCACACACTCTTTACGAATGGTCCGCACATACATCGTCAAAGAAAAGAAAAATATTCATCTGAACATTTTCTCCTCGCTCTGCCTAAGAGTACCCGGGGGAACATTTTCTTTTCTGTGGCCAAACATTCAATCGATACATTTAACTGGAACCTCAGGTTTTCAATGAGATGTTGCTAAACCGAGAGTGGCAGTGCATTGTTCTCTGACTGAAGCCTTTTCTCTCGACGCTCCTGTACAGGTTTCGTGCTGGTGATCGGACTCGTGACCTTCTACAGGATCGGGCCCTACACGCACCTGTCCTACTCCTGCTACTTGGACATAGCCGCTTGCCTGCTGGCCACGATGGCTGCGGCCATGCTCATCTGGAACATTTTACATCGCCGCGATGACTGCCTTGCACCCCGAGTTATAATCATCAGTCGCTCACTGGCATCGCCTTTCCATCCCCGCCTAGACAACGACTACGTGGAGTCGCCCTGTTGAGCCTCGTTGAGCCTTGTTGACTGCGTAATCCAAGCGAATAGGAAGTAATTGACTACAACGACAAGACTGTGCTCTCAACTTTTCATGTTTTACTCCGGCTAGGAGCCTCCAGTGTGACTCTCAAGAAAAGAGGGCATTGCTGTGGCTCTACAAACAGCTGGACTAACATGTACTGCAATTGTAAAACTCTATATTTCATAACTTCTCCCACCATAAAGCATGATATCAGAATTATAATGCTTCTTAGGGCACACAAGTCAACTTGATGTATAAATCAACCCTAACCTTCCAAACGTATTCAAAACTGTATGATGATTCATTTATTCATGCTTGGGTGAGCTCATTTGTGGCTAAATATGAAATTTGGACGAGGAATGTCTTAAATGAAACAACCTGAAAAGATCAAGCTGGAACTTGACCTGTTTTTTTATATGTGCACGTATTAAATGGCCTCCTGCATAATTATAAATTGGAAATTATGAAAGATGTTGAAAATGTAATACCAGAATACCTCATATTTGTTTTCATCCTTTTAAAGCGTATTACAGTAATACATATTAATATTAATGATATGTGTTGCAAGTAAGTAGTTTAAAACAGCCAATGAGAGGTGATATTTTGATCAAATAAACAAGAACCTACGGAAATGAGGGAATATTCTTACTCTCTCTGAATGCGTCATCATCCCATTCATATTTTTGCGGTTGAAGAATGGAAGATATAAAAACACAAAAGAACTGCCAATTAATGTATGGAAGTGATTTGGATTTTTTACAGCAGTATTTGCTAAATTGAAGGTTACAAATGTTTTGGCGAAGTGTACTGCATTTTGAAATGACATGCAGATTTATTTAAAAACGCAACTGTCACGAGGCCTTCCATACAAAACCCTGCTCGCTTGTGGTACATACTGTATACTAAAATTAATATAATATGTTGTTATAAAGGATAATGCTATCATTCGTAGTAGTATTATTGTGACCATATCATACTTCTGCAAAACTCCAGGCTATCAGTGGTTCAAACATAGGGGCACATTAAAATAATAATATAGCATATAAATTCAATAAATTTATTGGTAAATATTCAAACAGTGGTGGTTGTTGTTGTTGTTGCTGCTGCTGTTTCGGTGTCCAACACCACACCTGACAAATGGACAACACAGAACTTCATTAATTTGACAATTTGAAATGACATGTAACCCGTATTTGTTTAAACGTTTAGCAACAGAATTGTATCCGTGGTATTTTGAACTCACGGTTCACTTACTAACTTTCTGTCTGGAGCTTTTGGCCATATATCATGGCATTATTCAGCAACTAGAATTTGCTCAAGTGTTATCATGCGACCTAAGTGCAGTACTATGAACAAAACTTATGTGAGATGATAACAAAATGGATTATATATATATTCGCTTGAAGAGGACCGTGAGATATGATTGAAAGGTCTTACAGTAGCAAGGTCAAGAATGAACCTCCCTCAAGATTTGTTAAGAGTCCATATGATCTGACATATTATCTATAGCACAGTATAGTAGAAGACAAAGTGCTGCACATACTGTATATTGCTTTAGGTGCTATTGGACACTAACACTCCAAACACACTCTTATCTAGTCTCTTATCACTGGTGGAATCATTTTAAATTCCAATACCATCATTAAAAAAAAAACTGACTCAAACCTGCTGGGTGAAAGATGATGCAAAGACTACTCTGTGAAAATAAATATAGATATCTACATTTTGTACAATTCAAATTCTAATCTTTGCTTCATGGAAACGGAAATATCTTCTGAGAAGAATGACAGACTAACAGCGGTGAAGAGCTGTAATGGTGTTATGCAGTGAGCTACATTTCCTATGACAAATGGCAGAAACTTGAGAGCATGAGGGTCACATGTACCTCAGCCAATTATGATGACTGCAACATCATCTATCAGTCTCGGCTTCACACTTCCTTGGGTGTTTTTGTTTCCGATGGAAAGGGCGAGTTTTGCTTTTAAATAGCAAATGCAGTGGCAAGAAGACAGAGTCAGAGTAAGCTCGCATTCATGTCGCCGATAACCCTGCAGCATGTCACCTGAAGTCAAGGACAACATGAATGAGAGGAAGTAGCCCAGTCTGGACTGAATAAAGACATTCCAATCTATCTGACATGCTGCTTTGGGAGGCAGAGGGACTTTCATGCTGAGTGAATGCGTTTTGGTTTAAGTGAATTATTACTTTTATATTTTTCCCACCTGATTCACAACATCCATGGACGAGGCTGAGCAAAGCCCCATGTATTAGAGGAAATAAGCCGGACTCCTGGATGGCGAGCCGGTCTCTGACTCAAGTATGAGAGTCTTTGTCAATTCAAAGATCTGCACCATCGAGACATGTCCCAGAAGGTACAGGTTCACGCTGCAGGAAATGCATATTCCTGTGGATGGAGATATGCGGGAATCGAACACAATGCTGACCTTTTTTTTCTTGTTTTTTTTTTTTTTTTAAAGAAACAGCAGTAAAAATAGCCATCAATGAGGAACTAAGTAAAGCTGTCATCATGCCTATTAAACTCTCTGGAATATCCGGCCAGTGTGATATGCTATTTTCCTATTTGTTTGTTATCAAGCTATTTGCCCATTTGTGTTATATTTGTACGTGCCAAAGCAACATGACAGCAGAATTCAGACAAGAGTGCCCCGAATCACGTATTCTGCAAAAGATAATATCGAATCTGTTCTGAAATCACATACGTTTCCCCAACACACACAGGAACAGACACGCACATCCTTCTAGTGACCTGATTCAATGTTTGCAAGAATGGAAAGGGCACTCCTTTTGGACCAAGCTGGCAAGGGGGACCTAATGTGTGTGTGTGTGTGTGTGTGTGTGTGTGTGTGCATGTGTGTGTGTGTGTGTGTGAGTCAGTGTGTTTAGAAAAGTACATCCCCTCTGAACACACCCGCACAGTAACAGAAACAGTCGCATACCCTATATACACATTTCAAGAGTTCCTTCCCGAAGCACAGACACAGAAAAAGTCCTTAATTATGTCCTGTGTTTAAAATATTATTTCATATTCTTACATAATCAAATAAAAGTTATTCTCTGGCGGATGTGATTTGATTATAGAATCACGAAATGATACACTGCCGGGTTTAGTTTCATATGATGTGGAATTCTGCATATACAGTATTTAAAATGTGCACACTTTTCCAGAGACAATACTTTGGTGTGGTATTTCTTACATAGGGATAAGACGAGGCTTTAAAGGAAATAACTAAATAGACAGTGTTACGCCTTGATCCCTTGTCAGACTTAAAGAGAGTATATCAAAATTAAGGTTACAAAACTATTAGTAGTTTTCCTCCATGTTGACTTCTACAGTTAAAGATGTTGAATGACATGAGGTGTTTGGAAAAGCCAGAGGCAACAATGCCACATTCATCAGTCAAGTCAAAGGCAATTAGTTTTTAAGCAAACTATTGTAGCGCATTCTGAGAAGAGTCAAGGTTATAGCAACAATGCTATTCCTGTGGCCTTTGCTGAGCCTTTGAACTAAAGCCCCCGTGGAAAGGGCTGCTGGGAGAAGTTATTACAGCGATCGCACACGGGCATGCCATCCTGCACGTCTGCTCTCTCTGAGCCGACACCTGTACCGATGCCTTACCTCTTGATGAGCTTGATAGATTTGAAGGCTTCGTCCATATTGCCGATGGTCAGGTAGAAGCTGAAGTTGAGCATGGCGTCGCGAGTTGCCTTCTCACAGTTCTCCAGGCCCACAAAGTCTCTGAGAGCTCGCCTGGACACCATTTGGGGCAACTGGGCAGCAGAACCCTCTGATGGCTGGGTCTGCTGTGGAGGCGCTGACGTTGGGGCTGAAATCTCTGCTGGATCTCTCTCCCCAGGCTGAGGAAGGGTACACCAGGTGGGAAAGCATGGTGTTAAGATTTAGTAAACATGCGATTCAAAACCAAGAAATAAATGTGGCACGTTGTGGGGTATGATGATTATTAGTAAAAACAACTTTAAATGGAGGAAACCATTGGTTTTGGGAATGGATAAGAAGCAGACCAAACAACAACAACAACAACAATAACAACAACAACAACAAAGCACCACAGAACAAATCTATTCATCAAGACACACAGCGTACACAACCACAGTTGTTGGGAGTCAAGAATACGGAAGCTTTCTGAACAGACTGTAAGGGACAGACACTTACTTCTGGTCGAAAGACACCCCCCCTCCGAAATAATAGCTTGGGGTGTGTAAGACCAAACACACAGTGTGAGTTTCACAGAGGAATAGTGACGGTGCAAACAAAAACACAAGGACCATGTTGAAGAAAACTGAACTTTTTGAAACAGCCAGTGTACAACTTTCCAGATGCTGCACGAGAACCCAACGAAGAGACAACACACGAGCAGAACAGAGCTCGTTCCTCACCTTGCAGCAGAAATAATAGTAGGGCACATCCAGGGCGAGCAGCGCCTGCAGGCCTGAAGGTTTAGGGTAGCAGTCCTGGAGGAGGAGCCCATGCTCCTGCGTACAGAAGAGCGTCACTACCGACACGTCAGTCTGAGCAGAAGGAAGGCAGGACACTGTCAAACAACTTTAAAATGGACTTTGCATTTATTAGAATCATCATCAATCATCTCAGAATGCACAAACATAAGCCTTTTGGGATACTGTTTTCAGCACCACTGGTCCTGATGGAAGTCACAACTACAGCGTGCGCCATGCTTCGCTCATAGAGCTGCACAGGACTATCTCGATGTGAAGGAGCAGTCTTTACCGTATCCCAGAAACTAGTCGATGAGGATTCAGAACTGATCGGCACAGTCTCGCAAACAAAAAGACGAGGTTCACTCTCATCCCAGAAGTGAGATACAGGGAAGCGACCACTGAGCTCCGTCCCCTGAAGCTGCTGCCTGGAACACAGAACAGTCATGTACGGTGTTAGACAGCCAGGAGGAGGAAAGACTCCACGCGGGAAGAATCCAAATACAGTCGAAAGCAAACATCAGCTACCTTTCACTTTCCTCTGGCTGTGAGAGACCGCTGGACGGTCTGCCAACGAAGAAGTCAAAGTGTGTCACAGTGTCCATCTCGACGTCATAAAAGTACACTTTGTGATCCGGTCGCCCATTAACCTAAGAGGAAGAGTTGTAAACAGTTCAGTTAAGAGAAACATTCACATGAAACGGTCACATTTTAAGATCCTGAAATATTGAACAGAAGTATCGGCTCTCAAAGGGAAAAGGGAAAAGGGTGACTGTTGTTTGTTGGCCATCCACCTGAGAGATTAGGATGCTGACTTGGCTGCCGTTGGCGTTACACTTGACTGACTTCAGGGCTCCCAGATTAGCAATCTGGTCAACCAGGTTCTTCGCACTGCAGTGAGCTTTGGCATCTCTATAAAGACAGACAGTAAGACTCGCATTGTTAGACACAAACAGTAGTTGGATCATAGAAGTGGTCAATGATCAGGAATTTACAATAAATGGAAGTTAACTGGCTTTTTTTTGGGCTACTTTTTTATTGAAGAATACCAGAACTGAAGTGATACCAACATCCTTGTTAACATTATATACCTTCGGGAGAGGTCAAATACTCTGATGTGTGCTGTGTCTGTGCCGATCACCAGGTAAGACTGACACACACACAGTAGTACAGGATTGCCCTCTGCCTTGGAAAAGGTCAGCAGTTGCTTCACGGTGCCCTAAAGAAGAGAGGGAAACAATATGATTCAACAATTAACCAATTTATGGTGATAAACACCACTTGCATGTGTGTATACTCTCATTTAAAATACATTCTAAT
This sequence comes from Ophiodon elongatus, assembly GCA_016806645.1. NCBI lineage: Eukaryota > Metazoa > Chordata > Actinopteri > Perciformes > Hexagrammidae > Ophiodon > Ophiodon elongatus. The sequence goes on along the minus strand of JACSYO010000928.1, from coordinate 282,444 downwards.
TCAGCAGTAAAACAACAACACAACGTTTGCGTTTATAAAATGCATGCTCGAGCATTTGGCCCGTCTCTGTGTTTAGTGAATATTGGATAGAAGGTTTTGGGGTGGGACAACAGACCTGTGGCGTACGAATCTGAACCCTGTTGGGTTCCACCGTGTAGAGGTTCTCATCATGTACAGCTACGACATGGGAGTCACAAGGAAACGATCCTGGGCAATCAGCAAGAGGGGAGGTGGGAAAAGGAAGTTTCGAAAAATGAAGGAGAAAAGCACAAGTTTACAAATTAGGGCAGTGGATGAAGTGCACAGGAATCAGTGCAGTTTCTAAAAAAGTCCCATCTATAAAAATGTTGTTTGGTCTGTTCAGTAGGCTTCAGTCTTGTACCTGTATTGCGAAGATCTGTCCCTGAGAGCTCATACACAGTGACCTGCTTGCCACTCCAGACCGTCACTGAATCCTGTTGGTATGACAACACACATCCGGTTACAATGATTTCTATTTAAATTTGTACTTGTCTTCATGAGAATGCCTTTTTTTACAGGCGATCATTGTCTTTTCTTAAAAGGTCCAATGTGTTGCATCTAGCGGTGAGGTTACAGATTGTGAAACTTTAAACTACGGTGGCTAACGCAAAAACACCAAAGGCCCTAACTGGAGCCAGAGGTTGGTTCATTCGTTCTAGGCTAGTGTAAAAATATGGCGGTGCAACATAGCCGACTCCGTGAAGATCACCCGTTCCGTGTGTATGGCTCGTTCGAAGGTAACAAAAACACAAACTATTCTTATTTTCAGGCGATTATGCACTAAATAAAACATACTTGTATTATAATATTATATTCCATTTCTGCCGATAGATCCCCAGAAATGCCACACACTAACCCTCTTTAGGTACAGAGACTTACCTTAGTAACACAAACTCCCTTGATATGCGAGTCAGACTGCAGAGCAAGGTTCACTCCTGTGGTGAACAGAGTGATGCTGAGCTGGGTCGGGGTGAGCTGCACTGCTGCCACCTGCTGGCTGAAATGGGCCGACATCACATGCTCACACAGAATCCGCACTGTGTTCGAATTGTTGGCCGCCAGCAGATTCAGGCTCGAGCCCCACTGAAATGGAATGACTGAGTGAACTTTCCCAGCGGAATACTAATATATATAATATATAAAAATGACATTTTATCTTTATAATTTCAAATGACTCATTTTTAATGCGCTGATAGCACATTTAGTAAAAAAAAAATGCTAGTCCAGAGAGTACCTGTAGCTGAATGACATTTCCTTCTATTTCTGTGGGTGTCTGTAGCTTCCACTGGGTCTTGGTATCACCTCTGATGCCGCCTGGCTGCACCACCATCTTCCACATTGCTATGCGGCCATGGCTGGTACCAGCTGCCAAGATTTCTGGGTTGGCCAAAAAACATAATACAAAAATAATGAGGTTTTATGAGTTGTAATGTGTAATGAAGTAATCAAGGGGATTGATTATGTGTTATCAGTCAACTCAAGTTTTTTGTTGAAATAAAACTTCTTGAAACTATCATACCCACAGGAATGTGAAGAAAGAAACAGCACTTTATACTTTTAGCACAAAGGGATGAAAATGGTATCTGTTACCTTTTGCTGCACAATATGCAACGCAGTTGATCATCTCTCCTCCCTCAAACCCCAGAGTCTCATTGAGGGGCAAAACATAGTTGTCCTCTCCCTCCAGGTCCCACAGCCTAAAAAAAGAAAAAGACAGATATTCAAGTTCAAAATTGGAATGTAAAGTATGTGTGCACAAACAGTATGTGTACACTGACCTGATGAGCTGTTCCCCTGTTGCTGTGATAAGGAGGTTGTTTTCTGTCCAGACAATGTCCACATTCTGCCCAGTCTTACTGCTCAACTTCACCTATCATGAAAAAACATGTTTTCAAAAGAAACTGACCCGAAGGAAACTATTTTTTTTTTTTATATCTTTGATGATTTTTGTATACCTTCATAAATTCAAGGGCTCCCTCTGGTCCAAGAGTGTACTGTGACAACATCAGGGTCTCTGTGATCACAGCAAGTACCTCTCTTTTCTCAAGATAGAGCAGTTTCTTGATTGCGCCCTCCACACTGAGAAGTGCGCTGGTCTTACAATGCTCATCCACACTGTGGACCTTACCTATATTCAAGGTACACAGGGTTAAAGATGTAAAAAGTAAGATTGCCTCAAAGCATTATTGTATTTTGCAGTAATCTGATGGGATTGTAGTTCAATACCAATACTTTGTTGTGCATTTTAACAACTTAAGTTTGTGGAAAAACTGCAAAAGTGGGCTTGACAATTTTTTTCTTGAACTGAAATTCAGCAAATGAGCTCAATATGGCTTAGCTGGAGCACAGTGCTGAAAGCAAGTAACCAGCATGGTAACACATACTCTCAAAAAAATTACGAGCTGTCTCATGGATTGTCATTGGTAAAAATCATTGATCACCAATAGAGATTGTAAAAGTCATGAGCCACAACAACGTACTCACTGTGGTACAATAATACTTTACGACAGCGATACACTTAAAATGCTGCACACAACAAGGACAACAAGGACAAGAAAAACAAACTCTCACCATCTGCAGTGCTGACGTAGAATGCAAGTCCCTCCTGTGGGCCCATCTTGAGAGGGGCTCCCTTCCAGCTGAACATGTCCAGAGCACTCTCATCTCCACTAACTGATGCCCGGGCTAGCATTGCCACATCGCTGTAACATAAGTTAGGTTCTACTATCAGCATGCAGCATTCAGATCAAGAGGGCCTTGTAATATCACAATGTTTTCAATATTATCTCACTGGCAAAAATAATAAGTAACTCTGAGCATTGCATCCTGTTTACTTACTCCCCAGGCGAGGCCGGTCTGAAGATGCAGCAAGTTAGAGGTTTGTTGTACTCGTGCTTCACAAGATGGTTTCCTTGAAGTCTCCCTCTAGCATCTACCTTCCAGACTGCTAGCACTCCAGTCTGTCATTGAATAATTACACTATATTTATGTGGTTCTAGAGGAACAAATGTGAAAATGGTTTCAGATTGCATTTGGCACTCTGTGCTAATTATGCCATGTTGGTAATCCAACCCTGGTCACAGTATTCTCAGAAAAATGCACGTTTATCATGTATGGAAATCCGGTCCAGAAGGCCATGAATGCATCAGTATGTTGATATGACATGTACAGTATAGATGTACAAGAGTGTCTGTGTATACAGTCACTGCAATACACTCACCTGATCGCCAGTTACTAAGCGGCTGCCAGAGCTACTCCACTCCAGCAGTGTGATGCAGGCTGCATGTGTGCTGGGAAGGACTGTTCGATCTCCAGAGGGGTGTGTCAGCAGCACTACCTCTCCATTCTCCAAGCCGAGTGCCAACACGGGCTTTATGGGATGCCAGCGCAGCACTGCGGGCAGGTCAGGTGTTTCTAAATGGCAGCTATCCACGTACTCTCCCTGCATACGGACAGGGATAAAGTATAAAAACGTTGTCAGGTATGCTGTAATTGAGAATATCAGTGGATATAGCAGTGTTGTTTTCTTTCTGTGTCGGTGATCATCAGGAAAGCCCAGTGTTTACCTGCTGCAGGTAGAGGTCTACATTGCCTCCAGTAGTGGGGCTGCTCGAGGCCACAGCCAGTACAGGAAGAGCTGAGTGCCAGGTCAACAGAGAGGGCACATTGCTGCTGTCAGGGGCCTCGATACGGTGGTCAAAATACACCGCCATGTCCCCACTGCTCCTCTCTGAATAAGAGAGTAAACAACAACAGGGGGTTGGAGCCTTTAGTATGGTTAGTCAGGTTTTATTGTATTTGATTGCACAGTTTTTTGTATTTGTTGTGCAGCGTAATGCCCAGTTACCTCGCTGTCTGGCTATTTCGTGATAAAACAAAGCTCGGCAACTTAATCACTAGTTAAGTCTTAAACGTTAAATAGCATCCATTGATTGCAAATGTATAATTTCACTGTAAATGTTACGTCAACGTGAGTTGACTTAGCTAGCGTTAGATCACTCATGGGTCCATATAAACGACCTGCACTTCATTCACCAAAACAGATTACTTACCGATTACTATCAGCTACCATTCACGTTATGCGACTAATGCTTAAGTTAGCTTTAGCTGCTAACAGGAGCTAAGCTATGTAAGCTAGCCAAAGTTAGCATTCATAGCTAGCTCTCGCTGCTGTAGAAGTTTCCCGCTCTGTCACATTATCTTAAGACCAACCTCAGTGTCGCCTTCTTCAGGTTAGTGTCAGTTTGTTTGTTTATATCTCGAAATAACTTAAACCATCGACCTTTACTTCTGGTGTTGTCGTGGAGCCTCCAGTGTGAGAGAGGGAAGCGTCTCCACCAGTTGCCCCTGACAACCTCGGGCCAGGAGGAGGAGTTACGGAAAACAACGAACACCCGAGTCGGTGACGTCAGTCTTATCGCACCAAAACCATCTCATCTCGTCTGCTAGCCCCAGTTTCTTGACAGATCATTTAAATGGCTTTAAAAAAATAAAATAAATTGAAACTCACACTGTTTAATCTACAAGCATGTTGTTGTATTCAACTTAACTGTGTAAAATAGTTATAATAGTTATTCTGTCTGTATACAGTATACTATTTCAGTTATTGTGGATTCTTTACTGTTTTATATTACTTATTTGCTTATTTTTAATACTTGTTTTGATCTTGTTCCTTTTTACTATGTCTCTTGTTTGAACTAAACACTATGCTGCTTTAAATCCTGTAAACGTCCCCGCTGCGGGACTAATAAAGGATTATCTTATCTTAACTTCTGCTGTGGTGATAAAGTCAAAGAAATATCCTTCAATATTTGAAATCAAAATTATCATATTCACCATTTCATCAAAAGGAAAATTGGTAACACGCAGATTGCTGGGTTTGATGTAATGTTGTTCCTTGTTGGTATTGAGATGTAGGTGAATTTTTCTTAAATAATGATTTTGTTGCTGATTTGCAATGCCGATATGCTTTTAATTTTAATATAAACAATTGTTTCTTATTCATGTTTCGTAGTGAACGGACTACCTATCAAGGTAAGATCAAATATAATATTATCTGCAATACTTCTTATGTCTTGACCTACTCTCAGCCTTATTCACTTAAATACAAATAAACAAAGAGGGATAGCAGGAAAAAAGTACATTAAAAAAATCTGTATCAACCACAAAAGTTGAGAAAAGCAGTGCAGATCTTCCTTCTAAATATGCCAAGGTAATCAAGTCAAGGTCATAATGAATACAACTATAAACAATTGTGTATTTCAAAACGTTCCATTGTTTGTGAGCATAGAGATGAACACACCTTTCATTGATGTCACAGGAGGAAGTAGTAGTATTTCCATTATTTGTGAATCCGTATATGCGCGTGAATATTCACAGGATGTCCTTTGCAAACAAACAACCACACAGAGAGATGTGCCAGAACAGGAAAGAGTTTGGAAAGGATATCCTTACAACGTACATTTTATTGGTGGACAAAAATGGCATTCTATTCTCCATTCCATCAATATTTTATTCGGTTCATACATTACACACAATATGTCCAGCAATACGGTGTGTTGAAATGTTTGTGTGTGTGTGTGCATGATTTAGTTATGCAGAAAGACATTCACAAACATGTGCACAGACGTGTGCCCTCCTTTTCCGCCGGTGGACTGCGTGTTCCAGGATATGAAAATGTGTCGGCAGATATCCGGAACATGACTTCCATCGACCTCAATCCTCCTGGCTCTTTGAGGACGAGACGGAGGCAAGGCGAGGACCGCCCCCACATCGGGGACGCAGTCAGTGTTTCATCGTTCATTGTCGAGGCTGAGATCATGACTCCATGCTCAGTGCCTGGTGCTCCTGTAGCTGTTTCTTTAGGCTCTTATCCAGCAGGACCAAACTCTGTATAGCCAGACTTCGGCAATCTGCATCAGGGTCTTCTTCAGCCACATCTGTGGACATTAAACAACACAAATTATCACTGTAAGCCGCTTCAGCAGTGGTGACAAGAAAGTCTCCATCTCTCAGTATGATTACAATTATTCAAATGCTCATAATCCTGGCATTTTCTTTGCACAATTAACAACCCAACGTGGGAGGAAAAAGTGTCCTTTGTCATTCCGCTCCATGTCGCTCACTGCGATGTGAAACTACTTTTATCCTCAGAGGGACAGAGAAACATCCAACTGTCGCTGAGCCAGTCACGTCATGCACGGTCGGCATAGCACAGGACATCCTTGTTACTCATCTGCTTCCCAGAAATGCTCAGTCCAGCTGTGCACGTGTGCGCTGTGCGTGTTTGTGTGCGCATGAATGTGTTTCACTGAGGGGACATCCCTGACGGAATCACATCATGCAGGTGCAGCCTCGGGACCTTCGTGCATTTACAAGAATCATGTGTTTTAGGGGTTACTCTATTATTAGTCACATATAAACAATGTATTGTTTAAATAATGTGTAAGTTCTAAATAAAATACATATGTGTGAAAAGGTGGCTCGGTAGTAATAGAACTGGAACAAATGCGTTGCCTGACTTTCACGTCTTGAGGAGAGATTGGAATGAGATTTATGTTAAAAGTTTCAAGAAGAGGAACCTTTGTTGTCACCAGCAAGTTTTTTTTTCTCGTTTTTTTTTTACCTGCCAGCCAAGTTCTGGTCTCAAACAGCTGATCACTGAGGTCCACCAGCAGGTTTTCACTGGGCATGCTCAGAAACACGGAGCAAACGGCGAAGAGGACGCCTCGTCGCACCATCCTGTCAGACAGAATTCAGGTTACAGCTCGGACAGAAATAATGTTATCTTTGTCTGACTGTTTTAATTCTCCAATATCCATATAAAACAACATGTTGCTCAGAAGAGGCTACAGCTATACAGTTCCCTGATTAATGTTGAGCCTGGTTAGTAGCAGAAATACGACATTGAAGTGTTGTAAAAAACACATTTACTTTTGATTTCATCAATTAACTGTAAAAAACAGATACTTACTGGTCAACATGGTAGCGCAACGCCCACACAAAGTCCAGTAAAGCACAACCCATCTGTGCAGCGATCTACAACAACAAAAAGTCAGAGGAATCTCATATTGTATTCCAATATAAATTTGCTTAATGTGACATCGTGATGATTTTCCCCACAGCATCCAAACTACAACTATTCTGCCTCGCCATGAATCCCAGTACTGATTTGATTTTTTATAATAAAAGATATATATATATATTGAACGACTGCATCAAGGGCCACACCTAAAATTGGAATTAAAATGATATTGATAAAAAGCTCTACGTTGTGATCATGTCTCACACAGCACGGGCAGACGGAGAAAATTACCGGTGCATTGACTGCTAGATGCATGAAGAGGCCCAAGGTGTGGACCAACCTGCCCAGTACGAGATGGTCGCCACCCATCAGGTCAAAAGTCACTTGAGGCCTAGCAGAAAGGTGTTTTAAAATGTTTGATTGTACACAAAAAAAACTACGAGTGTTGAGCTTTGAAATCTGTATAGAGGAGCATTACTTACTTGTCATAATTGCTGAGCAGAGGAAAAAAGAAGTGTCCAGCAACAGGGGCGTAACGGTTCGGGGTGGCCTTAGCCGGAGGTTGTGTGGCACCCTACGCACAAAAGAAATGGCGGTAGAGACAAGGAGTAGGCCTTCACTCAAATACTTAAAAAAGGCAGATGAAAATGTGGGTAACTAACCTTCCTGAGGCGCTTCGTCTTGCTTTGAATCCGCCTCTCGACTACTTCTCGCCACTGAACGGGGTTGTCGCCAGGGTACGGAGTCAGATTGGTGCTGGCAGCGATACCACACACCGATGGGTTTCTCTTTTCAGCGGTCGGCTTCGAGAGCTCCTGCGCTGCCAGAGTGAGGACCTGAGAAACCAAAAGAAAAGAGCAGCCTCGCGATTACACAAAAAGAGTTCAAATCGATCACGGAGTATGTTTAGCGAGGCCGCTTATGAAAAGTGGAGAAGCTGTCGTCTTCACCTCCAAGATATCGAGCCGCTGGCGAAGACTGTAGTTCAAGGAGTAAAACTCTGTGGTCAAAAACTGAGTCACCTATCACGGAAAGCAAAGAAACATTTTTACTTTGATACCAAATGCTTAAAGCTTTGATTTGAAAAGGTGAACCATGTAGAAACTAAGGTGATGAGCATACAGAGACACAGTCTGTGACAGTGAGCGCCACCATGGTCGCCTGTCTGAGACTCAGGAAGCCAGCGATGCTGTATTTATTCTCCATGTGAAGAAGCACTTTGGTCAGCTGGACACCGACCTGAACAAACAAACAAACAAACAAACAAACAAACATGAACTGTCGTGTGAAAAGTGATCTGCAAGTAAAAAATATTCAAATCGCTGCGCTACAGTCAACAACAGTAAAGTAAGGAATTACACCCTCTGTCACTGGATCAGTTTTAAATAAATAAAAGGACCAGAAAGTTTGGGTTAATATTCAGCAGATACGAACAGTAACTTGAAGTGTCATTTTAGAACAGAATGAACCTGAAGCACTGGACGTTTCTGCTGAGCGTTGCCGTCATACCTCTCTGGTTGTGAAGACGTTCTTCCTCACCAAAACCTCAGCGACTCTCAAAGTGAGCTCCACGCGCAGCGGGTCCTCAGAGGAGATCAAGACTGGATGGGTCAGGAGATAAAAAAACATTAGAGCCGGAGCGAGCGGCGAGGGAATTTAAACAGGAAGCCATCGGGTCACCAGGTCGCCATACTTTCCAAGCAGTCCCGCAGGTAGCGGGGCGGGGATGCGTTACTCATTTCCCGGTCGCCCGACATATCGTACGGAGTGAGCTCATCGTCGCTGCACGAGGGAAAGACTTGGAGTTAACGAAACACTTTGCACGAATACATATAGGACAACAGAGAAGAGCTAATTAGACTTACCTGTCCAGGTCGGAGTCTGGGGACGTTTTGGACATATTTTGAGATGATACATTCTGAGGAGATGGAGTTGTTTCACTGGACTCTTGAGGAGCGTCAACTCTGCAGATGACAGACTTTGTCTTTAATACAAAATATATATTGTGATTGATTTTTATGGGACTTGGCCCACTGTTTAAACATAGTCGTCAAGTAATTTGAATATTGGCTACCAAGATTATATACAGTGTGTCCTTGAGTTCATTTTCTCCATTGCTCTGTTAAAATGCTATAAAACAGACAGTTCATAGTTCCTGTTAAACAGACATATTCTTACAATTTAACCATAAAATATCAGTAAAACAAATCAAGCCAAAAATGTATTTTTAGCTGTGCATATTATACAACCACAACCTATAGAAATAGGGAAAGTAATGCTTGGCAGTTCATAACGGTTCATAACAGTTCCTCAGAGTTCAAAGATACTATCAGTTTTCATTTTTTTTAAATATTAAAACAATACTTCTAGAATCCCAAATGTAAGCAAAGAGCATTTAAGTGAGACATGAGAGTGGACTTTATGTTTTCATCAGCTCACAGATGTAATGACCCAACAGGCCAACCTCACAAATCTTGACGTAAGCGTTACAGAGATGTAGAGACACTCACCCGTTCACATGCTCCGCCTCTGGTTCATCCCCGGTGACGGGAGTCATCAGAGAGAGCAGCTCCTGAGTTTCCTCGTCCCGATCGTACTACAACACAACACAACACAACACAACACAACACAACACAACACAAACTCAGACACGGGCCAACCGGGCTCACCAGCGTCGCATCTTGCGATCAACACACTTGACTGTACCTCAAACTTGAGCTTGGTTTTATTGAGATCCATACGAGAGCTCAAGCACTCCCCCACCACCATGCCCATCCGCCTGATGCGCACCACGCTGCTGTCTAGATGGCTCTGCATGCCGCCCAGCATGCACTGCAGGAGATCTGAGAGAGGAGGCGCAACAGAGAGAGGAGCGCTACACGCTGTATTCACCCTTCATATGATCATATTATACATAGAGTGTGTGATACAAAGGATGGGGACTGTTGGTCAGACACTGTTATTTGTACCTGAGCGTAGCTCCTGCAGCTCAGAGTCTCTCAGCAGGCTGACACTCAGCAGTAAGGCCTTGCTGACATACAGCTGCTGCTCGAGAGGGGTGTGCTTCACTGCACTGGGGTTAGCCCACGTCTGGAACAGAGACCGCAACACCTGACAACACACACACACACACACACACACACACACACACACACACACACGCGTCAAAATCATCGATATATATATATATAATGTGCTATCATTTAGCTGCTGAACATCCTCATGCACTCACCTGGATGAGCAGTGGCCTTCGCTCCCTGTCTGCTGCCAGGTAACCCAGGACAATTCTCAAGACTTGAGTCTGGGGAAAAAGAACACACGCTTGATACATTTATAATATTAATATGGTTTACTGTCAGGCTGCGAGGTATCTTCTTACCTCGTACTTGTACTGCAGTAACAGCAGTTTATGAGTGATGACAAACTGGGCCTTTTTATTTGTCAACACTAGATTCCCGATGATCCTGCCCAAGGCGTCGGGCCTGAAAAAGAGGTGAGACGCTGGTGTCATGAAAGGCAGGTAGTAAACCGACGGCTAGGGGCCATATGAACGGCTCGCTGTCTAAATGGCTGTTCCAGCCTACCGCCTTACCCGCTGACGGCCTGCACCAGCCCGGTGAGCACACTCTCCATCCATCGCTGGGGAACGTTCTCCAGCAGCTTCCAGCAAACCCTCTGCCACACCATGTCTGAGCGCGTGCACACAGACAGCCGCGGAGCCATCACTGCCAGCACCAAACCTGGGGATGGAAAACATAAATGTCAGAGGAGGATGAAAGTTATTCTGTGTCACTACGGACCCTGCAATGAACAAGAAGAACAGGGGTCCATTCATGCTCTATAGAGGCGAAGGAGAAAGGTGAATTGAACTTCGTGGATGACAGTTATGCCTATCATACCTAGTCAAGATTGTTTAGAGCAATTCAAAGCTTCTCATTTCTTGAACTTTATTTGAAACTATACCTGCTGTGAGTAATGATCCATATGCTTATTTATCCCATTAACTAATTAAATGAAAACCATAATTTCACAGAGCTCAAGGTGACATATACTACAAACCAAAGATATTAAATATATTATGTGATGTAAAACAGACAAAAGCAACAACGTTTGAGAATCATGAACATGTAACTGTTTGACATTTTTGCTCGATAAATAACTCAAACAGTTAGTTATCAAAATGGTTGGCAATTCAACTGTTAGATAACTGTTTGGTAGGTTTCCACTGGACTCACCACTATGACCCTGGATACACACTTTTCCAAGTGTCTGAGCCACAAAAGTCAAGGAGCAGTCTGTGCCATCTGTCAGATATACAAATCAGACAAATACACGGGGTGAGAAATGATCTTTTTGATATCACGGCAATAAATATTTGACACAAGCCCCCATGCTGTCATGACTGCAAACAGTTTTAAAAGATGTTTCCTCGCCTTTGAGCGCTTGACAGGTCCGCTCCAGGGCAGTGAGCATCTCTGTGGCCAGTAGTGGGTAGTACCGCTGAGGAAGAAAAAGGGGCTTGTTTTTTGGATGCAACCTGTTAGCGGTGACGTCCGGCAGCGCCACAATACGTCCCAGCAGAGTCTCTCGGAGCTGGGGGGAATCAGAGGGACCGGTCTCCAGACAGTAGGACCACAGCAGGTCGGCGAGTCGACCACTCTGAAGGAACTTCTCAGTGACGCTGACAAAGTGGTCCAGATGTGTGCTGGCTCTGCGGTAGGAAAGATAATAACAGAGTAATTATAGAACAGGCGACACGGTGAACTCGGCCTCTCGCCCTCCATCCAACGCCACCCACCTCAGCTCTCCTATTCCCTCCATCAGCACCAGCAGCGCCTGCTCTGGAGGGCCTTTGAGGAACAAGCCGTCCCATAACTCCGTTTGCTGGGCGGCTGTGAGGCCGGCCAGCCAGTCAGCCTGGATGTTGCTGACAAGAAACTGAAGGGTGCGGGTGAAGTGGGCTCGCCTGAACTCTGCCCGCTGAACGGAGGTGGTTCTGCTCTCCGGTCCTTCATCCAAGTAGAAGTGAAGTGTCTGAAGGGCGGCGACAATGTCTTTGGTATCTGTGGATGTAGTGAGGGTCCGGAAACACTGGGCCACCGCCAGGCGAACCTCAGTATTTGGGGCAAGTGACTCCATCTTGGAAATGGTAACTTCCTGGTTTTATTTTCTAAACAAAGACATTAAAAGAAAATCTCACACTGAAACAACTACCAAGTAGGTATCCATCTCTACACAGAAACTAACACACAGCAACGTTCATAAAGAAAAGTCTGCAGATGTAAATAATGAGTGCATTTGACAATTTTGAGTTTTATAATGAAGGATGAAGCTACCCTTTTGGATGTAAAGACTTTACTCACAATAGGAAGAATTAGTTCATTGTTTTTAGGTTTTAATGTTAACGCAGTAGCTTTTTGAGCGTTAGTTAACAGAGAATTGTCTTAAGGCTTCAAAATACAGCTGCACACATATCTACTTTACTAGAGTGCATTCATTAAGTAAACCTAAGTGAGTTAGCTAACTTACAACTGTTAGCTTGTCCAAACTGATACGCATCTGGGCATTTTTATTAAACATTAAGCAAAATAAATCATATGTTATAACACAACAGTTTTTTTTCGAGGTGGTATTTGCAGTTCCTACTGTTAAACGTTTAACGTGAACATCAGGCCATGGCGCTTCGCTCCGCTCTCTGCGTGCTTCGTCAAAATACGTCCGTGTTGAGACAGAAGGAGAGGGAAGGTTCCGGGGACCGACAGGTGAGGCGTTCAAGAAGCCAATGGTTTTTGTAACAACTCGTTATGTCCTAATCATAACAATCCGTTTATCACGTTATAGAACAATTAACGAATTAACTAATCGGTGAACTACTCAATTAAGAAATGTGCATGTCTTATTATATACTGATTACTGGCAAATTAAATGCCGGTATATAAGCATACATATGTGATTTTCTTTTTCAGGAATAACAAAATAATTGACAAATCGTGAATATAAAGGGGATTTTAATTAGTCAATTAAATGGATTTAATTCATATTGACTTTTCCATGTATCAACTTATTTGCACAATTCTTGATTAGTCAGCTGAGTGTTAATAATACAAATTGGCTTGCATAAAGTGTTATGAAACAAACTGAAAGTTGAAAATAAATCTTTATTATTGCACACCTCTACTCACTGGCACAGCAGCAGCTAGCATGGCTCCTATAAGGGGGACAGATAGTCTCTCAGCCTGTCTTGTGATGGGTGAAGGAGTTAATATAGTGTTGATAACTGCTGTCGGTATTGACAAGGTTGTGTTAATATACCATAAACAAAAAGTGCAAAGTGTGGTTGCAGTACATAGACACAGTCTGCAGGTGGGGCTGGTAGATTGGATGCAGAGAGACCCGATATCAGGTACCTGGTGACAATCTTATGGAGCTTGCACATGAATGGGAAATGAATGGGTATTGGGAGATATTGTCAAATAATAATGTTTGGAATACATACATTTTTTGTAAATATGTAACTGAAAATGTTATTACTTTGAAATACTAACCCATGGCTCAATCTAAGACTTAGAAGAATCACCTTTGATTTATAGTGACTTACCATCTGAGCTGAAAACATGAGGACATTTGTTAAAATATGGGGCTTATTCCGTCAAATGAACAGTTTTACAATATGTATGGTAAAATCAAAACCTATGTTCTGCTGCCCGAATCTATACAGTAAATGTAAACCCATAATAAAAATGTAAAAACGTGCAACAAATGAGGCAACCAAACACGGGAAATTATTTTATTCCATTTATTTTTCTAATCTTACTTTCACTGCCTTACCTTTAAATTGTTCTCTTTTTACAATGACTGAAATTATATTTCCCCAGTAACAGGATTAGATCATTTAGGGATCTTCAAAAATAATATACAGCTGTAACCAATACTGTTATAATTTATACATTTATCTTTGAAAATAGGAATAAATTTAACTTTTACAATTTCTCTTTTCTACAATGTTCTCTTTTTATCTTCCCATGTCACATAATGGCAAGCCATGCACTACTCCAGTAGTGATGTTTGTGCCTTGAGCAAACTTTCTTTGGACACTGGAAGTGAGCGTGAGAGAGATAAAGATAGAGAGAGAGAGAGAGAGAGAGAGAAAAAGTTCACAAAAATGACAATTCATATTTACAGTTTATGTTTCTTTTATAATTATAATTTAATAAACTGACAGTCACGTGGTGAGTGCTTTCCCCAGGGCTCATTGTCAGGTTAGTTTCGAGGCAAAGTTTGAGACACAGAGGCACAGTGTTTAGACTAGCAGGACAGGTTTTGTTTCCTTTCAGGGCAAGCTCAAGAGTCTGTTGATTCATAAGAACAGGAGGAAGTTATCACGAGATCACGAACCCTGATTGCTAAAATCATCAGTTAAAGTTGGAACATCTGTCTTTGGTCATTCTGAAAGCAGGAGTTAAAATGGAGAAATTTGGTGGTTAAAGTGCAGTCACCTTCAGCTCTGCAGAAAGGGAATGTTTTGTCAGCTCTGTGGTCTCAACGTGTGGTTTCAACGTGTGGTTATCCTGTTCCGTCTAGTTAGTCGCCAAACTATCCGCCAAGGTATGAAGCAGGGAGCGAATTAAGAGAAGTATAGCCTGCTGTGTTCACGTGTCACCCCGTTTCCTGTTTGTAATGCCAAAAAGGGATTCATTACTGTAAAGACTGAAGAATTAAATCTGTCGGGGCAAACCTTCTGTCACACGAAAAGACAGGAAGCTGAACTCAGCGAAGCGTCGGTATGAGGTTTAAGGTGCCGTGTGGTGACAATCCTCACAACTTCACTAACGTAAACTATGGATATGATTTGTCAGTCAAAACATAGGTCAAACGACTGAATCAGAGATATATCATAAAAAAAAAGAAAATCTGTGTTTTCATGCAGGAGCTGACTCTCATCTGGGAAGACAACAGCAGAAACTGCAGACTCGGCCATCTGTCTGAACTCACAACCCTGAGGAGGTCACCGCAACGTCAGCATTATGGAAGAGTGCCACGATCTCAACAAACGACCGCTCCGAGCGGGTCACGTTCAAGCTTTTAAAAAAAAAAAAAAAAAAAAAAAAACGATTGGCGAGTCCACCAAAAGACGAACGCTTTGAACATTTTTCTCTGAATTCAATAATTCTCCCCAAAAAAAATTGAATTCACCGTGAATTAAATCCCCCCCCTCCCCCTTCCCCTCGTGAATTCAAAAATGTACAAAGATATATTCAGCAGAACAGATCACAGAGTGTGAGTCGTCGTTTGTGGCAAATGATGAATAAATATCTGTATGTGATTTCAAACAAGAGAGAGAAAAAAGAAAAAAGAAAAAAAGAAAACCAACAGATACTGTACACGCTACATGCTAGAGAAGAATACAGGCAGCTGTCTCTCAGCATAAGACAAGAAGAAGAAATATTCTTTTCTTCCGACTATAAAAATACCTAGAATCTAGAATGAGTGTAGAAAAAACTTTACATGTACAAGTCATTTACATCCAAGGCCATTTTTTTTTTTTTTTACATGGAGTGGCAGGTGAAGAAGAGCCGTGACATAGATGTGTGAACAGGGTGAAAAATAGGAATTATTCTTAGCATATTTGGTGCAGAATGCCATGCTGTTGGACGAAAAAACAACCTCCCCGACTTCCCTTCAACTAGAAATCCGTCAAGATGTCTGGTAGGTATCTTATGCCCAGTTTCTGAGTCCAAAGTCCAAAAGTGATGGCTGTGCGGTACCCATAAGCACGGCATCAGTCCAAAAATCAGTCCGTACATCTTCGAAGAAACAGCTGTTGCTTCAGCAGAGGAAGCAAAGAGCAGGTTTGTTTCGTCTGCCCTCCACCAATGTCCACTTTCTTGCCGAGCAATTATTGCCACTATTCTGCCACATCTCTTCAGTATTATATATCTGGTCTGGAAAAAGATAAAACTGGCCAGTAGCCAGCAAAAAAAGAAAAAAAAAAGAAGCTCATCTGAACTGCTGATGGCTGATAATACAATATGTAACTGAGAATTAAACTCATCTTAAGACATGGCTGCAAAATGTAGTTTGTAGTATTCTTGAATATTTCCAATTCAATATGACATTAAAATTAGTGTGATGCGTTTTTTTCTCCTCGTGTGAGTGGGATGTCGCCCACAGCAGACCCCACTTTGCTGGTATGTCAGTGGCAACAAATCCCAGTCCCTATCAGACATTGATTTGATCCCTTCACAATAAAACATTTTTTTTTCTATCAACAAAACAATAATGAAATCAAAACAAAACTTAGTGCAAAGTACAACCATTTGATTATTCACATACAACTTGTCGAATGTCAGTATTCTTTTCAGTCTCAACAACATTTTTACCGACAATAAATCATTTGTGCAGCGCGACGAAAAAAAAGGTTGGTTACCTGGATAAGCTTGCTCCTCATTACTTTCACTCAGCAAGAGAACACTGGAGTCAGATGGGCTGTACTAAAAAAAAAAAAAAAAACAGCACTACAATTCCCAGAATCACTCATCAGTTTCCCTTCATGCTTAATTCAAGTGTTGGTATTAGCAAGTTATATTTTGTCAGTTAGAGCACCCAGTCTACACTTAGTGAGATCAGCTTGAGTTATTTCATAGTTTTTGCCAGGGAGTGATGGGAAATGTAGTATTTTCTTTTTCCCCCACTTGAGGTTTCCAGCCCACCTGAGCTCTGGGACCCTGTTTCATTGTAAAACCAAAAATGAGATGAAACCAATTATAAACCACCCAGTTCCTTCATTTGGGACATTGAAGCTTATAGTACTCGCGAGTGTCACCAAGCTTCTTTTAAACCTTCTAAGCTACACTGCGAAAAAAAAACAAAAAAAAAAACAGAATTGTCAAACACCTCACACACACACGCACACACACGCACACACACAAAAAAAAACCTCCGGGCATTTCTTAGCATCGACCCCTAGAAACGTCCCTCACTTGGGTTTCGCTGGAAAGACAGTTGAACTTGGTTGAACAACAAACTGTGAGAGGGACTGTTAGGCAGCACTGCAAGCTTTAAACACATTAAAGAGGAAACTGCTGCTCCACCCTCCTGCCCAGTGCTTCATACGGCTTCTCTCACTTTGGATTAAAACACGATTCAGCCTGGTTCAGGAGATCGCAGCCCACATACCTCCACCATCCCAGTCAACGCTTCACAGACTGAACTGAGGCCTGTATGGCATGCATAATCAATGGTTACTCGGATCACCTTTCATTTAAGGCCTTTCGGTACTGTAGAACTGTCTGATTGTGGTTTTTTTTTAGCTCAATCAAACATTGACACTTTGTATTTTTTGGGAAAGGGACAGGAAGATTTTTTTTTTTTTCTTTTTTACCGTTTAGGATACTGACCTCTTTCACACATTAATGCATTCACACACTCAACAAGGGAGACTCAGGTCCCTCAAGCCAAATACATGGAGGTCACCAGAACCCAAGTGTATTCAGGAGGGTTGACACATACACTCACAAATAAGCACAGACTCAAGGGATATCTAACTGAAAATTGCTTATTTTCACTGACAGCCATGGGCTTCTTCAAAATGTTGAATCCTTCTTTTTGGGGGGGGGAAGCTGGATGAGTTGAGTGCGTTGTTGTTTTTCCTACCAAAACGATTTTCACTTTTCTTTTCGCCAAGTCTCCGATATTTTAGCCTGAGGAGTCACTGTGCGCCGCCATCTGGCTGCGTGGTGTCTATTTGACCTCCAGGATGGAGGGGTTGCACTCCATGATGGCCACGATGATCTTGTCAATGTAGTCCTGGAGCCTGTAGTTGATCTCCTCCTGTTTGTGGACAGCCTCCATCAACTAGAAACAGAGGGACAGAACAGACAGTGGAGTTACAAGTGATAACGGAGTCACGGGACAACCCTTTGCTTGAATTCAAATAAAAACGGTGAATCCACAGGGAATATGTTTCGCAAATTCTTTCTCGTTTTTTTTCTAAAACCGACCTCTACGCGAGACACGTTGTTGATCTCAGCTGCCAGGGAGTCGGAGAAGGAGGCCGACATCAAGTTCTTGGCTCCCTGGATGCTCAGGTTGATGATCTGGCCGTTTAACTCGTCGTTCTGCTCTTTCAGGCTGCGGTTGTCCTGGAGAGTTAAAAGTCGAATGTAACACATCATTAAAAAAAAAACGGTACAGGCCTGATCCTAAATCAGCCGTCCATTTCTAAACAGTCTGGTTAGAGGGATGGAATGGGGAAAACGTGGAGGAAAGTTGAGCGTCCTCAGAATGTGCGTGCTACCTGTTTAAGTCGTTTGATCTCTTGCTCCAGCTCGGCCTCGCGGGTCCGCGTCTGGTACTCCTGGAGCCCGGCGCCAGGCGTGCGCCCTCTCTTCGCTTCAGCCTCCAGCTTGTAGAGCTGTAGGTGCTCGAGCTGTTTACGCAAGTCCTCGATGAGCTGTGGCGAAAATAAATCAAGAGACACCAGTTAGTAAGGTTATTAGGAGTCTTGTAACATAAACCCCCTTATGTTATGACAAAAACGCTTGGAATATTTTGTCCAGGGACATTTAACACATGACAGTGATGTTGTCAAACTCTACGCTGTGTTGTAATATTTTGTACGCAGAGTCCTGTTTATTTTGTACATAGAGGAACCAGGCCCACCTCCTGAGTGCACTCTTTTTCTTTCTGGCTCTGGTGGCGCTCATGGCTCAGCTTGTCGGCCATCTTCCTGCGGGACTCCGTCTCCTCCTGCAACTTGTCACACATGGCCTCCGTCTCATCCTGCAGCTTCCTCTTCTCCTGGACGATAAACAAAACGAAA
Source organism: Ophiodon elongatus (assembly GCA_016806645.1). NCBI lineage: Eukaryota > Metazoa > Chordata > Actinopteri > Perciformes > Hexagrammidae > Ophiodon > Ophiodon elongatus. The sequence goes on along the minus strand of JACSYO010000928.1, from coordinate 263,578 downwards.
CAAACAAAAGGTAGGCTTGAGGGGAGTGTTAAGACGGGGAGGAAATGCAACAGCGAAGGCAAAGCAAACCAACGGGGTGGGATATCGTTGCCCTCACCTCCTCTAGTCTCTCGATGTTCGCTCGAAGACAAGGAACACACGACCTCAGCTCACTGTTCTCCTCGTCCAGCTGCTGCAGCCTGAGGAACAAACACACATCCACGTCAGAAACCCGCATGACAGCCACAAAGTGACAACTGACACGGCTTGTTGAGAGTAAACGATGCTATACCGCAGGGAAACAGCTGACATTCAGTGGCAGATTAGTGCCAGAGGGTGGCAGTGTAGAGCCACTGGCGTCACAATGAAAGGCAGGAGTTGTTTTTTTTTTTTTTTTAACACACAACAAAAAGTACAAACTTCTCAGGGTATCGAACGCTATACACTGTAAAGATCCAGCTAAATTGATCACAGCGTATCAAAAACATCTGAATAGCTGGTGGCAATTAGAGCTTGTTTTTTGTGGTTTATTTTTAACTCATCAACATAGCACACACAGGTACATCCCTGTGTTTAATGAACCAGGTAACACGTGCAGACTTTTGCAGGGGGAAAAAAAACAACAATCTATTCTATAGTAAATAAATATATTTAGCCAATGATATTCTACCCAGGACCAGCCTTCTCTCTTCTGCTCACCTGGCCTGCAGGTTTTCCAGCTCCAGCCCCCTCTCCCTCTCCAGCTTGATCAGGGCCTCCTTGTGACGACGGGTCTCTTGCTGCAGTTGCTCGTCAGCATGGAGCTCCTGCTCCTTCAGCTGCTCCTCCAAGGCATTGGCCCGGTGCACCAGGTGGAGGTTCTCCTGGCGCAGCCGCGTGTGCTGCTCCCCGGATGACTCGGACTCCTTTTCCAGCTCCGCCACTCGACGCTCGAGGAGGAGCACCTGGGAAAAGAGCATGTTTGAATGTTGGAGACGCAAGCATCAAAATGTATTGTAAGATTCCTCAACTATAATGCATTAACAATACTAATGTGTTTGTTTAGCTGCCATTTTGAAATGCTCCTTCTTCCGTTAACAACCACTGTAACAGGTGGAAAAAAGAGTGGCAGCTCACAAGTATGAATGACTGAAAAAGATTCATCCGTTAACCTCCTTGACAGATGAGCTCTCACCTTGTCTGTGATGTCGTTGTCAGCGAGCTCCAGGATGTCCCGCGTCAAGTCGCTCATGGTGTCCAGAGTCATTGAGCTGTTCTGGAGGAGGTGTCTGCACATGGAGAGGAAAAAACATCAATCCCTGGAGCCAGTTTTTTACATTTGAAAAAGAAAACTACTGATTTTGTAATACCGATCTTTAACAATCATAGTAGAAAATAGAAAACATACTGAAACCAGAGTAACTGTTTGGCTTACCGTGCTACTTTCTTGCTGGACAGCCTCTTGCCAGCACTGGATGGAGAGACAAAACAGGAAAAATGGTCAGGAAGAGAAAAAGGATAAAGGAAAGAGATACCATCTCCTATCCAAACACCGTCCCTCTCTCTGCAGGCAGCGGAGCCCCAGAGAACAATGTTTTTTTTTTTTTTACTGACAAAACACTGGAGTTTTGTTGAAACTAAAGCAACAAGATATTCACACATCACAACAATCTCACACAAACACAGCAATGTGAATCAACAGAGTCTGACAAGTGCTGATTTAGGATAAGTTTTGACCGACCCGTGGTAGTGTTACAGAAACTTTAAATAAAACCTAAAATAGGAGTTTTATAGATTTCAAAATTCCTGAAAGTGAATTCTAAAGCTCAGAATCACGCCTTATTGCAAATTCAGTTGCTGAACAAATCAAATAGGATTTCAGTATTACTAAGTTTCTGTAATAGAGCTACTGGTCAGTAATCCTGGATCAGCAGGTCTTTTCAGATAAAAGCAGTCTCTTGGAAAAGCTTTACTCCACTAACCAGCAGTCATTCTGCAACAACACCAATGAAGCACGGCCGAGATGACATGGAGAGCAGAAAATACTGGACACCACTCACCTGCGATACCTGGGGTTATTATTTCATATTTCTACAATCAATTCATTAAGCTTATTTTCAAAAGGAGCTAAATGTTTATTAACTTTGAGTGAGAAATCATAATTTGTACAGACAGTAACAATGAAAAGGAGCTGGCTACCGCCATGTAAAAAGTGCATTGGCTGCCACTGAAATACCTTCAGTGAGTTTTCCAATCAATAAATACTAAATGTGAAATATCAACACACACACTGCAACTCACACACACACAAAAAGAGAGGATTGGGCTTAAAACACACCCACGAAATGAACCATAATGAATGTGTGAGAGTATAATCTGTAACACACACCATGCCAGTACAACACAGCATGCACACATTACGAGAACATGCATGGTACCGCATCTAATCAGCACTGCAAACACATTCACACGGCTTGCAGTCGAAGCGGGTTGTGAATGACGCGTTACCTAGTCATCTCTAGGAAATTGAGGCGTGTGGAGAGGTCCTCGAGACGACTTATTTGTTTGTGACACTGGCTACAGAAAAAGTCCAGCGCCTCCTCCCTGAGGAAGCTCTGAAAGCAGTCAGGGAGAGGAGCAGGTGCACTGGAAAGAGGAAACAGGAAACAGGGAGGAAGAGGAGGAGGAAGTGGTGAGTGACGGATAAGAAGGGGTGCGCTGAGGTGGGACAGGAACACCTCTGGGGGGTGCAGGAGGTGTTAGTGAAATCCACAGGAGAGTTTGAAAGAGTAAAGTGGGAGGAACACAGCGGGAGGGAGGCGTGAGAGAGGTGTGGCTTTGTGAGGGCACGTAACATTCTCGGAGCAAGAAACCGTTGACCTCTCTTCAGAGCGGATGAGATTTGTTTTTCTTTGTTGTCTATTCATTCTTACGCCACCTTTGCTGTGAGATTAGAAAAAACCTACAGAATGGTCGCAATTAGGTCAAATCAACATCAAAAAGCACATAAGTTCTCCAGGCAGACAAATGGACCAGAGAGCTGATCATTTCATTGTTTGGAGTCTGCACCCTCTCCTCACATCACCTCTACCAGCTGTTGTTCATTCAGGGAGCAGAGTCAGGTCTGAATTATGCAACACTCTGGCACAGGTTCCTGTTTACGTAGGCAGAAACACGGTGTGGCACACTGAGTGAGTGTCACTTGGTGGTCATATGATGATGTTTTACTGAAAAGTGTACCGCGTGAAGGACGAGATTGTTAAATAAGGCTCAGAGCACGGTGTGTTTTTGAAGAACAGACTGAGCGGCACCCCAGCAGTGTGTACGTGTAGTCACAGAGCTGTGATATGTAGATAGATACACGTGGGGGTGTGTGTGGGCAGCGCTGCTACATGTGCCAACAATGAGCACGATTGGTTCAAAACGCAGTGACGCATTCAGTCTGAGTGGGTGAAGTTTGTGGTACGCAGTAATGTTTTTTTTGGGTATGATTTATTTTGGCCTAACAACCCCCAACTTGTATGGCATGAAATCTTTCACAAACTGCATGTAATTCACTGACTGAATTTCACTGATTTATTATTTGTGGTTCTCATTTAAGGATTCATAATCAACCTACATTTGTATTTTGTACATCCTTTTTTTTTTTTACTTTGATGTATCCAAAAAAAATCTAACAAACAGATTCCAAATTTTTTTTTTTTTAAATAAAAGAGGTTGTACCACTTATATTCCCGTACTGTCAATGGGCTACAAAAACAGGGCAGTTAGTTGTTATGAGCTTCCTGGCGAGGTAAATCACAGAAATATCAACCAACTGGGAATTACACATTATCCGGCTTTTGGTCTCTGATGAAAACAGCGGAGGAGGAGGAGGAGGAGGAGGAAGAGGAGGAGGAGGAGGAGGAGGAGGGAGGAAGAAGAAGTCTTGGAAAAGGCTTGAAAACAAATGAGCAGTGCCACAGAGAGAAGTATGTAAGCATGTTTAGACATTCGGCTGTATTTTCATGTTTGTCGAACATGTCACACAGTTAAAAGTCTACCTGTGTCTGTACGACTGCCGGCCAGAGGCAAAGCTCGTTATATATCTGTACTCAGTGCAACTAAACGTCCACCTTCTGTCTGTCCCAGCACGCTTGGCAACAGGCGCCACCCTTAAGACTTAACTTACTTTGTGAGTGCAAAGCATTTACTCAGACTACTCAGGATCACACAAGGGCAAATGAAAGGAGGCACAGTTTTAGAGCAGGATTTAGCCCAGTGTCCACATTTTCAATGACTTTGCAACAGTGAGAGTAAGACTGATGGAGTGAACTTTGAAAACACTTCATTTATATTTGCCCTTCGCAAGAAAAGGAGGCAGATAAGGGCGGAGAGGGTGTCTCCAGATAGCTCTTATCACCGTTTGACCTCAGTGTCTTTCTTGAAAGAGAAACATTTTCTCTGAAGAACGTAAATAGGGTCATTAAAACCTGGACAGCACAGCTGAGAATGCATCACTGTCACGCCTCTTATCAGGAGGGGTTGATAAAAAGGAAGTCTGGTGAACGTTATAGTGACATCCACGTCGTTTAAATAATCTACAGACAAAATGACTTTGTGCAACATGAGAGTTCAACATGTGAAAAGTGTAAACCTGTCTTGGTCAGAGGTAGTCTGGCTTCGTTGCGCAGGGAAGACAAGCTCGTACCTGGGAGAGAGCAGTGAGGAGCCATTGATTTGCTCAGGTGGCTGTGCGAGGGGGGAGTCGCCCTCCCCCTCGGGGCCCTCCACGCTGCTCTCCAGTAGCAACTCCGAGGTGTTACTTTCCCCAAAGTCCTCAAAGTGCTCCTCCTCTCCACCGATGACGGTCACCAGCGAGTGGTTATGTAGCTCAGAGTTCAGGGAAAACCTGAGGGGCACATAAGATTGGATTAGTGTTAGTGTGTGTGTGTGTTTGTATATGTATATGTGTGTGTGTGTGTGTGTGTGTGTGCTCACTTGTGTATACAACAACAGAGTAGTTACCTTAAGGACCGAGCCAAAAATAGGGGGAAAAGTGTCAAGTTTAGACAGGATAAAAATGGAGATCTGACTGGGTATAAACAGCCACATAGACATCCATTTACAAAACCACCACGTCAGCCAAACCAAACAAGGCAACATCTTTTTGACTTCATTCAAAGAAAATAGACATGCTATGGTACTTGGCGATACTGCGATACTGTCTGGATAACAAGTTGTTGGTGTTTTTGGACCCAGAAGCCTGGAAATGACTAGCGCCTGCTGTAAATCCCAAACACGTACAATTAATCTTCCCCCCGCGAAGAGCGCAACTGGTCAAGTTCGGCGATCACTTGTCTTCAAAAGGTAATCTGTTAATTCACATTAATCCCAAAGTCTGCTCCGGCTGAAACAAAATGCTTTGTGGCCCGCTGGTAATGCTAAACCACGACGGGGCACATGTGAGAGGAACATAATGGTAGTTTTGAGGTGGGTCCAGCGTAAACGATGTCCTTCAGTGCGCCGACAGAGAGGGCCGTGACTACGACGTTCACAATCGGTTGGTTATTTTACACGACTGAACAAACCTCGACAGGGTGGATCTGGAAGTCGCTGCTGCGAATAGTCTGCAAATAAAAGTCTTTGATACTCATTTCACAGGAAAGCTGGAGAGCTGGCGTATCCTGCTGTCCAACAGGATACGCTCGATGTCTGAGGCGCACACAGGACGAGGATGTCTTGATCAGCAGAAAAGCTTGCCGTCTCAGCACACGGTGACAAACCCCATTTTGCTTGTTTACAAGACAAATGACATTCATCGGTCCAACTCAAAGCTAAAGCATCTACTTGATTTACAGTGTGAAAGCCTAAAACCATTTACTGGTACACAATTTTTAAAAAAAAAAAGCAGTCAGGCTGCAAACGCCTATCTGTCATCATCTTCCGTCTCTGTTAAACAGACAACAACGTCCTGTGCAAACATTAGGCTCAACTGGTTAAATAAACAACCCATTGTGGAGTCACTTACCCTTTACTCAGGCTCTTACTACTTGGCCCCATATTGAGGTCCCCCACACAGAGGGACGGCGAGGAGAGAGAACGCATCTTTGAACGCCCTCCACTGCCCTGGCGTGAAAGCCGCGGAGCAACTGGAGTCACAACACCAGACAACCACAGTGGAATTCTGAAGTCTCACAGGTTTCGCCGATTTAAAACAAAACCACAGCTCTCCAGTTGGGAGAGAACAAAAGGGTCGACAAAGTCTGTGGTTCTAACGAGCTGCCAATCAGTGCCACATGACTGACGTTGCATCGTCTGTGCCACCCAAAAGACCTGAGGCTGTACAAGAGAGGGTGGACTGTGAGTGGGTTAATCAGATTTGAGGCTAAGCAACAGCCAACAGACAGTCCTGCTGACCGTCCAAGGGCCAAATGTGTGTGGGGACACGGGTAGGACAGAGGCGGGTGGGGGAGGCTAATCCTGTTAGATTCTTAATCCCCAGTCCAGTGCATATACTCCTACCCTGAATATGGCTAAAGTTAGCTGGGCTAGCACGTGGTGAAATCTCAGTTTACTTATTGACCTTTTTGTTGGGTTTACTCAATAGTCCACATGGAAAATGTGTCAGTAGCTAATTTGTTTGTGACCTTAAAGGTTTTGGGCATGAGAAACATGCCCATGTTTTTCATAAAAGCTTATCTCCATTAACAGGGATGTGAGTTAGTGATGAGTCTCCAAATTACTGGTAAACTGAATATAAAAGGTCATAGATGGGCTGTTGTTCCCGTCAGCAGTGGATTTAGCAGGGCAACAGTGTGAATGAGTGGAGGGGAGAGAATGAGATTAGCCCATGTCACAAAAAATAACAAAAAAAAAAAAAAGGTGAAAAAAAAGCGCTAACTCTTCCATTTCCTGGAATTCAAGGCTCAATCATGGAATAGGAAGTCCCATCACATCCCTGTCAGGCATACCACTCCAAGCAGTCAGCAAGCCGGACAGATGGGTCACAGCGTCAGCAGATAAGGCCTCAGTTCTCTGCACTTCCTCCCTTGTGTTGGCCCCTACTACTTTATCAACAAGAACATGCAGGCTCAGGCATAAAGACCTCATCTGCAGCAACTACCTGTCTTAGACAATAAGAGAGGATGGATCAAATTCAAACCAAGATCAAGTGGCCACATTCTTTAACCAATACAAATGAGAGGAATTGGGTTCATGATCAGGATTGATCTGCACCCAAAAATAAATAAAATCTCCAATTCATCCAACTCGCATGATGCAAATAAGACTACGTTCACTTTGCAAGCCTTAGCGCTCAATTCTGATTTATTGCTCAGATCAGATTTTTTTTGTTTGTTTGGCCGTGCACATTATTTTCCAAATGTGGCCAATATCAGTTTCCAGTGTGAACTGGTCGCGATTATGAATCGACCCACATGCGCAAAAGACAATAACAACAACGTCCCACGCGGCACGCTGTCGTATTGAAGAAAACACGGAGGCCAGTGAAGTCAGCGTTTGCGCTTTCATTCGTAAGTGCAGTGGAAGCCAGCAAATTTGTGAGCAGATGATGACGAGGACGAGGAGAAAGAAAGACAATTCTTTTTTTAATTATGGCTTCTTGTGGAGCAATGGCTTCTACTTCTGTATGGATGTGTTTGTGTGGATGCAGAGTCGGAGGCAGGAGAGGTGGGATTGTGACGTGAACGTGAGTCATTAGACCGATGACTCCTGCCGGTGACGATCTAGAGGGACCTAAAAGTCCCAGGAATTCCAACATGACTGTTCAGATTGAGGTTGCATTGCAAAAAAAACGAAAACAGACCTGCATCAGATTTAGGACCACATATGAAAGTGACCCAAATTATTGAAAGAAAAAAGAAAAAAGAAAAAAAAGACAGATTTGGGCCACTGTAGGCTGGAGTCTGAACAGAGCAGCACACAGACGGCTTGTTTCTGTGTTTCTGGTCCAAAATGATTCACTACTTTGTCAAATGTAGTTCACTGTGGTGCTACTTTTGTCTTATATGGTAGAATTAAATGGATGAATTACTTTTGCTAAGTAATAAATATAATAATGCCAACCCATTTTCAAAGGACTTGTGACACCGACTGACAGCTATGTGTCAGCAGGGGAAACTCATCACATCATCACATCAGCCCATTTGCAAAAGATTCAGAATGCAGCAGTAGTCGGTCTAGAGCAAAGAGCCGCTTCTACTTTGAGTGCTTTGAGTGGGCAGTGCTGGTGTTGATGGGGGCTCGGATAATTGGGGACTTTCCAGCGCACAAAGTTTATCATATTAACGTCCACTTAACATTTTTGAGAAGAGCAAAATAATCCGACTCCAGTCCAAAACAAACGTTAACCCGTGAACATAAGAGAAATCAAAACCGACGAATAGGAATCCAGGAACTATGAGCGTATTGGCCAAACTGAACATTGTGCATTGGGATATTGGGATATTGTGTACATTGCGAAATTGATACCGACCTATTTCCGCCATCTTCAGGGTCGTGCAGTGTGGCCTCAATGCCGCTGTCCGTCTCCACGTCCTCGTGCATCTCGGGGGGTACGAGGGCCCCCGTGTCCTCATCGGTGAAGGTCTCACACTCACTGTAAGTGCTCTCGGAGCCCAGGTACGCGCTGTCTGTCACCTCATTTTGCTGCAGCAACAAAAACAGATTGAAGAACAGACACATTACAGTTCGCCCACCGAGCAGGAAGCAGACTAATTTACTGATCTGAATAATTCGCCAAGGAGACCACAAGACATTAATAAAAATAGAGTACATACATACAGTATTTTCTGATTAAAATAATACCATGAGGAAAACTTTGCTCCACTAAAGCAATACTGCACAGAGAATCAAGTAGTGCTCATCAAGCGCTTCCCATCATCGTAACGATAAAACTATGCATTGTGATCACTGCTGGCTCCGGCTCTAAAAAGTCATAAGGTATATTTCAAATCAACATCATTTCCAATTATGTGAAGCAAAAAGGCATCGAGCCCACCTACAGGTTGATCAAACAGTGTGAACCCCCCCCTCCCCCCGAGCCATTTCAAAGATGGTCTATTTTTAATCTTTAGGTCTACCCAGTAGTCACCGACGGCAAACACGCCAACGACCAAACAAAATGCCAGAGCATAAACAGACTTCAGAGACAGTCTGCTGTGATTCAGAAGGCTGTTCCCAGCAAAACCTGCCGCATCGACACCTCTAAGCAACAAGTGCAAACTAAATGAGATTAGTTTTGGCTTTCTGAGCAACAAATACCAAATGCTCAACACAAAACCCCATGCATGCCAAAAAGAGAACATCAGAATCTATTAGCAACTAGAGACACATTATCAGACATCAAAGCTGTGAAGCAATGTGAAGGCAAGACAGGTGAGTCATGTTGGAAAGCGCAACGTACCATTATACATGCAGCGTCAAGAGGAGAAACGGGGCCCAGAGGGCTATCCACCGTGCCCAGAACCATTCTCTCTGCCCGGTCTCACTGACAGGAAGGCCAGCCTGCCATGAGAGCTAATAACTACAAATGCTTGCAAACCTTCACTTGAACACAGAGTGAGAGAGTAGATTTAAAAAAAAAAAAAAAAAAAAAGAAAAAAAAAAAAAGGAAAATACTGTGACACCTCGTTCAGCTCCACTGGGTGGTCAGAGGGGAGGAGACAGAGACAAAGTCCAAAGAGTAGCAGAAGTCAGCTGTAATGCTCATTCAACCAGCGTTCTCCCCGGCAGGGCCCGCGTTCAAACGCCACACGACCAGCCGAATAACTATTTAATCTTTCCTGGCTCCTGGGAGCTTCCCTTTCCTGGCCCAGTGTGACCGTTTAAATCATTAAGCCACGTTCTTCACGTTGCAGACTGCACAGTGAATGAGGGCCATACATCACAACAACCAAAGTTATAACTGTCTGACTGTGTGCCAAGAGAAAACCAACATGCTGTCAAGCTATAACGCTCTGACAGGCAGAGTCGGTGCATGACCTATATTACTGTTGACGACCACGGTCGTTGTGTGGTTCTATTTAAGAATCAAAACGTGAGGTGGAAATAGGAAATTTAGCAACGACAGAAAATATTTAGTAAAGGAAAAGCGGGGAGGATGGGGCGTTGCTTTTCTCTTATGCCAGGCCTCAGCTGAACAGCCTTACCTTGCCTGTTTTGAAAGCAAACAGGGCGAGAACAGCGCAGCCATTGAGAGAGAGGAACCCTTTTCTGCCAGAAACTCGGGGGGGAAAAACAAGGCCACGGACACAGGTGTGGCGTCTACTTCAAACATAAACACAAACTTCCCCAAAAACGCCACTTATGGGTTCTAGTAAACAGCAAAGAAACTTCAACTGGACCGTGCACATTGTTCGTGGCCATTTTCATTCCAATTTGTAACATTGGAATAAAATATAAGGGGTTTATCGAATGATCATATATAACCAAACATAACATCGACAATTAGACCTCAATTGAAAAAACTAACCCCGCTAGACGCATTATTCGGGAACTATTAGAAAACACAGGAGAGGAAGCTCTATTTCTCAGTTTACTATTTAGAACACGTGCAATTTTACATACATTTAACATGTACTGTAACTCAAATGATCTTAACTCCACCATCAACTTGGTACTCTATCCATTTTAATAGATGAAAGGTCTCCATTTTCCATGTCAAACTACCTTGGAGCCTTGGTGCAGTTATTACATACAATGAGACTGTACGATACATTAGGCGCTGTGTGAGTGTCTCTTATATTGAATTTACTAATCTCAACAAAAAGTCCACAAGGATGCAATGTTTGTTCTACCAAAGTATTTCAGACAAATGCCTGATTTAATCATGAAATCATCAACTCATGAAGCCCATGAAGTGGAGAGAACTCCTTTGTGTACTTGACTATGGTACATAGGGCTGCACTTCTAACCCACACCAAGAGAGGGAGCTGATACTGTGCAATGTATAACCACTAAAACAACAGTCGTAGCCCTGCAATGCTCAAAGTACACACAATAGCAGAAACATTTCAATTTTGTGGAGCAGAGCAACCATGATGGTTAAATATACAAGCTCTGCGCACAAGAGGAAACAGGAATCCCAGATATGTTAACCACAACTGCAAAAACACAAGTCCACTCACATGTAAAAACTCTGGCACATTCCAGCTAATTCAATATTTGTCAAAGAATACTCGAAAGCCTAGCCGGGCCAGATGCTATTTGGTGTCAGCCAAACCAGGGTGTTCAGCCTGTGGAACATTCACAGTGGTAATGATAGCTCTGCAAGCCACTCAGAGAATTACAGTGGGAAGAGTGAGAGTGCACAGGGAGTTCAGCCTGTGTCCTTCACACTGTGCTGCTGTGTGCACCAATGGGAACATATGTATTTATTTATTTTTGCTGTTTATTTTGCAGGGACAATGCACACTACTCAACAGTAATACTGTAAGTGAGCCAGAGAGGATAATTTCCATCTGCTGTCCCCTGCTTAGGCAGCCTAAAATTACAAAATGTCAAATAACATAATGAAACTAATATTCATCGATTAACATTCAGTAACATATAGACGAAACCAATTCACATATAAGCAAAAGAAAAGTGTACCTACAGAATAAGCACATATATAACACTGAGGCACCATGGGAACATAATGCACAACCGGACCCCCCTCCGCCCCCACACACACACACACACACACACACACACACACACACACACACACACACACACACACACACACACACACACACTAAGCCTCGTGTGCAGCGCCTCACCTCGTCGTACTCCTCGGGACAGCCCACAGCTCCATCGCCTGGACTGTAGTTTACACCGTAGAGCTGAGGCTCTGGACCTGTACATATGAGAGGAAGAAGGCGGGTTTAATGTGCGCAGAATAAACAGATAAAGTCAAACAGCAACGGAGGCTCGACAAACACAAGACTGGTGTCTGTGGTACCGAGGCCCGATGTGCACACCAACAGCCATGATGAAGAAAGAAGGTGTCACAGCAGATTATGGATGGAGTTTGTAAAATGTATCATGCTACTACTAATAGACTGCAAATCCACTGTTACTATGATTCATTTACTTCTTTATAAAACATTTGACAACTTTTTGTATCGTGAACCAGTGCACAATTAAATTTCCAGGAGCCTGTCGGCATTTTCTTCTGAAGCACACAAAATGATAATGAGACAGCAATCTTGGATATTGCTTTTGTTCCTGCCTCACTCTCTGGTTAACAGTATTAAAATGTTCATCTAAATGTCTTCCGAGATCTATGATGTGATCAAGGCAACTCCATATCCCTTCATCCCAAAGTAAACTGGTGCCTGCTACTGTAGGCCTGTGAATTTAATCTCAGAATTAGCCGATACGTCTCATACAGTATAATACTAATATACTGAGTAATCAAATTGCATTATAACTGCATGTTTTACACATTAATCTAATAATAGATTACAACGTGTTTGTGTATTATAACTTTCTAATCTAAAACACGAGTTTACGATTCATCATGAAATGAGGACATGTTATCTGAAAAAAACAAACATCTGCAGTCTTCCATTGCAAAGGGGTAACTGTAACTCCACTCTTAACAGGTTGATAGTAAATATCTGTATTTGACAAACTGATATTTCGGCCTGTAATGTGTTTGCTCAAGTACGCAATCAGCACATTTTAGAGTGCGAGTCCTAACGGCCCTTCTCCGGCATATTTACAGTCAGCAAACTAAGCCTTGATGTGACCGTAAACATTATGTAACTTTTACACTCGCGTTTCAAGGGCTCTAGAATGTCATGTAATAGGTGTATGGGCAAAATAAAACAATAAAAAAAAAAAAGGACAAGAAGCAACCCATATCCAATTCAAATGTGTCAATACAGGCCTCTGTTGAGAGCACCTGCAGACAAGCGATGTAACCGGAGACGGACAAGATGGAGCCGCTGAGGCCCCTGTGGCCCCCGTATCTAGTAAACAGAGCTGTGGATCGCACCCTACTGAGAGAATAGAACACAAACAGTGTTCTCAAAGGCTGCCAGTAGACCCGAGGGGTTTTCTGCCCCCTTGTCTTATGTAACCCGTTGCTCTTCGAGACTCGTACACATTGCAGGCTGTTAAAGTGAAATTAATCTGCTCTGAATGGGAAGCTGGCTTCTGTTCGCCCGACACGCCTGCAGTCTCTTGGCGTGGCGTCGGAGAGTCAGCGGACAGAGATATTTTAGAAACAAAACTTTTGTTGTTCCAGACATGCCACAGCCACTACAGGGGGCGAGGCATTTCCATGGCCTGCGGGCCTGCCTTTATTAAAAAGGTATCCCTGCAAGTGACAAGTGGTGCAGAAATCAAATTAAAAAGAAGGTGGAGTGCAATTAAGTTTATTAAAACTTTGACAACAGGTTGGGGGCTGGAAGAGCAGGTTTTTGCCCTCTGATTACAGCGTAGGTGGTGGAGAAGCAGTGGTGGAGAACAGGATCCAAGGATCCATTTGTTTAAAGTGTCTCTCCACTGCACTCCACCTTTACAAGCATAGTGGAATTCTGTCAGCATGGTGTGAGTGACCTGGGGAAGTTACAGGTCTGTTCTTCACACACTAATGGGAAACTGTCTCCCGGGCAAAAAAAATATCTGATCCACTCTGCATATCGCTGATTACACCGAGAAAAAAAACCAGATGAGAGGCAGAAAAAGACGGGACAGCGAGTGACGGGAATATGGGACAAGGATTCCTGGCTGGATTCTGACCCATGACATCATCGTTACACGATATGCGAGTTAGCCAAACAAGGGCGCTAAAACAAACCAAAACCACTTAAATGACACATGACTACAATTCATACACGACCGTCTATTAAGGCCAATATTTCAGATGGCCTATGTTTTTGGAGACGTATAAGCACTGCTTGTGTTTTGTCAATATATGCCATAACAGGCAGGTCTGTGTAATCTGACTAAACAACACAGCATTGCAACAAGTGACAAGGGTGAAACAGAGAGGCCAGGGAACAGAGAGAGGGCAGTAAATTATTTAGGTGAATAGGACCCTCTGCCCGAAACCGCGTCTCTTTGCTACTCCCGCTCTGCGACCTCGCCAACAGGCCCACGTGTCCGTGTATCTCATGCTTTCCAGTGCATGACTTATTAATGGCAAGAGTAACCAGAGCTGTGCAACCCAGAAAGACTGGGAATAAGTGCTTCCAATCAGTAGGCTGGGTGGATTGAGGCAAGCGGCGCACTATTGCGGTGACGTCACCACAACCTGTGCCGTGTGTCAACACAACCGGCGTGTGCTGTAAAGTCTGGAAGGGCCAAAACTCTTTGTAACGATGTCCCCTTTCGGGGGGGGGGTGCCGAATCCATCATGTACACTTCTCCAACGGTTACGATCACTGGAAGTAGTTGACGTTTAAAGTCAAGTCGAGAGTTAGATTAGATTAGATTTACTGCTGAGGTGACCTGGAGACATAACTGGCAAGGCAGGCGTATAAAATGTTTCCATTTTAGGGGGGGGAGAAATACAGTATGTGAGTTCTTACAACCTACAGCTCTTCTTCTTTTTTTAAAGCTTGTAAAGTGGAACAGGAGGGCAGTAAAGTGGTTAAAGACAGAATAACAGCAGTTTGAGTCCAGCTAGAAAGAATTTGGGTCAGTCTTCTGCCTTTCCTTTTTAAAATCCCTCACATCAGCTGAGCGATGGATGTGAACATACTGTGTTGACAACAATCTCTGGCGCCATGGGGAATGCAGAGAGATGAAGCCAGATGCTGGAGAATAAATGTAGGTGCAAGAGTTTGCTGCTGAGGTTGCTGTTGTTCTTTTACAGCAGAATTATGTCATCAGCAGGTTAGTCAAAAGATGTCACAATATATTTAGTAGGTAGGTTTCGCAGATCATTAAATATAGAACCCTCAGAGTCTTAACAGGCCAATTGAGTCCATAAAAAGGGAACTCTAGATCGACAGGGAAAACAATGTAACACATGTCACTGACTACGTGACACGGCAGGTCTTGGATAGAGGAGTGATAAAAAAAGTGCGTCTCATGACTGACCTCCATTGCTGATTGCAGAGATTCCTCGGTGGAAGTCTTCAAAGCTGATCACTCCCAGTCCACTGGGGTCCAGAAACTTGGTCAGGTCCTTTACCTGAAAGACAAAAGGTAACACGACATTCAAAACTTGAATTTCACCACGGCAACAAAAGACAATCCATCTCCCATAACCGTATCATTAGTTCTGCCTAGATGCTTCAAGATTATGTCATGAATTGAGTTTTCCGCACAAAGGGGGGAAATTACTTTACTGTTTGCTTACTGACTTTAATGGAAAAACACATTCAGTCAGTAATTGAGCTGAACATAAGCGACGTAAAACTACTAAGAACTCTTTCTTGGGGTCATTTCACTGTCATGACAGTTTTACTGCAGAATTATGTGAACTCCAAAGATTATGATTACAGGAGCAAAAAGTCAATAAAAACCACATATGACCTCGTGAAGAAAATCATCTTTTGCAGACACAAGCGTTTCTGGCTTTATTGGATTCGGGGCAATAGTGAGTTTAAAAGTGTGCAAAGGCTACAGATGTTATTCTCTTTGCGTATGACAATAAAAAAAAAAAAAAAGAAGAAATAAAAATGTTCTTGAAAGTTTTACAGTTGCAGACAACTTGTTATCACCAGGGACACTTTTTTAGGTAATACATAAAACATTAATCTGACATTATGTTATAATCTTAAACCGACATTTATATAAATGCTGCATATATATATATATATATATAAATGAAGCTATATAGACTTTCATGCACAGAAACGTTGCTGCACTGAGCTGTTAGATGGGTTACATAAGTTCACCTACATACTGTATGTTCCCACAGTCAGTAACCTGGCAACAGGCGGATGTGCACTTCAGTAACTACAGGACATCGGAGCATAAAAAACAACAACAGCGCACCTTTGATCAACTTTTCCTTTAGAGTTAAAATGGACTTGCAGTGTTTGCGAGATGAAATGTAATCTGACCCGAGCCTTCACCTGTACAAATTCCTTGGCACGTCGCCCCATTCAGAGCTTACTATTTAGTCATCTGGTTCCCAAAGATCTAACCTGGGTACCAAATGTGCGCCTGGATCTGCAGAGTTATTGATGGTGCCGAGCAATCCCGATCTATTTACATAATTAATAGACTGAGTCAAATATCATCTCTCAGGCCCAGCATTACACTAACCTATTATTACAGTAAAATGTAAGGCGTGCAGTCACTGACAGAATTAGCTGGGAAGGAGCCCGAGAGTATGTCGGGCGAGGTTTCTGTGGTTTCAGCTCACTTTATTCCTCGAGAAAGCAAACACACGATATGTGAACATGGTCGCTTCACCGAGACTTCCATGCTGTGTGTGGCTTCTGTCTTTCGACACTTTTTTTTACATCGGTTACACATAAAAAACAAGATGATCTCCTTAGCAACGCTGAGCTGTGTGACTCAGGAGGCTCAGGAGGCTGAAAACTCCTAATAAACTGACTCCGACAAGCCCCGTGGCTTATGATCTGGGTTTGGTGAAGTAAGCCCAGCTGCACTGAGAAGAGAGGAGGGGAGTGGCTGCTCTAACGGAGCGGTGGTTCACGCTGCAATGATACGTTTAGCATGTGGACTCGGGGCTCAGCCGACTGCCATCGCTGATCTGCTCAACCTTTCCACACGGTAGATTTGCTTCATACCGTAGGTTGAAGTGTTTTAACTTGTGCAACTTGACTGAGGTCAGCGGTGGGCGTTAGAATACCGCTTTTGGGTTTCCGTTTCTCAACGGAGCATCGCAGCTCGCCGAGAACAATGTTGTTCCATGAAGCTATTCGGAAACACCTCGCAGAGGTGCGAGAACGCGCGTGATCGAGAGATGAATCACGGGCGTCTGAGGTCCTGATGACTGCTTCACATAACTTCTATAATAACCGGTGAATTATTATTAGTTAGTAAGTAGCGCAGTATACTATGGTAGCATACGATTTAACAGGCTGGATGAACCACTGTGGGAGCCGAGGCAACCGCAGCACTGCTATGATGTGGAAGCGGTCCGTGGCCTACATCACAGTGCCAGGCCCCTCGGGTCTTGCGAGCAGAGCCTGTTGGCTATTCCTAGGTCGAACCTAAAAACTAGAGGTGAGTGGGATTTCAGTCCAGTTGTATTTTGGCCCCAAGACCCTGGAAAAGTCTCCCCACAGCTGTTTCTTAATTAATTCAATGTTGTTGTGTTGCAACTGCACCGGATTATCAATCTATAGTCTCTTGTTTTCGATTGTTACCATGTATATTTGAGCGGCTGTCTGACTGCCTCTATGGTTTTCTTCCATGACGCTCGCAACATGCTATATAATTACAGAGTTTACTGGCATGAAGTTTTGGCGAGCTAAAAATGCACTTCTGAAAACAATTGTACCATGGTACTTTGTGGATGAGTATCTATTTAAAATACTTCATATTTGTTTGTCACTCTGTCTTTTGTTTGTTTTGAAAAAAGCGTCACACAGCGTTGTATAGATAATGTATTATGGAAATAATTTGCATTGTCACAGCTAACACAAGCACAGCCCTGAGAGACGGCGCTAAGGCAAATAAAAAATAAACTCAAAAGGCAACTCTGTGACGCTGCTTAGCGGCGCAGTGAAGGCACTGTGTGGTTTTTCTGTTTCCTCTATTTGTGTCTAATCAGTGCCGGGGCACGCCTGACCGCCTCCACACAGACTGCTGTTGTGCATAACCCCATGGAGAAGAATACCCTTTGGTGAGAGGTTTTTTTTTTTTTTTTTCCTGGAGGGGATTTCACAATAGTTCCTGAAACAAAACTCTGATAACCACGATCAGAAAGCCTCGTGGGTTGGCAGTTGGTGATGAAATAAAAAAAAAAAGAAAAAAGGGCAGAATGATCTCAGGATATAAAACATTAACGCAACATACACACACACACACACACAGAAAAGTGAACTCAAGAGAGGGGACGTTTCAGGCCATGGGACATTCCATTGTGGATTAGAGGGGCAGTACATAAAAGCAGCGGGTGATGGGGAGGGAGGCTGGCCAAAGTGGGGTCGGGAGTGTCGACTGACAAGAGAGACACGACCACAATGCAGTTCAATATGGCTTTTGTGCAGAATTAGGGTCAAAACCAGTGAGCGAAACCAATGAGTGGTGATTAGAATGAACTTTTCAATAACAGAATTCGAAGATTTGGCACATGCCTGCCGGATATTTCACGTTTTGAGGACAATGTCTTTCTTTCCAGACACTAAAGCTGCAGTAAATCAGATGGTTTCGTGACACTGACTGAACATCTACAGGCTTCAAATCAAAGCTTCTTCTAATTGTGGTCAATAATGTAAAAAAATGGGTCTGCTGAGAAAAATGTCTTCTTGCATGATTGCTGTTTGAAATGTGATTAAAAGTTGACATACAACAGACTTTTTTTTTCTTCATTACGTAATGTTCGTATTCAAACAACACAATGATGTACTTGTGTGTATGCACTTGGTCATGATCATACCCTGGAATAATTCTGGAAAAAACATTTGCATGCTTAGCATACAAGCACCAGCCGAACACACATGCAAATACCTCATGAACCTTCCTGCTGTGTGTGGCAGGTCATATTTGCAAAGTGGTGCACAATAATACCCGTGCGAGGCCTGCTCCTAGCCCTCAACTAAACTATGACAATGTAAACATAAATACAAAATCTTACTGAAGAACGCCTCTTTTAGACGGGTTCGTGCTAATAAGAAACTCCCTGTAACATCCCTGAGTGTAACCATTAACAAGACGTCCCCTTGGCTCACATCCCTACTGGCAATTTAAAATTCTTATTGTTTCAAAGTGTTATTTCTGGAAGTTCTTATGAACTTGTATGACCTATTTCCTCGTGGTTTTCTCAACCACACAGCTAAAATTCTTGTTTTACCACCACGGTCCAGAGTATATTTCTCTAATCTGCAGGGGTGGAAGTTATTCAAACCACTTTTACCTCCAGAGGACTGACTTACAAGGCCGTATCAGGGCAAAGCTTATTCAAATATGAGAGGCACACATGTATTGCAAACTGATATGAGAAGAGTGAACCATTTGCTACCTCAGCAAAGAAACAATCAGCAGTCTGACTTGGGCTCCGTGTCGGCCTTGTTAGATCAGACCTGACTTTGCCCACTGGTCCTTGAGTTCAGCTAATGAAATCCACGGAAAGGTTGCATGCATTATATAACATTCCACAAATTCTGGAGATAAGTCCGTCTTCTGCATGCGCACTTATTGTAAATGAGAAAGGCAAACAGGCCAAAGCCTCCGTCTCTCTCTGATCACGAAAGGAGGGAAATCTGAGAGGAGTTTCCTGCAAGAGCACAACATAGCTCTTGCGAACCAGATATTCGATCGCAAAGAAATAAAAAAGGCACACAGGTAATCAATCTGCACAATCTGGTGAGCCGTGCGCGGTGGAAATCCTTGAAGAAACAAAAAGATCCAAAAAGGAAACTGCTGGAATCTCGATAGAAACCAAACAGTATGGAGTAACAGTAAAACGGATCACACCCATGAAATAAAATCAACTCCCGGTGTCGTGTAAATGTCTCACCTTTAGCACTGCCAAGCCAAACAACAGGTGGAAATGATTTACATTAAACTAACATGACAAACGCTCTGCTCCTCTATCCCTAAAACAAGGTCATGGGCAGTTGGTGGATGGCACCCAAACCATGGACTCCCTCTGACTCAGGAAAATACATTTTACTCTTAATCCTTCACAATTCCCTGCCTGGGGAGCCACAGATACCTACGGCTAGACACGGGACGGGTCAGGGGCACCAGAGGCGCTTTGAACTGGGAGAGAAGGGATTAAAAAGCATTAGTGAGCCAGCGTCACACTCGGTGCGTGTGTGGAGTACCAACAACTAAAACATCCTCACCAAAAGGCCTCGTTCAAAGTACAGCAAAAACAAAAGAGTTTAAATGAAGCTGGTTCATGTATTCTTTAAATAAATGTGTTGCCTGAATCAGCACCCGTGTCTAAAGATGAACATATAAAAACAAAGAGGGACACATTTTCAGATGGATTATCGATACTGCGAGTGGCACTAGATTAGTCTTCTTGCTTCATGAAGAAATAGAGATCAATAAATGAGTTTAAAAAGATATTTCAGACATGTTCATCAGGGCACAGTTGACAGTCCTGTTTACTGCAGCGACCGGTCAGGTGACATCATTGTTTGCATGCACCTTTTTACTGTTATTTGCAAATGGTGTGATCGCTTGCTGGAGCTCAGTCGGATTCTTGTAAACAGTTAGAAAGACAGAGGAGCACGTCTGACAGGAAGAGAAACTGACTTTACTCTGGGGGCATGCGAGACCCGTGTATACTGTGAACTTTCGGTTGGAGAGTAGACCAAAACCTCAAGCCTCAAAGGATCGGAGTAAAAACAGTTTAGTTAATAACTTTACGTAGATTAAATAATGACAAATTCTATTGAAGCAGACAGCCTCTCTTAACTTTTGCTGCTGATATAAAGAAATGCTGATTAACTAAGTAAGACTATCTATAATAATTTAATCAATTCAAGTCATTTTGGGACATCTAATAATTTAGTATGTTTCAATTTGAGGAGTTGTTCGTTGTCTCTTGCATTTTAAGTAACGGTGAAACTATTTTGCGAAAGGGCCATGAACAACAAATGGGTGAGGGTTGTGGGTGGAGGGATTTCTCCAGAGATTATCCCCAAACTGCGGGACATGCAAATGGGACGATGAGTGTTTTACTTTTGACATATGGAGGAGTGCCGGGCCGGAGAGGATTCATTACAGCCAATATGCTTGACGGATTTATCTGGATGAAAACCCAAATCCGGACTCTTGGACACTCACCAAATATAGCTGACCAACTAATCCAGGCATGGTTTTAATAACATTCAGGCGCGTTAGCCAAATCGATAACATTGAATGTTAGGAGCTGCTTTGTTCTCTGCAACGTAACACCGATGTAGTTCATTAAAACCTTTAAACTCACAATCAGGGCCCCAGTTTTAGAAACAACATACTAGACATATAAATTGTACCACATTGACTCACTTTACTTAAGAAAATAGTGACTTGCAAATAGATTAAGATCCTAAACAACTTGAAATGCTGATCGCAAAAGGGACATCGCCCAGATGGATTTCACTTCATTGAATTAAGCAGGCTTTTTGCAAGAAGCTCTCTGAGGTTGAGCAGAAAAATCTATGATAAATCATTTACGTGTATGGAGCTTTGTATGGTTTTACACAGAGCGTCACTCAGCATGCATTACCCAGTAGCAGCAAGCTCAAAAAACAAGGACATCAACAGAAAAATAAGGCATCTCACCTGATCGGCCCCATAGGCGGCAGCAAACTCCATAAACTCCTCAATACGGACGAAGCCATCTCCATCTTGGTCTAAAGCATCGAACACAGCTTTTAGTGGGGAGACGTCTTCCTCCCTCGTATTCACGGCCGAGACCATTGGCAGTGAGTCATCCACCACCATCTTGGAGAGAGACATTGTCTCCACAGTTTGCTCACTAGTCCATCCAGCCTCGGGAGGAGACGTGTGTAAATCCTGAACGGAAAAATCAAACGGAGCCACTTCCTGACAATCCGTTCCTTGGAGCTGGTCGCCGTCCGTCGACCTCTCCTCTTCCCCCTGTTCGGCTGTTGGCTCGGGAACACGTCCACTCTGGACACCCACCCGAGGTTTCACGTCCCAAGCTTCCTCGTCGTGGACCTCGTCCGCAGTCGAGCACGGATCCAACGCCATTGCCTGATCCTCTTGATTTTGGGCTCCAGAACAAATGTTGTCCTCCATCAAATCCGTAGACTCGTTGTCCACAGAGCGAGTCTCAGCGGTGAAGTCACCCTCCTGGATGAAGACATCTTCAGCCAGAGGCACTCTCAGTGATGGAGGTTCAGCCGATGAAGGTTCAGCCGACAAACGCAGAGCAAATGAGTCATTCTCACCTTGTTGCTCTGAAGTCACACTTCTATTTGCAGTCGCTCCTGCGTGCTCCACCTCCGACTCCTCCGTTGATAAATCTAACGGCACACCTGTGCAGATAACAGCGGGAGGGCTGGCAGGACGCAGGCTCAGACTGCTGTCGCAATCTGGGACCTCCAAATCCAACAAAGGCACAGATCCGTCGAAGCGCTCCGGAGGTTTGTGGACTTCGTTTGGTGGGAGGCAGTTCTCAGGTAAACCTTGCAGGGTCGAGATCCAGGTTAGAGGCAGATCGGTCACTTGATCGGGGAATAAACCTTGGTCTCTGGTTTCAAGTGACAAAGTCTCCGTGCTCTGCGAGGGAGGGAGGCCTGCGCCCTCCCCCTCCTCTTGTGACAGGTCGACCAGCTCCTCACTGACACCCTGTGGGTTCAACTCACCCGAGGACTCCGGGGGGAGACAAGAGAGTCCATTTGAGAGGAGGTCGACCAACAAAAATGGATCCGCCGTGTTGGTCTCGGAATGCCTGTCTGAAAGCTTCGACGGAGAGACCGGTAGACTGAGGCTGATTAGCTCAGCCTGACTACTGAGGACATTCGAGGTCTCCACAGGGCCCTCCTGCGTCAGACTCAGATCCTCATGGGCAGAGCTTTTTCCAACCACATCGGTGAGTTTGGGAGAAAATAGCCACGACAAAGTGCAGTCAGTCAGTTCATCAGGTCGCTTTTCTGTGAAGGACTCGATGTGAGAAGTACCACGAAGAGGAGCTTTGGGATTATTGAAAGGATCTCCCTCAAACGGCAAACCTCCGCCGGAAAAATCAGAGATATTTATTAGGTTGTCCAGGTCTACTGGCGTGTCCGGGTAAATGTTTTCTTTTTCACTCTGTAGTAACGTCTGATCCCGGTCGTCCTTTCTGAAATCCAAACCCGTCTGGCCACCTTTGTTTTGACAGAGCTCACCTCCATTGTCTGGATCCAGTGGGTGAAATCCGAGAGGAAACGCATGTTCTGACTCCCACTGTGTGCGCCCCAAAGGGCCAGACAGCGCTGTCTGTTCCATTTATCTGTGTTTGGGCTGTTCCACTTCACAAACCTTCAGAGAGCTGCTGTATTATCTCACTGCTGTCGTCGAGATCCACTTCTTCAACCTCAATGCCATGTTCTCAAACGGCATTGCACACCTCCAATGAAATAGTGTAATGAATGTGTGGGATTCCTACAAGCATCGTCTAACGTTACCTCTGACATTTATAAAAAAAAAAAGAAAAAAAAAAAAAAAGGAACTTTTTAAATAATAGAATAACGTTGTAGGGATAACATTAGCTTGTATCAAGGCATATAAACAATGTCAGCCAGGCAAACGGATTAACAAATAGTACTTGCGGTTTTAACTTCAGTGGCTGACATCTTGGCAACAATGTAGCCTAAACTCAAAGTGAATTCTGGTTTCTTGACCTACTATGAGTCTCTGGTCCGTCGTGGGCAGATCCACGTCTGGTTGTAGCCAAATGGTTGAGCTTCAGCATGCTTCACTTCGGCCTGAGAGCTGACAAGTCACCGCAATAAGGTCTCAGCAATATGGTCTCAGCAATAAGGTCTCAGCAATAAGGTCTCAGCAATAAAGTCTCAGCAATAAACCGATATAAGCGACTGACAGCATCTCTCCTCGTGAGCCAATTTAACGAGCGCGTTAAGTCGCCCGGTGTTTTGTCAACACGAGCTCTCTCTCTCTCACTCAGCCCGATTATCCAATCTTATCCATCGCGAGGTGATTTCCCGCAGGAGGAAACGACGTCGCCGGACCCTCACACCTCGGTAAACCTCGAGCTACGACGTTAAATCTCTCATCAAAACACCAGCAGTCAAACCTCCCCGTGAATATTCGCGACAGCGGCCGACGTTGACTCCTCCTCCTCCTCCGAGCATCCCACTTCCTCCGAAGCCAGAGGAGCTGCTAACAGACTTAGCTCGCGAAAATTAGCCTATTAGCTAGCTAACGCAGCCGCCAGTCCGGCTTCCGCGCGACTGAACGCAGCCGCGATGTTCCGCGGTTTGACGTGTAGCCACGGAAACGGCCGTGACAGTCCCAAGATTATGTCTCCATTTCGATGGCCGTTTTTTTTTTTTTTTTTTTTTAAATCCACCTGTGTGTCACAGGACAGGCCAGACGAGTGACGAGACGAAACCGTCCGCTCCCCCCCCCCCGGTTATCCTCGTCTCAAAGACACGTCAGTCCACGAGGCCAGTGGCGAAACGAGAGGGGGACGAAATGAGACCCAAAAAGCTCCATCGTTTGACTGTCGGTCCACCTAATGTTGATTACAGACACCGAAAGCTCTCGCATCAGCATCAGCAGTGTCCCATCCTCCTCCTCCTCCTCCTCCCTCCTCCTCCTCCTCCTCCAGCCGCATACACAGCGCTGACGTTTCACGCAAGCGTACAAACTACCCCGCAGTATCGGGCTTCATGGCAGCGACCACACGGCCTGAGTGTTGCTGTTGTGTTCAAAACAATGTCCTGCACTCACGGAGACACATGTTTAGGTAAGCAGCTCTACACACAGGTGAGAGTTCAGGGATTGGGGGGGGGGGGTCGCAGTGCTCAGTGACATTTCAACATGGTAGTATGTTTACATTTCTGTAAGCATTACTATTCCACAGTTGATATAAAATATTTTTTTAAAAACACACATTAACCAATATGAAGTAGTTGGTGAGCTCAAATGGACAGAGATTTATTATTTTGAGAAAATAGTGACTTTTGAATGGTTGCAATTGTAATGTTTTGGTGCCCCCATCTGACCGACAGAGGGACTTTCTTTTCCTGTACCTCATTTTGGTCACATAATCCCTCAGAACACAGTATAATCAACATAAGTATATGTCATTATTGTGAAACAGTAATGTGTATTTTTCTCCAATCACTTTGCGACCCCTCAGATGTGGGGTCCCAGCCTCTAGTTAGTTAGGGAACCACTAATTAAATCCACTGGATTTGGATCACAAACAGTCTGCTCCTCTCTACAGGTACAATCCAAGCCTCGGGGATGAAAGAAAAATGCATCCTTCCGCCAGTCGAACAGCAACCAGAGGACAAGACAGAGAAAATTGTATGTACGTGAGCAAAAAAACAAATGACTTGCATAATAAACTAAAACAGTCATCGTAAACTGTAATTATACATGTTTTATTAATAAATGAGGTACTGAAAAATCACATTAAATGGTATGTTATTAACATCATTATACATGAAATGCATGATGACAATACACAGCAGTGTAATGGGTGAAAAATCCCTAAATTGTTATAGAAA
This sequence comes from Ophiodon elongatus, assembly GCA_016806645.1. Classification (NCBI taxonomy): domain Eukaryota; kingdom Metazoa; phylum Chordata; class Actinopteri; order Perciformes; family Hexagrammidae; genus Ophiodon; species Ophiodon elongatus. Next base: position 238,331 of record JACSYO010000928.1, on the reverse strand, counting down.
TTGATGCATTACTAAGATTGTAAACACATAATACAGTAAGTATACAGTACGTTAGTGTTCAACTCCTCCTGCCACTTCGCAAAACACTCTGGAAGCAACAGTCAGTGAGACAAAACACAAACATGTAGCTTAGTCAGTTCTACACATGGCCGAGATTACTCGTTTGTTTTCAGCATTTACTTGTCTATTTTCTTTTCAGATGACCAATAACCTGAAAGAAAATAAGAGAGACAAGTGAATTAATATGGGTTATACTGTTTTCCTGTCATTTATACAATCTCTTTGACATCAACTCTCTAAAATCAGAAACAACACGATGCAGCGCACAAACACATTCTCAGTCACACTGTCTCTCGACATGCACCTCGAGCTGCACCTCCTCCTACACACCTGGGTCAGGAGGAGGACAAAAGAGCCCCTGTTCAGAGTTTAGCAGATTTAGAGGAGGCTATACCCAACAGCATGGAGACGTCGTTGGCCGAGGTCAGCCACGATCCGCCGTCCGCCACCAGGATGGCTCCAGTCACATAGGAGGAGGCCCGGCTGGCCAAGAAGAGAGTGCAGTGGGCCATCTCTGTCTTGTTGCCGGCTCGCTGCAAAGGAATGGACTGGAACACACCGGAAGCCTCCCCAGTGGGGCCACCTGAGGCATCACAAGGAAAAAGAAAAGCCACGCGGTTAGACGGTTTTTTTTGGCGGACCCCTACAGGGCTGTCAAATAACAGCACGGAACACAGGTTTCATCAGCTCCACCCGCCATGTTCCAAACATGTCCTTATGGATGGACCATAACCATATGTTATTTAACACTATTAATTATAGAAAAGTGGTTATTCTTACTTTTTTTTCATACATTTCAACTCTCATGTCATCATGTTTGCATGTTTGCATTCGTACAACTACCACTTTTAGAGGTAACTGGGTGTCTCAAGTTACCATTTACTGATGACTTTTTATTAACATTTAAACTGATTACCAATTACTATTAGCTAACAATTTTTACTTTTATTCATTAGATTTCTTTGCCTTTTCTTCGCTCGTTTGTTAATTGCTATTTTTCGAGGAAATATTTGAGTTTAGAGTAAAGAAGAGTATACATAATGATATAATATTATTACAAAAGCCAAGTAACAACTTTGTGACTTTGGTATTATCAGCCGATAACAAAAGCCCAAAAAGGTAAGTTTCTGGACAACCTCCCATCTGTTTCTGAGGGTTGTGTGTTTGATTGTTTCTCACTGTAAAGAGATCAAAACGTTGTTTATAATAAAAGGCCGCTTGTTACGTGTATAATCTATAAATTAGCCACTTTGTCAATATTTTTGTTGAATCTTTACCCAGTCTGCGGAAGCCCTCCGTGCCAGAGACAGGACCTGGAGCCACAGTATTGACTCTCACCCCACTGGGCCCCCACTCCACAGCCAGGTGCTTGGTCATGGCATCTAGAGACAGCAGAGGCAACACTGAGTCACCAATTCGAATTTCGATGCAATTGTAACAACAGTAAGAAAGCTCTTACCATTTGCAGCCTTAGCAGAGCCAGCATGCACCTGGAGGCCCTGTCCCCTGTATCCAAGTGTTGCAGAGATGTTTACTATGTTGCCACCATGAGCCTGCATGCAAAAATTATGAAAAATTCAAAATTAATGCAATGGGGACATCATCAAATCTGCTTCAGAGTGCAGAGGCAGCAGTTTAAAATCCCATGTAGAGACAAGGTATTCAGTAATCCCTGATCTCTACTGACCTCTTATGGTGACCAGAGAGAATTGCAGAGTGAATATTATTGACAATGATTGATCGATATAGCCTAGTAGTGTCCCGTAAGATACAGTATTATCATCATTTCAGCGCAATGAGGTAATAAAGAAACGTTTAGCTCCCTCACATGGAACTGAGACATATTGCGTGACGCAGACAGGAAGTGTACTGTACCTGGAACCACTTCTCATAAACCACCTTGCTGGTGTTGAATGTGCCCATAGTGTCGATCTCCATTACGGTCTTGAAGGCATTGAAGGAGAGCGAGGTAGCCGGGCAGAGGAAATTCCCAGCAGCATCTGTTAACAACAGCCACGGTGACTTTAACCAAAGCCATTAAAGCTATCAATGCATTAATGACGCTGTACGTGTTCAGAACATGCTTTATAGTGACATAACAGTTTGTAGATGGGACTAGGGTGCAAAGATAGAAGATAAAAGACAGATACAGCATCAGGGAAGTTGATAATTAAACTAAAATCTTCCACACTTGTGCTTTGAACACCTTGTGTTCAAAGTACACTTGCGCATATTCACCATACAGACACTTGAAGATGTATTTGCACCTATGTTGGCAGGATGTGAGGGTGAGCGTCTGTGTGCAGGAGCCTAAAAAACATATTTGTAGGCTCGTTACTAAGAGGTCACATACTGTTAACGAGGATGTCTATGCGTCCCAACTCTTTCAGCGTCTCGTCCACAGCAGCTGCGATGCTCTCTGGCCGCCTCACATCGAGACACAAAGAGAGGCAGCGGCGTCCTGACGCTGCAGACAGCTTTTTAGCTGCCTAGGCAGACACACAACCATTTTGCATTAAGGCCAATACATTAACATCTATTTACGGTGGACGGTATATAATCTAGGATTGTGGGAATTCTGGAAGATGAATCACCTCCTTGAGCTTGTCCAAGTTCCTGCTTGCAATCACTGTGTCGCAGCCATGCCTGAAAGAAATATAACAAATGGTAATGGTAAATGGACTTCTGACCACTCAGAGGGCTTTAACACTACACATCATCGTTCACCCGTTCACACACATTCATACACTGATGGCAGAGGCCACCATGCGAGGTGCGGCCTGCCATCAAGACTAATCATTCATACCCATTTATACGCCGTAGGCACCGCTTGCGGGACCAATTTTGGAGATAAGTGTTTTGCCCAAGGACACACTGTCATGGACTAGCGGAGCGGGGGATCGAACCGTCCGATCTTCTGATTGAAGGACGACCCCTGCTCTACCACTGAGCCACAGTGTTATGTTGATTAGAGCATGAATACGTAATACATTCATAAATAAGGCTGAGATGGAGACAGATGGAGTAATTTATGGCAAAACCAGTAGGATAGAGGGAAGAGGACAGGAGACAGTGAATGCAAGGTCAAAAATGTGATAAGATCCCACACACACACACACACACACGAACACACACACACACACACACACACACAAGCAGTGGCTTCCTCTTGGGGTTAATCTGACTGTTGGCTAACTAGAGAGATGCAATAACAATGTGTGTCGCTGATTTTGATAAAAAGATCATCCATTTCTGCCACATGAGTCAATTATTGAACTATTTAAACTGTGTACACGAGCAAAATGATGGAAGTCTGACTATGAGATAACAAAAGCAGAAGGTTTAAAGTACACCTACATACTATCTCGCTCACACATTTGTCTGTTTTAGAGGAATAGTAATGACATAGTGGTGACAGCGCATTGATTCTACATGCCTATATTCTCCATACTATACATGCAGCAATAATGTCTGTGAGTGTGAGGAGTTAAATGTGACTAAATATATAGTATGATATTACTGCAAGATGTGGTGGGCATGTGATGGAGAAACAATCCTCTCACCTCATGAAGATTTCAGCTATCCTGAGTCCAATGCCAGAGCCACCGCCTGTAATAAAAGCAACCTGATCTCTGAAAAATAAAGTGCAAACCCTCAAAAGGTCACTTTGGTTATCACAGTAGCAAGTTTATTTCACTCCCTCTGAAACCACACCAGGCTATGGGAGCTACATTTAAAAGCGGGTTTCCTTACGTACTTCAGTAAGTCTGGACTGTAGATGTGTGTGTATGAAGTCAGGCAGTCATCCGTGCCAACGTCTTGGGGCAGCAGCTCTCCTTTCCTCTGTGGCTCTGCCATGCTGATAAATAATGCATGTTAATTAGAAGCAATCAAAGTGGCATCACCGTATTCACAATGCAGTCAATGACACAAAGTAACAGGAACACCTCACGATACAATGGTCCTCTGCAGCAGTTTGGTAAAGCTAATGAATGTCGTCGGGGTTTGTCAGTCTTTTAATTTGAAGCATGCGCGTGCACATTAACGTGCCCGTTAACATCCACTGAGTAAGTCTACCACTTTGTACAGCTGTGTGCCAACATACTTTAACCCTCGGGCTCGCGCGGTGAAGTTCAACGATAGCTAACTACGGTCACGGTACCTTCTGAGAAAAACAAGCTAGTTGTGTCCGCTGACAGAAGTACCGTCCAGCTCCTCGGAGGTGAAACACCACTTCCACACGAAGCACCTCGCTGACTTGGACAAGCCACCTTACATTAACGCCTCGCCCGTTTCTGGTGTGTTTACAGTAGGAACTAACGTTAGTTGTACTTTGGACGCTAACTTTTTCGCCATCCTTTAGCGATGCATTGTGGGCAATGAAGTCCGGTCGAGGTGCGTTCAAGAGCACAACTATCTTACAAACATAACTTATTCTGGTTTATTTCACAGATAATATGTTATTACAGGACGTATATGCATGAATCGGGGTTTTAAAAAAAAAGACAGAAACTACTGTGAGCACTGGACTTTAGAGGTCAGGATTGATTAGATTCATGCCAGAAAGAGAAACTATATCAGCAGCATCTTGCTCCAGGGGCTGTAAGGTCTTTGGCAGTCTGGAGAGCAAATGAGAACCCTGTGATTCTGTTGCTCATCTACAATAACAGCATCCTCTAGGATGGCACCAGCGAGGGACTCCACTGGTAAACCAACACTGGAATAAACGATTCCTGGTTTACAGTTTCAGGGCTGATGCTGATCAGTGTGCATTAGTCTGAGAGTGGCCCTTATTGATCTGTACTTGGGGATTTACTGTTGGAAAAAGCCCGGTGCAATGGATCCCTCAAATACTGTGGGGATGGATATTTGTTTTTACACTGAAAGGTCTGAGAGTATCAGAATTGCAAGATGAGTGCTTTAGTAACTTGATTTGTTTTTCAAGAGGCAGGAGTAAACAGCAAAAGCAGAACATTAGAATAGATGATATTGGATGCTAAAGCTTTTTACACCACAGAAGGTTCTAACAGGGTGGATTTACCTCAAATGACCTTCCAGTGTGCTCACCTTTTTCAAAGCATACCCTCATGTTTTGGATGTGTTTGTCTGTCTTCTTGATATTAACTTCTATTAATATGGTATAATATAGTATGCAAGGTAGTTGTGCATCCTGACTGATTTGCAGGACTGAATTACCATGCAACATTAATAGAAGTCAGATTTTGTTTTTAAGCAGATAATGTTTCTATGATGGATTTCCAAACTGACTTTCTTACCAAGTTTAAATAAACTAAATCAAAGGCTTCCAAGATCAAGAAAAACATTCACAAACTTGAAACGAATCGGGATAAATGGTCAGCAGTTATGTACACATGATCTGTACGAAAAATATAAAAAATGTAAGACTTCAGTCTGTAATTTGATGCCAACAGCCAGATGGCGCCATTTGTCTTTTCTGCTTGAATCCACTGATAAAACCATTAGCAGTACTTTCAATATGTACCTACAGTAAACATGCACGAGAATGCCTCTCTCTGTAAATAATATATAACATATAATAGAAAATAATATCTATTAAAAAAACATTTATGGTTCAAATTACTAAAACTTGATTCACTCATTTTCCTGGTGTCCGTGTAGATAAAGTATGTTAAATACTGTCTGTGAAATGTTCCAGAAGGCATAAAAATAACTCGTAAGATTTTGAGTTACAGATTTTAAAAAGCTCAAATAGTCGTGTTTTATGGGGGAGGGAGATTTTGTGTCATCCTCCTTCCAGTATTTTTCTCCAAGCCCCTTTTGTTTACAATAAACACTTATATGATGAAGACACTTGCAAATGACAAGGTAGTAAGAAATGTAAAACATACTTTGGTGTTTCATTTTTACCTCTTTACTTAAGATTTTATTAAACTTGTTTATTTCTTTTTGCAGCACTGTTTATACCATTTTTCCAATGTGTTTGAATTATTAAAAATAACTTAAAGTAAGATGAAGTAACTTATTTACTGGTAAATATTAAAACCTTGTTGAACAGTAGCACAAGTAGAAAAGAGTCATAAAGTTAACAGAACAAACAAACTGACTCTGTGAGGCTACATCTGCACTAATACGTTTCCGTAGTTAAGCACCAATATCTATTAAAAGATTGCAAACGTTCGCTAACACTGGCCACCATAAGCTGCTGTTCATACCAGACCAAGTGAGGCTGGAGCAGCAAAACCCCCGAGTGGTTCGAAGTGAGTAAGAGTGTGTCGTCATTTGTTAGGAAACAAGTGTTATCTTTTTTTCTTTAAAATGAAATATAGTCTCGCTTTTAAAAAAAAAAAAAAGAGTCTTTTGTCAAAGGGTGCTAGTTTGTTGTTTTCAAGAAAATATCCTGATGCAGGAACATCAAGGCATGTCCAAAAGACTGTCTTTATTCAGACAACCAGACTAATTGACTCAGACAGTTAATTGTTTCATGAGCCAGACACAGCTCAAGCAATAAAGGTCCATTATCTCCTGCCGGCCCCGGGGCCACAGCCGGGCTAGGGGCCACAGCCGGGCTACAGCCCCACAGCATTGACAGCTGGTCCTGGGCTCTGTCCGTGTCTCTGCTCTTGGACAGTCTGTGCCGCTTCGCTCTGGACTTCTGTTGGTGGGTTGGACTCGTCCGGTTGTCCTTTCTCCTCCAGACCCACCAGCCTGCTGCTGACCTCCCACAGCCGGCCAGCCGCCTCCTCATCCAGGGCTTGGGGCGCCGGTTCCTTCTCTGTCATCACATCATAGTACCTTCCCGTCACCCCTTCCATCTCCTCGGACACCGCCAGGTAGACGCTGGGCTGGGCTCCCAGCTCTGGGCTCTTTACCAACGTGGAGAAAAAGGGACCTGTAGGGGGGGACCACAGGTTTGCTGGTTTAAACTCAGCAGGAATACCATGTTTTAATTATCTTTCAGATCCTATCCTTTATTAAATTTATTGGATTTGTATCAACGAACAACTTCCATTATGTCCAAAACTCTGTCTTTTGGGGTGTTTTCCAGCAAACTGTACACTTAACAATAGCAAAAAGAAGATGGTCTTATTTTGTCTTCTTGAAGCTAAACATAAAATTGCAATGGCTTGGAAATCTGTTCACAGGCCGAACAAACGGAATTGGATAGAGGAACTGCTACAGTGCCTTGTCCTAGAGAAACGTGCATATGTAGTTAAAGGGAAATATAATACCGTTGCAAAGATTTGGGGCTCATTTATGGAGTTTCTGGAGGGGAAAGATTCTGTTGTAACCCTGGTAGTCTACCGTTTCCCCTTTTTGTTTTATTTCCCTTCCCCTTTTTTTTCTTTCTTCTCTCACTGGTCACATTAGGGAATGTGGGAGCATTCTAATTGTGGGGTATAAGATGTATCTATCTGTGCATGTACATATCTGTCACCCTCTACTGTTATTTTTATTTTTGTTTCTGCTGAGAAACAGTCAGTAACGCCCAACAACAAAACATGCCACTGATATCTCTGTTTGAAATATCTCCAAGTGCCTATATGTACTTTTTGATGTGCCTTGTTCTGTCTTGTGTTTGTGTATTGTGGAAAAGACAATAAAAACATTTGTCAAAAAAAAAAAAAAAAAATGTATTGGTCAATGTCAAGTAACAATCCCAGAACTTACTGGATTGACGTTGTCGTCCGTGGTATATGACGAAATGAAGCGCAAACATGAATGTGCAACGATTATGTTTGCTCATGTGTTGCACTGTGGATTTTATTATTCTTTAAATGATCTCAATAACAAACACTGTTCTCCCGCGGAGAGTATTTTTATTACCTTTGAGTGCATGTATTAAAAAAACAATTCATTGCACTATTAAAAAAAAAAAAAAAAAAAAAGAAACATGTCCAGAAAAAGTAAAGAGAATGTGTATCAGCAACAACATTGGTTACACTGGTTTACTTTGATTTCAGAGGTTTTATTTGAACTGTAACATAATTTTTGTTGATGATAGAACAGTCATTCCCAAAAACTGGACCTACAGGTGTGTCGCAGGAGATTTTTATTAGGGTCGTCAAATAAATTTGCAGAATTTCTTCCATCGTCTTCGATTTACATTTCTATCTGCAGTACACTGTAGAGCCACGTGACGGAGCCTGGATGCTCGTAGTGTTCTGATATTTATAGGCTACTTACTTAAAACATTGAATCGAATATGAATGTCCAACTTACAATCTGTTTGTTTTAATGAAAAGAGGAAAAAAAGCAAGAGCCCGTTAACTCCGCCTAAACTAATAATATTTAACTGATGAGACGAAATGAAAAGAACGAGATAGCCTTGTAACTCATTTGGTCTCATTTATAAACACATGCATGAAAAGGGAGTTGTGATTTATCAAACGTATGTCTCTTTGAAATGGCTGGTTTACCTGTTCAAGATAATATAAGGTGACGTGGAAATGGTCGTAAAAATGGTCAGGAACTCTTCTCACAATTTCTAGATAAGGTCTAATGTGAATTGTAGCTGTAACATGCTTGTGTACTGGTTGGAGAAAAAGGGAAAAGGGAAAATTTGCCACCTTTTATGTGAATATCAGTCTTGATGATAGATGTAGTCATAACGGCCATAACCTCGACCTCTCCCCGCTGCATTTATTCTGCTGTATACTCTGGCTCGTATAAATACATCTGAATATCCCAGAGACAGAGTGTAGAAATCCGAGCTGAAATAATAGCTCTTTCTTGCATCCAACTACGTCACTGTCGAGCCAAATGCTGGATGCAGAAAGAACAACAGATTTCAACTTTCTCGCTTAATATAGCAGCACCGAGGAATTTAATGCTTCAGTCGACTACATCGACCATTAACACTGATTGGACATCCCCAATAAAAAGGGGCCAAATTTATCCTTTCACTCAATTTTTTTGACAGCTACATATACAAATATCCCATTAAGGTTTTTAAATACAAAAAACGTATAATGACCTTATGAATTACAATGCATTGACAAAACTACCCAATAGTACATACGAAATAGTCAATAAATAGCTTGTGTATCCTTAATAGTACTCTACAAATAAAATATATACTAGTACAAGTCACAGTGGGCAGTTTTGAGTACTTTTACTTTTGATACATTGCGCTAAAAATACCTATGTTACTTGAGTAACATTTTCATAGTGGCTAATGGAGTATTTCCACGGAGTAGTAAATAATCTGAATACTTTCTCCACTGCCTTAAAACCAGGAAGATCATCTTCAATCAAATGTCATGGTCAGAAAGCAGAAATGAATGTTTTTACAGTTCAAATGTTGTGGAGAGGAAACTTTTTAGAACAGAAATGCGGTCAGTTCAGGTTATATATTTATACAGACCAAGTAGATAGGAAACAGAAAAGTCACTGAGTAGACCAATGCCATGTAGCAGAGCTAATTGTTGCATGTGCTTTGGGTAAGCATTTATTGATTTCTCTAAATTCAGAATCCAATAAGAAAGCAGGATACTCACCGAGCACAGAGCTGGAGAACTGTGATTGGTGCAGACCCGTGTGCCTCCCGAGCTCCGTGGCAACAACGCCTGGGTGCATAGCATTCACTGTGACTCCTGTGCCTGTTCCACACACACACACACACACAGCATTGTTTAAAAATACATATCCAATGGCCAATTACAAACAAGAACATAGGCCGTACTCCCTCCCACACATGCCCACATATGCATCGGCCCGTAGACTTGCCTTGTAATCGTTTGGCGAGCTCTCTGGTGAACAGAACATTGGCAAGCTTGCTCTGACAGTACGCCTGCTTGGTATCAAACTTTTTCTTCTCCCAGTTCAAGTCCACAAAGTCAATCTTTCCAACAATGTGGGCGAGCGAGGCCAAGTTGATCACTCTGCTGGGGGCGGACTCTTTCAACTTATCCAGCAGAAGATTTGTCAACAAGAAGTGGCCTGCAGGAAGACAGAAGCTGGCAGGGTCAGGTAGGGATGGAGAGACTGAGGCTTTATCAGAATTCAAATATACTTTAGATACATTTCCTCACAGAAAGTTTAGAGAAACAGACACCACCGTCTGTTCTGCGTCTGCCTCTCTGTTCAGTTAAAGTCAGTACCCAAGTGGTTAACTCCAAACTGCATGTCGAAGCCATCTTCAGTCTTCCCTGCTGGACATCTCATGACTCCAGCATTGTTTATGAGTACATCCACCCGCTGCTCCTCTACAAGACAATGAACTCATTACTGAAGAGCTGTTACCAAGTGCGCTTTGTTTTTCAATAACCGAACACATAACCGGAGAAGCGACACGCTTTGTTTTCTCACCTCGTTTGATTCTCTCTGCAAACTCTCGAATGGATTTGACGGAGGCCAGGTCGAGGTGACACGCGTAAACGTGAGGATTCAGGGTGTTCCCCCTTATTTCCTTGGCAGCCGCCTCGCACTTCTCCATGTCCCGACATCCCATAATGATCCGACCCCCTGAGGATGCCGAAATGGGGCAAAGGAGTGTGTCATTGTGAGCACAAGAACGGCTGGAGATTTTATACGTTGTGTTTTGTTTTTTTGCACCAAATCAGAGTCAGAATTATTTTCTCCACACCTCTCTTGGCCAGCTCTCGGGCGGTCTCCTTCCCGATGCCTGTGTTGGCTCCCGTTACAACCACAGTCTTTCCATTAATGGTAGCCTTACTGGGACACCGGCCTCCAGTCACATGGTTCCTAGGAGAAGAATTAAAGCTCAGTGCCATCTTATTTAAGCGCGCCTCTTTTTCCAGCATCACAACCAGGTATCATGGATTTCTCTCAAACTGCAAAACATTTCTCAGATCTGTCTCTCTTCTGCTTGGCTCCAACTGAACATGGACTTTTTATATCTTGTCTACCGTTTGCCAAAAACAAGTGCGAAATAGGAAAAACGGACAACTGCAACACGGCACCAGAACTTCAAGGGCCCCAAAATAAGCTCAAGGATTACTGTGTGTGAATTAATTTGTGCTAATTTTATTTTAAAAAAATAAATAATTATATATATATAATTGATGTATAATTTAACTGTTGTAATAAGGGTCTTAGTTAGGCGGAGCTATGCTTCTAATTACATGATGTCACATAAGTGAAAACACCGGTGTGGCTTGACCGGCTTTATTGCTTAGTCACGAAAAGGGTCCTTGTGTCAAAATCTAGTTTTAAGACCTTTCAGTTTTGTGTTTATATCTTGCATATATGTTATGTTTTATCAAACTGACACCCAGCAATCTCGGAGACATCGAAGAACCCAGAACAGGAATACTGTACAAATTACACAGAGCGGGAGACGAATGGGGGCCAAACAGCTCCTGTTTGGACCAGTGCCCACCCTCCAGGTTTTTCTTCTTGTATGTTTGTGCAGCATGTCCTCTTCCCAGGTTACATGGTGGAGAGGAGGTTGTCACCTGGGAGCTGCATGACATCCTCCTGGATCCAGCTATTTCACGTATGTTCACCGATGTAACCTTTTGTCATATGGACTGTCTATATTGTCATTTTATTATGTTAGTCTATTCTATTCTATACACACACACACACACAACACCTATTGCAAGTCTGTCTGCCCAGGGACAAGAATCCCTCCTCAGTTGCTCTTACTCATATGTCTTCCATGTTTATCCCTGTTAAAGGGGTTCTTCCTTATACGAAGTGAGGGTTGAAATAAGCAGAGGGTGTCGTATGCTGTACAGATTGTACAGCCTCTAGAGCCAGATTTGTGATTTTTTTTGGGGGGGCTATATAAATAAAATTGACATGGCTGTTCTAACACATGGTTAAACAAACAAAAAAAAGTCCTTTAGTTCACACTTCACAGCCTTATTAACTGTGAATGGGCGAACCGAATGTCATAAACACCTTTACGATCTATTCAATACAAATACAACCACCCTGTTATAAACGCTGCCTTTGTGAAGCATATCCATCTGTACAGCTGAGCCAAGGAGCGTGTACTTTGTGGGGTTGTTGTACTCGCCTGTATACAGTAAGTTAGTAGTTAAGTGCTGTCCTTTCCCAGTGGGAAAGAAGCAAAACACTAACGTTACTTACCTAATAACTTGACATAAATATAGGCTGCCTGTCAACCCTTACAACAAGAGCAAGGTTTTAAACAAGCTCAACGCTAACAGCGGAGCGTTATATGTATAAGCAGCAAATATGACACACGTACAGTGAAACATACACAGTTACATCACGATACAGTGGTCTCATTGCTACTCACTTCAGTAACACAGCAACTCCGAACACTGTTCCAAAAACAGAGACCGGTAAAACATATTTGCTCATGTCTTCTGAGTAGTGCAGACGGCATTTATAGCACCAAAAAAACTGGTTCTAACGCCTGTTTCCACAATTAGGTTTGACACACTACTCCAGAGGCACAAGGTTAAGCGCGCATGTTTTTAGCGTCATCAACCGAGCATAAAGCCCAATGGAATTGTGGGAAATGCAGTACAAAATCAAGTGTACGTCCAAGACAAGCACTAAACGACTTTTTGTTTCGTTTTTTGCAACATTGTTGCATGTAATTTGTAAATAGCAAACACACGTACAAGACGTACTGCAAGAATGTGACTGTTTTTATATCTTATATCTATTTTATATCTATTGTGTGTTTTCTGTTACTCTTTCAAAAACATATTTACAATTCATTCTGGCGTTTGCTTTTACTTCTGACGTGCATGAAAGTGTTGCTGTAACTCAGGGATTCGCTGCAATGTTAAACCAATGGTAATCCCTCCATTGCATTTACATTTGTCTTTGTCGTCACATATTGGGTATGAAAATGTCATGAGAACAAAATAAAATTGGGGGATGATGGGAGGATTTTGAGTCAGTAGAGAAGGTGAGGACTCTATGATTCAGGCTGATGCGGTTGTAAATTGCTTTTTTCTTGTTTTTTGGAAATGTGAATAAACTATGTGAAATGACTTTGCTGTTCTATCTTTGGGGAACCAGGTGAGACTGAAGGAGAGAAAGAGGCAGAGGGAAGAGAGAGCTGTGAGACAGAGAGGGTCTGCTCGCTGCTGTGGAGGGTCACACTAATGCCTGGGGGTGTGAGGGCTATAGCCGTATGCAGCGTCCTTTTCAATGCAATATTTTCTTGTACTCTTTCGTTGTTCTCTAAAGTAAAAAAAAATAAATAAAAAAACTCTTTTCTTTTCAAAGTCTACCTACTCAATGTTGCTAAATTATCCAGAGATTTTCTTATGCACAAAGTGTTTAAGATTTCGAAGAAGTGTCTTTAAAGTAAATACTGCTCATCTACATATTCATAAGCCACTCTACTTCCCTCACACTTTTCCTGATGATGATGAAACCTCCTCTGACATTTGTATACTCTCAGACATATTAAGTGTGGCTTGTGGAGTGCCCCGACAGTCTAAGGCATATACTTTCATGGTTTTAAATGAGCAATGCGCATTTGATTTTGTCTTCCCAGGAAGAAGAACACAAAAACGTTTTTCTTGTTTTCTTCCTAAGTGTTGTAGATATAACCTTGCTCTAAAAAACAGAGCGGGGTGAAATAAAAGTTGAATCTAATTGCGGTGCACAAACGGCACAGAAGTCCACAAACATTAAGAGACCATATAGCTTGAGGCCCTGTGTTAATATCCCTCCGCTATGACGATGCAGTTTCTAGAGCAGCTAGGACACAAAGTAAACTGTGCATGAAGATGAATTTGAGAACAGTGAAAAAACAAGGCCACCCCCTTGCGACAAGACAGTGGAGAACTTGAGGTGACACATAAAAAGTAAAAACTAGGACGTGAGTCTTGTGCCTGAAAAAAAGGAGAGAGGAGGAGAGGGAGGAGCAGCCCTGCTCTATTTGTTCCCAGCTCAGAGGTGTGTGTCCCTGGTGTGTGTTGACCCTCGATGCTCTCTGCTGTCAGCCCACGGTGCTTTGACCTTCACCGTGATTTATGACGGCTCTGTTTCCAGGATGACCCCAAGGAAACTCTTCGCCTCGCTGCCTGTTGGCCTAACTCTCCTGTGTAAGACACCTGCATGTCTCAAAGAGTCGCTGAAGATGCAGCTATTCAATATCCACAACCCCCCAACCAAAACACTTTACTGGCTGTTTTCTTTCTCTCCTCCTGATCCGGACTGCTTGAAAACAGTATATCTTTCACTCTCTTCTCATCATGAGCCTGACCTGCATCTTTTCAATGTGTATCTGAGCTGGGAGAACGGAAAAAGGCAGAAAAAGGCATATGCATTGGTGTAAAATCACTAACTGATAGGAATAAAAAAGAAGTTGCTCCTGTAAATGTATTACATACATTTAAGGGTCTGAGGTGAGATCAAGATATACGTATAATATGTATCTCTTTGTGAGGCTCTTCATGAGCAGAAACCTTCAACCCATCTGATCAGTGGTATTTGATGATGAGGCATTAAGGTTATCCCTGCTATATTGATGCTGTTTTCTCAGTCCAATCTGTTCTGCTTGGCAAACATGTCTGGCAGGAGGCCTGTTGTTAAACATGTACAGTAAAGGGGAGCTGCCAGGGCACTGAATTAATTGAAAGTCTTGCCTCGCTGTTACCTAATAAGGACAGTTGGCAAAGTCACCGCGCGGAGAACTTGAGGCCATAAGCTGTTGAATTATGCAAGAGAGGAGCAGCTTGTTGTCCCTTCAAAGCAGGAATCAAAAGTAAAAGCTCATGGACGCATTCGGGGGTTGGACGGCGGGGTGGGTGCGTCCAGGCGCTAGGACCCGGGACACGTGAGACCATTAGTTTGCCAGAGGGTGGAGACGGCGAACAATGAGGGAGCTGACTGGTAGGACCAGCAGAGGAGCAAGATCTGAGACCAACCCCCCCTCCTCCACCCCTCCTCCCCCCTCAGAGTCCCGCTGGACCGACGCGGACTAAACAGACTGACCGGCAGACAGTGAGAGCAAGACGCAGAGCTGAGTTGAGAGAGAGTGAGAGAGAAAGTGGGGACATGAAGATTGGTCCATGCATGCTGCAGAGAGCAGAGGTTTGCTGAGCCCCCTGTGTGGATGTGAGTGAATGGGTTCGCCTCAGCGTGTGTGTGTGTGTGCGTGTGTGTGTGAGTGTGTGTGAGTGTGAGTGGTGCTGAACTGGGTCATGCGGACCACTGGTGGAGCGAAAGATAAACACGCACCCTCCTCCCGCTGCTTGGCAGGTTGAGATGGTGGGAAGCTCAGAGGAGGGATCCCAGCCTGTGTCCTCATCTCAGCCTCCAGCATCAGATGATGCTTTGAATTATTCCGCCTCCGAAGAAAGTCACTGAGTGAAGAGCCTCTTAGGGAGGACAGGGATCTTCTTGGGCGGGCAGCAGGCGCAGTGCAACGACGAGATCTCGTCCGTGCTTTTTTTTTTTTCATCTGTGAAACTGCACGCCTTTTGAGGTTTTTAATGGACCTGCACGTGCTTTTAAACGCCTAGTACCCGATTGATATAACTTTCAACCGAGGAGAGCCATCGATCGGTTTCTTGCAGACCTTTGCGGACCGGAGCGGGACCGGAGCTCAGCAGCTCTGCTCCCCGGGCGGATGCAGGACCATGGAGGAGAGAGACAGGTCGCCAGCAGGTGAGTGAGTAATCGAGATGCACCCGGAGGTGCCTGAAACCGAAAGCCAAAGATGATCGGTTGAAAAATGATTGCCTGTTTTGATTTTCATAAAAAATGTTTTATATATTATATACATTTTTTTTAATCTATATATATATAGTTCAGATTTGTATTTGTGGATTTGAATATTTTTTTACACGTAATTCTGATGATTGTGAGTAACTTTGCGTTGTCTGAACTTTGACTCATTCTCATGGACAATATTCATGTATGAATAATATATTCGCCTACTGCCCGCTGTAGAGTATTAAAAAAAAAAAAAAAATCAATGCCAGCAGTTATACAGCACTACAGCTGCATTTACCACGAGGATTAACTCCCACTCGAGTTAATGGTTGAGCTGCGTCTAAATATGTATCCTCACCCACATTCCTCGTGAAACTTTTGGGATTCGCTCTGTGCTAGATGGATGCGAGGGCATCCGGGGGAATCCACTTCTAATGACCCTTTTATACTTTGTCCAGCGCGCACATGAGGCCATATCTCATCGTTAATGCCTTCTAATGCATCTAAATGAGCAGCCGACTTGATAGAGCATGAGCCTGTAAAAGCAAAGCCTGGAGGCTGGTAATGGACTCTAAATGTGAGGCAGCTAATACACGGGGATTTGATTTTGTCACAAACATTGTGTGAGTGACTGAAAGGCAGTAGTAATGGCTAATGGCTTTAATGGAATAGTTCATCCCAAAGTCAAGTAAAATTCGGAGTCAAAGTTGCTTTAAAGGGAGGAGGTATGTGTATTATTGCCCAAAAAAACTGTAAATTTATAAAGAGAGAAACCGTTCGAACATCAGCTATTATAGTGTTCGGTTCCACCTGAATCAATCATCACAATTAATATGGTAGAAATACAGCACTTTCCAAATACAAACACACTTTACAGAGCGGATATAAGCCTGGGGTCTTAAATGAAAGTGGAGTCAAGTTAAGCCCGCAAAAAGACCAAATCTCCCCTCAAATTATCCCCCTCGAATGAATCAAAAACATCCTGGGAGTGATCCCAAACATGACCTGCAGAACAATTAGGGCGTCTGCCACTACAGACAACAAATAAAAGGACTGCAATCTTACGGCTTAAACAGATCCCAGACAATGACCCAGTCCAACAGCTGGCACATACACACCAGCTAAACCCATCACTGCCCCTCACATAGCCACAAAACGAGGAGAAAGGCACACGCACAGTTTCACAATGAATACTGGCAAAATGGCATTGAAACAACATCTTACCAACGTTTAACTCTGTTCAATAAAAGGACATCAGACTCAGCAGACACAGTCTGCTATAGGAAAACATGGCTGCTCAGAGAACAGAAATTATGCAAACATGGCCAATTAGGACATATAGAGGACGTTTTTTCTAAAGTCTGTGCCTTGCTGGGTAAAGAAACAACACATCACATAATAGCCACACGTTACATCCTAACCAGGAATTATTAGTGAGAAAACAGTGTTTGATTTATGTTCTGGTTTTTAATTGTCTTGTACATTCTGTCCTGTACTTGCTTTTGCAGCAATGACTTATATCCAGTCATGCAATTAAAGCAAAGTTGGATTTGAATTTGAGAGAGGGAGAGAGGTTAATTGCAGCCTCAGCGTTCACCATTAATCCATTGATTGTGTTTAGAGGCTATTGTATGTGAGCAGGAACACAAATCACCATATACTGTTAGTTTGCCTTGGAGTGGAGGGCGAATCGGTCGGAAAAAAAGGAGCAGTGTCCTCCTTAGCGATGCTCTTACATCATTTAGCCACACCCCCTGTTAGACCCCATTTTCTGAGCTCATAATAGAGTCACATTTCTCCATGTATTTGGCATCAAAGGAACAGAGTCTACAGCATGTGGTACAAAGGGAGGGATGCTTCAATTCAGTCTCCCTTCACCCATCTCCGCTCTCTCTCTCCATCCCTCTCTCTTGTCACATGAAGCCTCCCTATTGGAACTTGAGGCTATTGGATTGTGAGAGAGTGTGGGTAAGGTACATTATTCCACTATTGCAGTGCAATTTCACTGTGAAAAGACGTTTTACAGGACATGATTATGATGACAGGTGCTCTAGAGTTTCTACAATATTGATTTATTCTGCATTGCCATTTTTGTTTTGGTTTATCAATGTGCCTGCTTTTTTTTTCCCTTTGTTGGTCATTTGTGGTTCCTGCACAGTACTAGAGCCAAGTGTCCTTCACCTCCCTTTGCTCATTTCCACTCCCAGCCATTCTTTGGATCCCTTTAACCTTGGGTTATCCCTTTCCAGGCTTTAGTTCATCCCAGCAGGAGGCCAGTGGCTGGCAGCACATGGGATGTGTGGCATACAGTAGCAAGAGAGAGAGAGAAAGAGAGAGATGGGGGTGATTGGAAGGAGAGTAAAGGCGAGACAAGTCAGGGCCGGGTTACACAGCACTCGGTCCCAGCAGGGATTCTCCATATGAACAGCCGGGCCAGGCTGAGAGCAAGTGATTTGTCAAAGTGAGTGCGCGTGGCCCAGGCCGCCAGTTCACCTATCACAGCACAGCGGGAGGTTTCTTCTGCCGCGTGTTGACGGAGGCACTAAACCCACCTACTCACCACCTCTGATGTTCTGTGTAAGGAAGGCGATTCCGTTTTTTTTTTTACGCCTGAGTAAGGAACAGAGTGTCCTGACAGCAACACAAGGAAGCCCATTTGGTTTTTGATGGAATGACAGATTGTTTTGGATCACAGTCATTTGTTTTTATTCCAGACTCACTGAGGCAGCAAGGAGAGGGTCAGACAGATACATCTGTGTGTCTTTGCATGCCGTTGTTTTCTCTCAGTCAGTGGTGGAAACCACATCAGTCACATCGTGTTTCACTCACTGTTTTTTTACTTTGACCCAAAGGCAAGGCACGTTGGGCATTTTGACAGTAAATTGGACACAGGAGATCAGTCTTCACCCATAATGACTCTTCTGCCAAGAGCAAAGCAACTAGTCCATTAGTAATGGAGAGAGGTAGCAACGTGAAGCAGGCTCTGCAGTCTATTTATTTCTTTCATTAGTCCCTTGTTTACGTTTCCTAGAACAGACAAGAGAGAACTAGGAGAGGAGGAAGGAAGGCAAACACTGTGTGTCAAGCTGCTGATATATGCTTTGTGTACATTGAAAGACACGTTTTAAAGACAAAGATAAAAACTCCAACTCTATTGCCAGATTTGTCATCTTTTCCACGATCACAATTAGACCCTGTATGTGAATCTGTATTCATGTTTGAACCTCTGTGAAGTCTTTATGTACTAACCAATGGCATGTCACAGTTTATTGTAAATGTATAATTCACATAGTTTACACCTGGAGAACTCACTGAATACACAATTATTGTCCCTGATAAGAGTCACATGATAATACCACATATATTTGTCCATCTGCAGGTTTCTGTCTCCTATGTTAATGATTTGTTAAAGTTACTACAGTTAATTTCTGGAGGAACAATTCACACCATTGTTTAAGACAACGTTGCACGTACTTAAATATGCAAACAAGCTACGAGTCAGTATTTAGGCACAGCGGTGCTTCGAGCGAAATGCTAAATACCGAAATATTGGACAAATGTTTTGGCCCGGTGATGGCGCTAGATGTAAGGTTAAGCTGTTACAGTTCATCTTGAAAACATGAATGTGTGTTCCATATTTCATGGCAGTCCATCCAATAGTTGATGCAACATTTCACAATGCACACCATTTACCAATAGCTTCCAATAGCTTCCAATATCCCAATATTTCCATCTAACAGTTGTTGAGACATTTTAGTCTTGACCAAGCAGCGTAGCAGCATTGCCATCATGGCTAAAAATAAAGCTTATCTCTGAGAACAGTTGAAACTTGTGCCACCTGAAGTCCACATTAAGACCTAAACTCACAAGTGTAATCCTCAGAGTTCAGAGGCTATATCACAGCCCGGCACTGTCAAGGGACAGTCTGTGAAAAGAGAAACGGTTGTCAGCTGTATCACAGGATAAATCTCTGTTCTCATCTCCAGCTAGGTGTTTATAGAAGAAAAGGTCAACTGCTTCTGCACTTTAATCTCATGTGTGACACTCGCAGTCAGACACATCAGGTTTCCAGACCGGCGCCGAGGTTATTAGGACGTGAAACTGGATGTTTTTCTGGGAACAACCTGGTTTTTAAGAGGGTTATAGGGCGAACGCACTCAGCTCTGTTTGAGTAATTGCTAAATGGACTGAGATTGCCAATCTGTATTTGAGGGGAAATTAGTGGCAGGAAAACAGATCATCGCTGCTGAGCCAAACTCTTGCATCTATCCTTTTTAGGAGTTTGAAAAAACTTGTTTTCAGGCTGTGCATTTTTGAGATTTTAAAACGGTTTTCAAACACTCAAACGTCAGAGGATTTTTCATCACAATTAAAACACGAAAATCACAAACAGGGATGTTTCCAGGTCTGAGTTGAACGACACCAAACAATACAGGAATAAGTGAGCAGCCCAGGGATCTGTTTTCAAAAGGCACACAGATGATTGACAGTGAGTGGGACTGCCTCAAAAAAAGACATTTAAATGTGCCTCAAGCCAAATCATCGTCTGCATGTTGAGCGTGTTGCTGTTACCTTGTCTTTGGCCGCCTGAGTGGACAGGACAGGAGCAGAGGGCATCATGGGAGATCAGCAGGGCATGTGGCTGTGGTCGAGCACGAACGCTGAGTCGTGCGGAGGCTCGCAGCTGCTGCCTCTCAGAGGTAGGAGCACAAAAGGCCTTTGAGTGTCACTGTGCGACTGATACACCGGACTTCTCCGCCCCCGCACCCCCCTTCTCCTCACAAACACTCACACACAATAATCTCCCAGAGACCATATAACTTTATCACCCCACCTCCAGGGCACGACACTGCAGTTTCTAGTTCACATTTACAGCGTCATTGCAGCTACGGGGAGCACCGTCTCCCAACCACTCATCACATTTCAGAACTCTTAATTCAGTTCTGCAAAGGAAATGAGTGCAACACATCCTGCACCGTTGGGTGGGGGAGGGGAGGGGTTGCTTTTGTCTTTGTGGGAGCTGCGTAATGTGATTAAGATCCATGCCGCACATTCTGCCCGTGGAGCTGACTGGAAGAAGTGCCAGTACACAAGCGCTCCCTTCGCTCTGCTTTGCTGCCGCTGATAACGCCTATGGGGCCATGCGGGGTGGGTTGTCAGTGGAAATGTGCTTCCAGTCCGTCTGTCTGTCCTGTTTAAATGTTTAATCACCAAACCTGGACCACAGACCGATCTGGATAATGATCAACTTTTGTGTTGATTCGCTGAAGGCTATACAGTGGGCACGCTCAGATTGAGTAGGCTACAATATTCATCGTCTCTTATATAAGCATCTCCGTGATAAAATCAAGAAGCAAGTGTTAGTTACAGAGATACATACACAGGGCACTTTCTATTTGCAGAGTTTTCTTCTTCGACAAAGAGTGATGAGCCAAGAACACTGGGCTGCAAATGGCCGCATCCTATTTTAGTTTTCGCTCTAATAGCTATATTTATCACTCTCTTCCCACAAGATAGCTGAGGAACCTCAACACCTTCAGAACAAAACCTCCTGGGCCATGTTCTCATCACCTGTACATTTGCTATACTGTGCATTAATTCAGCGTCAACCCCCTCACCCTCCCACAACATGCACCTGTCAGTCGACACAGACACATTTGTGGTACTCTCGTTTAAACCAGTGGTGCTGAAAAACTGGCTGCAGGGAGACAAGAACAAAGTGCAAAGCAGTTGCCTTTGAATGATAGATTGTGAAAAAGGCCATCAGCAAAATTGTTTGTGCTGATTTGATGCCCATTAGTGGGCCTGTGTGCGTGCTGCGCATGATTGGATGATTACATTTGATTTTGTGTGTATGGAAGGGGGGTTGAAGAGAGACAATGGGTACGATCATTAGTGGGATCCACTTCATTTCCCCAAAAGGTCCATTTTGTACAGTTTGCTTAATAGTTTTATTGTTTGCTCAATCACTGTGACAGAAGCTCACCTGCACAGTCACTCATCTCTGATTTTTTATTTGTCGTCAGTTGGTACATTTAGTGTGCAGCTGTATTTTCCCTCCTGGGATCAGTTTGACCTATTTCAAACTTGGCACTTCTGAAAGTTAGCAATACCTTTTCTGTTGCAGTTTATTTAATTTTGTTTCACCCTTAGAAATTTTACTGAAATACGTACTGTAGAGCAACCGCTGTGCAAACCAAATGTGTTCATAAGCAACCTCTTTCCTCACAGCAGAACTGACTGTATGTTGGAAAATGTATTTGTATGTATACCTCAGAGTGGTCACAGATGATCTATGGCATGCCTTGCCAGCGTGTATATACCATGGTGCTGTCAGCTCTCTCTATTTGTTTCCATTTGTTTGTCCTTCTACCTGGTCATATTGATTTTCCCATAGCTGTCTGCCAGTAAGTGCTGTCTGAGACCAGCCATATCTGAAAGCTGGCCAGAGTGATCTAGAGGGACAGCAGGGAGTCCAATACATTTACTGAAAGCACTTCCCATGTTGATGCCTTCCCTGAATTGATTGTATGGAAATGAAGGTCTGTTAAAGCCTTCCTGATTTAACCACCCATCGGGACACAATGTGCAGACAAGAATAGATGGGATGTGTGCCAGCTAATAAAAAAATTACTTGAGAGGATTCTGTCATAAACACATTCAGGCATAACATTTATATCGCCTGGCATCGCTTTTTGTTTCTTGTCATTTGTATATATTATTTTTTTTTTTTATCATTATCACATTTTGTTCAACAAATCAAATGACTCCTATATATGCAAAATAATAACAATAATAATAATGATAAAAATACCCCCCTATAAACTACAAAACAAATAAATATTCCGACATTCATCTGCACCATTATCTAATATCGTGCGCCATCATCATAGCAGACGAAAACCTGGCTCTAAATGGTGTTTGTTCCTCTTCATTTAGTCTGCCCCACAGCGTCAAGGCGAGCCTGTCTCTTTCTCCATCTGGGCCGGGACGGGTGGGCAGTGGCGGGGGCTCCCCTACGTCCAAGATGGGCTACTGCGGAGGGGTGCCTGTGGAGGACATGCAGGCCCTGGCCATCACCTCTCTGTCGGCAGCAGATGTAGCCAAACAATATGAGCACATCCGTGAGCTGGGGAAGGGCACGTACGGCAAGGTGGACCTGGTGGCACACCGGACACAGGGTGAGTTGGTTCAGATCTTCACGTTGCGTCTTGAGCGTTGACCATCTAATGAAGCATAAATACAAAAAAGAGACATTGTGGGCAGCAGATTGTTCAGATCTTCACATTGTGCCAGCTTCTCTCACAGCTGAAGATAACCAGCTAAGGCAGATCAGCATGTTATAAAGTCTCAAGGCACAGAGCTGAGACATTCATTTCGGCAGTTAAAAGGGTTTGTTAAGGATTTGTTAGGACTACTGTTTAATCCTTGGTTGTAAGAAATTGAAGGTTATGGAGCTGGCGCAGTCTGAAAGCGGGATAACGAAGCAGTGTGAGGTATTGAAGCTGAGAGGGCGGCAGATATTTAAAATGCTGCATGCGCTCCAAAGAGCCTCTGTATTTCTGCAGCTGTGATCTTGAACAGCTGGTTGTATGTGTGCAATGGAGATAAATTGAATTCACTGTACATGTTTAAATGAATGAATGTAGCAGCTGTCATTAACACAGGGTTTGGTAGTTGGAAACCTCTCCGCTCCCTTTGAGTGTCAGGTGACACTTCCAAATCCACTGCTTTGGATAACACTCTTAGTGTTTTGGATAATAAAAATGTTGGCAATAATTATTTGATATATATGTTTGATACACCAGAGCTGAATTTTGTCTGTCTACATGTTTCTATCTGAATTAATTTTTTTCAGGCACCAAAATGGCACTCAAGTTTGTCACCAAGAACAAGACTAAGCTCAAGAGTTTCCTGCGGGAGTACAGTCTAACAGGCTCACTTAGCTGCAGCCCTTTCATTGTCAAAGTCCTGGACGTACTCTTTGAGACAGAGGACAGCTATGTCTTTGGACAAGAATATGCCCCCGCCGGGGATCTTTTCGACATCATCCCCCCACAGGTAAAGCAATCATTCTCCCTTCCACCAATCCCCGTCCTCACTCAGCCAGAGCTGCTCCAATCAGCCCCCATGTTCAAACAAGGCAGTTTTAACAAGTTCTCCTGGGATTGGAGCCTTGTCTTTGTCCCGGTTTTCTCTCTGCGCAGAACTCTCACTTCGCTTTAGTGCGATTCCATTTGATGCGATGGGCGCTTGAAGGTTCTTCTAAAGACTCATTAAAAATGGTTGCAGCGGAACTCAAAACTTTGACTCTTTTGTTTCAGTTTTTCCTTTTTGGAGCGCATCAATTTTCAGCCTGTTCTTTCAACCCACCACTCAATATAACCATCACCTACTCTTTTCAACTGTACTGTAACCTACTCACCACAAAGCTTTTTTTCTGGTATCACCTCTCATAGTCTCACCTCCTACACAATGTACTGTATATATTAGACTGCGTTAATCCAAATCTCTGTTTCTCTGCCTGCATTTCTCCCAACACTTTCTCCTTTCCTCCACTCCTCTCTTCTTCTCAGGTGGGTCTGCCAGAGGAAATGGTCAAACGCTGCATGCAGCAACTGGGCCTGGCTCTGGACTTCATGCACAGTAAAAACCTGGTGCATCGGGACGTCAAGCCTGAGAATGTTCTCCTATTTGACCGCGAGTGTCGCCGCATCAAGCTGGCTGACTTTGGTATGACCAGACGCGTGGGGTGCCGTGTGAAACGGGTGAGTGGCACCATCCCCTATACAGCGCCAGAGGTGTGCCGCGCTAGCCGTGCTGAGGGTTTCCTTGTGACCACCAGTCTGGATGTTTGGGCATTTGGCGTTCTGATCTTCTGCATGCTGACGGGCAATTTCCCCTGGGAGGCAGCGCTGGCGGCCGATGCCTTCTATGAGGAGTTTCGACGCTGGCAGAAAGCAGGGTGCCCTGTGGGGACCTACCCGTCTCAGTGGCGCCGCTTCACTGATGACGCCTTGCGCATGTTTCAGCGGCTGCTCGCTCCCGAGCCGGAGAAACGCTGCGGAGTCAAGGACGTCTTCTGCTTTGTCAAGTACGAGCTGGTCAGCGAGCTCAGACGCAGAGCATCTTGCCGAGCCAAGAGAGGCGAGAGGTCAAGCTCGGGAGTGTGCACCGGCAGTTGCACTTCCTCCGCGTCCTCCACTTCATCACGTTCCTCGCACAGACACCCTGAGCCCTCCACCCCTCCAGGAACATCCTGCCTGCGCCCGGCACCACTCAAACGCAGCGTCCTGTCCGACCCGCTATCTCCCAGAGAGGACTCTGGGCAGCACCAGTCTCCTGGCCGAGACAAGAACAAAAGCCAGATGGTAATGGCAACTGCCATTGAAATCTGTGTGTGACCACGCTGGCGTTAGCAGTGGAGACTAGATGGCTTTTCACAGTAATAACAAGATGTGAAGAGGTGTTAATGACTACCACAGAGACTCCACTGAAAAAGAGGTAGCCTACTTTAACCATGAAAGAGAAGCTCAGGATCAGATCCCCAGCTGTGGAAATGGACACCATCAATTAGCGGTACACACTTGGACAGCTTATCACTGGCACATGCCGTTTAGGTTTTGATTTGTGACCAAAGACTGCTTCCAAAGCTGAGAAGCTATTTCAGAGTCCCATGATGTTGTTCCTCTCAGCAGCTCATCCTGCCATCCAGACATTTGTGTTTTCTGCCCATACACTGTGGTGGTGCTAACAGTTCTATAATTAGATACTTCGTAAAAAATGGATTCTGTCTTTTCTCACTCATCACTCGGTGTCTCTTTACTTGTGTTTCTGTTCTGTTTCTTTACCAGTGTTTATTTATCTCAGAGTATAAGCTCTGGGGAGGCCAAAACATTATCTGATCTGGTATTACCGATCAGTGTGAGGCCGGTGATCTGAGGGCAATCTAAGCAACCTGCCGTTTCTCAGACTTCCTGCCAACTTCCAATGCATAAAATTTGTCTTTTTCAAAAAGAAAGCGTTATAAAGAGAAAAATAGGAATAGAAACCTTTATGTAGCAGTTTGTATGAGATGTCTTCTTCGTGTAGGTGACTTCGAGACAGATTCTCAGAGATAGGCATCACCTCAGGACACTTCAGTGGGTCACTTCCTGTTTTATTATTAATGGAAATCCATTGACTGGCTGAAACACTCATCTGTCACTTTAGAACTGCTCTCAATGAGATTAATTTCCAGTGTAAGAACATAGAATACAGGGATTGTACATTTCATCGGTGAAAAAAGGTGGTAAACAACAAACAAAGAAGAGGAGATGTCTTTTTATTGTTTCTTTTCTACCTGCCTTGTGTGTTTGGATGTGTATGCGTGTGTTTCAAATCCTAAAGCACAAGATTTTTGTAAAGGAGGAGAACTCTTAGTGAAAACTACAACTCTATATTGTAAATAATTTGATATTTCTAGGAGTGCACCATGTTATCAGGTAGTTCAACTATGTAGCTGTACTAATTTTCTATGACAGGGAAAGGGGTTTTAGGGTTTTACAGTTTCTGTTGGGGCAATGCATTGTATGTAGCAACAAAATATGACATAGTGTACAGTATATCACAACAAATTAAATATATAGAAATATGATCAAGAGCCTTTCACAATGTATAAAATCGTAGCAGCAGCAGTTCTATTTTTTTCTTTTATTCTTTTGGGGTTTATTGTCTGAATTTAAGTTTTCTTGACCCAGGTATAACACACAAATCGATGAATAGACGCCACTCATTTTAGCATTTTCCTGTCACCATAATCTTATCATGAGCATCAACCATTTCCTGTGTAAAACGTCATCGTGCTTCCTGACTGTTAATGAGTAGAGCCCATTCTTCTTATTCCATCCAGTCTTCATTCAATCAGCAAGAGGCTGCTTTGCAGGTCAGCACCTTCACAAATGAATTTGCCATCATCACAAAGGGTGTTCCAATATTTGATTATCAACATGCAACACTAACACTCAGAATATGTTTTTGCACCCCATATGCTCACCTGTAATTTAATCGGCCTCTCTCTCTGGGAATTCATCCAAATATATCCCTTGAATAGCGGAGCCCAGGTGTTTGTTGTCTGTAGGGATGATCTCTGTGTCAGCTATAGATGGATCTGCGAGTTGATGATAGACCCTGACTAGCGTTCTGCTTCAACTTCCAAAGAGACACTGTTATTACAAAAGCATCTAAAAAGCAGATTACGTTCGATGTGAATGCTTCAATGCATGCTCATTACCATTATTCTCCTTGCTTGAATTGCGTTACTGTTATGTCAGTCAGGTGTGTGCGTGTCTATGTCCGTGTTTGTGTGTGTGCGTGAATGTGTGCTTGTCTTCTCTTTCCTTATTTCTCCACTCCTCCCATGACAGCCCATCAGCTCTGTCGCCATAGTGACAGTGCCAGTGCTCCCCTGCTTCGCCTTCTGTCCTCTTCTTTAAAATAAAGTCTAATTGAGCACAAATGAAACAACTGGTCACCAACCCCCTCTCCCAGTCACCCACAGCTCCTCATGACAGTTGCTTAGCTTATTATACTGGATGACACATTTCTGCAGTTACACATCTTCCTGTATTTTATGAGCCAGTTTACAGACCTAGGTCTTTATCCAGTCTCATCAGGCCTAATCTAAGCTGTTGATGGTCCCTATTATTTTCTTTGTTTCTTTCCATTCTTATTCTCGATTCTGCAAAGGTATCTGATTGAGGCTGAAGACTTGTCAAAGGGATGTATTGTAGGCTGAGATGTTGGCTGCCTTATAGGATCTGTCAAAAGGTAATCCATCAGTATATTGTGGTGGAATATGAATTAGCCCTGCTCTACATGTTGCTATTCGGTTTGTGTGAATCTACATAGTAGAAAAAGACAGGGATTAGATGGACAGTGTGTTAAAGGTTACATAAAGTAAAGCAACTCAACGTAACGCAACTCAATGCAACCCACGTCAACATAACTGGATGCAAATTAAAGTAAATTAATGTAACATAACAAAACATTATGTAAAGAATCATGACATGAGAAATCATGACATGACAAATCAGTGACGCAACATAACATGACATTACATGATGCATCATAACATGAAGAAACATAACGTGACATAACATGAAACAACATGACGGGAAACAACAACACGCGACATAACATGACGCGACATAACATGACGCGACATTACATGACGCGGCATAACTCAACATTACATGATGCAATGTGCTTTGCTGTTTCTCATGGACTGTTGTGACAGGAATTGTCGAGTTTAATGATGAGGTGTCAAATTATATCAAGTTTTGCTGAAGTGCTAGAACAGACTTCCGTTTACCCAGTTTATTCTGATCCAATGATCAATGAACTGTTTTCTGCCAGCAAGTGTTGTTGTAGAATCTAATGTAAATACTGTATGTACTGTGTCTTTAACAAAATAAAAAAGGATTAAACAAAAATATTCACATGTTGAAATAAATGTATGCACCACATCTTATGACTCCAGGGTATTTCTGTGGGTATTTAGAAATACTGTGGTGGTATTTTGTTTCTGCCAGTGCAGGCAAAGCTCATTCAGCCCAGCTTTGTATGGTCCCCAGACTCCATATTAGATGAAGGTCAGCTTGAATCACATGTGATTTCCCGAGGCTTTGGTCTGGTTCGCCAGCGAGCCCCCAGACTATTTTAATATGCTGACTTCCTTCTGAAAGCCCAATTAACACATCTGTAGATAGGAGTTATCTACGACCCTCAAAGAGCAAATGAGTTCAAGGGCGGTTAGAATATGGCACCGAAGATGAGAACAGCGATCAGCCCACCACCCGTTCATACTCTGCTGTTGTGTCAGAGTGGAAGAGTTTCCTCAAGTTGTTATCAGACTGACTTACGAGACAGTGGCGGTAAGCTGTGGTGTATCTGCCACTGAGAAAAACTAATCAGTTCAGACAATGCAAGAGAAAGGAAAGGTCAACCATGACACACAGGGCTTGTGTAGTGAGTGCAAGCTTGTCCTTTGTGATAGCCTGTTCTCTGCACTTAAAGGGCTACAGCAGTCTAGCGTCAGTGTAAGAATCCTAATTGTGTTAGCTCAAATCATCTGAGAAGATGGAAAATGCTGAAAAATGGAGGCCTTTAGTGGAGGCTACAGTTGTATTTAAAGGGTGAGGTCACCCAAATCACCAAAAGCACATTTATCCCATGTATCCCTTGGGATATCTACTTCTGGTTGCATACTCAATAGCAGCTTTTCTTTCCAGAAACAATGTCTTATTTCTCAGGATAATTTAGAGACATATTGTTGTATCACTATCTGCAAGGCTATACCAACAGAGTTAAGAAGGAAAATGTGTTTGTTTTTTTTCCAAATAGGCTGAAATGACCCTGTAAAGGTTAATTCAGCTGCAGCTTTCAAAAGACCGTCAGCTAAACCAAATTGGTTCCCAGGACTGGAGGAATCTGGACGTTAAGCGTTTAGTAGGTGGTCCGGGAGCATGGACCGCGAGGAAAGTGATCTCCCTGGATGCAGCTGTCTCCATGAGATCAAGTGTTAAATCCTCTTCAGTCATGCTCTCTCAGCAAGGGCTAATGTCGGTAACATGAGGTGACTGTGTGACTGTCACCATGATCTCTATAATGTATTGCTTGGACAAATATTACAACATTTCAAGTAAGTGTCAGCCTCCCCCGAAAAAATCCCACTCAGTTTGATGTTTTCTCAGCAAATCCTCGTCGATTCGCCGGAGTGTATGAATCAAAGGGAACTCGAAGAAAAATAAATTATTCAGGTGTTCTTGTAGCACAGGCTCCATGTGTAGCTGAATTGTTAAACATTTTAAAGAAAATCCTAATGAAATAAATTTATTTAAAAAATGTCTACGTAGCTTATTGACCTTCTTTAGCTCTGTGCACGTACTGTAGCTCACAATCTCCAAATTCTGCCAGGCAATACTTAAAATACTTTCCGTCTTTTCCAAAGCTCTTTCACACGTGAAGATAAGGAAGATGTGTAAACAGAGGCATGTAATTACTGAACATTTCGGTCTTGCTGGTGAACAATAAAAATATGCAGCTGCTGTGTGCTTCACATACACCACCTAATGTGATTGGCTGCAATGGAAATTATGCTGTGTAAGTGGGCAAACATGTATAGGCGAAGCATTCTTCTGGAGGCTGACTGCATAGTAAACAAAGAACGATATTTTTAAGTTTTCTAAGCCACATTCTGCAGAGTAATGCTATTTTCTGCTAATTTGACCACCACAGGGAACATACTGTACAGTATTAAACCTCCTTCGTCACCTCAGCTTCCTGCCTCTGCACCTACAGATGAATCACTCTGAAACCATCGAATGCACCATGAACTATTCTTCTGTCCGTGATGTAGTTTGCAAAACAGCTGCAGGCATGATGCATGGAAATGCAGTCTCATAGTGATGGTGATCTCAGCAGGGGTAGACTGTGAAGGGATGTTCCCCGCTCCCTCAGATCTGGAATCACGCATCATGCGAAATAGTGTCTGATCTCGGCCAGAGAGCTGAGAAAGAGAAAGGAAAAGAGAGGTGAAGAATGGCAGAGCAGGAAGTTATGTGTTAAGTGGGACAAACGTGTTTGTGTCCGTCTGTTAGAGAGAGAGTCGCACAAGTACACCAAATATTCCGAACAGTGGAGTCATTAAAAAATAACCCTCTGTACACTGAATGTGACCTTATTTTAGCTTGCTGAAAACTTGTATTCCATCAGAAACCCTTTGTGTGTGTGTGTGTATGCCGCCTGAGGTATGACACTAAATTGTGTCAGTGCCAGACATAAACTCTCAGACAGTGTGTGGTCATCTGCCAGCATTGCTATAGCAACTGTGAAAATCTCATAGAAGAGCTCTGAAAATCTTGTTTTAGAAACCGGCACTGTATTCCTATGAGCACTTACTGAGTATTTGATTGTGTATTTCTGTTGTGCAGAAACATTTTGTCCTTTATGTTAGAGTGGGTGTTCTGTCTCCAGCACGGATGGCTCATTAAGTTGGAGGATGCCGGTTTGGCTGTATTTTCATCATATTTTCCCTCAAAACCCAACTGGCTATCCCTCTGCAGGCAAGCATCCAACACTATACAGTGCTGTATATGCATATTCCAAAACGCAACAAAAAGTCATCCTCCAAGCATGTTTAATACAATTTTTACAATGATTTTTCAAAACATCTACATAACCACTGAGCACATTGCCACATGGACTTTGCCTCGACTCCCAGTGTGTGATACACAATGCATCTAATGACCCTTTGACATTCCCTCTAGCACCACTTTGACTGACAGATTTCCATCTAATTTGCTGTGAACATTTGTGGTCCACAGAGTATGAATCACAATCAAATATGTAAAGAAAAATATAAATCGTATCGGAAGATTTCCATAAATGTTACAGATAGCATTCATGCTCTCCCAAAGCTAAAGCATTTGCATTTGCATCTTCAATCATCATCTATGAACTTTCCTCTTGTGCCACCCTCAGGCCAAAAATTTAATTAAACATACAAAATTTTGATTTAACATACAAGATATCATAATCTGTCACAATTTCATGGGCAGATTGCAGATTGTGTGGGTTTATTAGTATTTCAGATGCACTCTGGATGCTTACTGCTATGAAATTAAAGGGATCTTGAAATAAGCACAACCGCAATATAAAAACATCAAAACATTTTCTGAATAGCAGGTGTTTATGTGAGCCAAGAGACAAAACATTGCAATATATAAAGGTCATTTTAAGACGGTGGTACGCTTAGTTAAAATGTCCCGTTTTATGCTTAAATGTTTTACTGCTTTAATTCAGAAGTAACATTTGTATCCTGTCAATAATGAAGACTACTGTTGGAGATTGTTGTGGCTCCAAATGAATCATGACCCCAGGAAACTTCAAATTCATTCATATTCATACTATCACCACTCAGGGCAGAAATGATCCCTGCAATTTGAAAACCTGACCGTGTACTGTCGACTGCCATGAGACCTGCGAGTGCCACCCACCAACATCTGCCATCTCCCATGCTTCAATTCTTCAAGGTCTCCTTCTTAAAAGACAGATCCACCACCTTGTTATGTATCACCAATCTGTGATGTGAGGCATAATGATACTTCTCTACCAGCAAAGTATCATGGCAGGTTGTGAAATAGTCACAAAATGCAATCTTTAGCTTTTGTGTCCATGAATTGTCAATTCTTTTGTGTTGCTCAGCACAAAAACAATGCAAATGAAAAGTCAATTTGGATCCTTTTTCGAGGTGGACAGACACATTAAACGCATGCAGCTAGTGACGTAGTAATCATTGAAAAGACACTTCAGGTGTATGGGTCCAGCAACCACAGGTCCAGCTTTCCACACTGTGTGTCCTGAAGCGTTGTTGTGAAGTTGTGAAGTGAATAAACTTCAAATAGATGGAATTTGTGTTTTTGTCAAAAATAATCTCACAACATCAAGTAGGCTATAAAGCTTCATAATTTTTTTTATAATCCTTGCCTGTCAATACTGGGCAAGTTAAACTGGATATGGGTACAGGATGCAATAAAGCAAATGCAAAAAGAGGAAGTATATTAACATAAGTCCTCAAATAATTCATGTATTAATGCATTAATTTTGATTGAAAATTTAAAGTGTGTGAGAGAGAGCGAGAGAGAGAGAGAGAGAGCGAGAGAGAGAGAGAGAGAGAGAGAGAGAGAGAGAGAGAGAGAGAGAGAGAGAGAGATATTCATAAATATTCCACTTGAGAAAAAGTAAATGGCACTGCTTGTGGCAGAATTGCATTATGGCCCACTGAGGCAGAATTAGGATGATGTACCTGCCTCTTAGATGGATTTCTCATCAAATGATTGTTGAATGAAGAAGTTATTGCCGTTTGCTTCTGGGAGACTGACATCAAAACCACTCACTGCTGCTAACTAGCTAATGTTAGCTAATACGCCTCCCAATGTGGACACAAGTGACAATAATGGGATCATGGTAGCCTCAATGTTAAAATATAATTCAGCAGACGCAGAGTAGTAGAAGTAGAATCAAGAACAATCCTAGAGTTTGCAACCCAACACATTAATGTCAGTTACACAGCGATTTCTATGTAAAGTTATACTGAACTGCTCATGAGTTCAACTTCCATCTGTAAGATAATTAATTTGCTATTTTGTTCTTTGACAAAATGACATGGTCTTTATTGAAAACAAAAGTTCAACATAAATGTCTTGATGGGAGTTAGATGGGAACCACTCTGTTTCTGTCCAGTGAATATTAGGCTACTAACAGCCTGATGGCTTAGTTTAGCTTAGCTTAATTTATCTTAGTTTATTTTAGCTTGGCTTAGATTAATTTAGTTTAGCTGGGCTTAGCTTAGTGTAAAGACTGAACAACGATTAAGAAAACAGCTAACTTTGCTCTATCTGAAGGTAACAACAGGTTGTTTTGGAATGTGCCAGAACAGCTATCTCCCCCCAATTAGTCGTTTTGCTAAGCCAAGAAAACTGACTGCTAGCTGTAGCTTCAAATTTAGGCTACCTTATAGATATGATAATTCTATAAATATTCTTATCTCACTCTAGAAAACAAATAACTGTATTTTTCAAAATGCCGAAATATTCCTTTCTATTTCCTTAGCTTGTATGCTGGAAATATTGACAAATCAAATTGACCCCAGACAATTATGTCAGTCTTCTCAAAGGTATTGAATGTCTAAGGGATGTTTTTTCCTTAAATAGGCCTATTGTACATTTTCGATATCATTTCTTCAACTCAATTTGTTTTTTTCAACAAGGGAGAAGGCAAACTCCATAGCTCATCTTGGAGGTCAGCATCGGTGACATTGAGACAGACATGCTGAAACACAACATAATAATTAATCACAACCCAAAACTATTATTTTTTTTCTTGCCTGTTAACAGCACGACTCCCTTTTGGATTGTGGCAGACAATAGCATCATCCGCATGTCATTGCCACCTTGTAAATTGCAAAGACCCCTGGGATTCTGCTCAAGCGCTTCTCATAATCAGTGTCGTTACTTTCAATTATCTACTAATGAGTTTCGGTAACAAGTGGGGAAACAAGAGCTGCAGCTGTGACAGAAGAATTACAGCTCGCGGCTCGGCAGAGATGATTCATGTCCACCACCATTCCCTGTTAGCAGGAAAGCAAACCGCCATCTCCGGCTGGGCCCGGGGAATGAGTTTCTGCATTGTCTTGACTGGATGATTTAAATGGCTTCTTATTTGGCCAAGACAAGCAGAGGTTAATCATTTCCCCTGATTACAAACGGACCTGAGCAAGAGTTACTTTCTGTGAGGAAGCCAATACTTGAGCTGCCCACCTCAATGTGACATTTAACGACAAACCATAGGAAACACTTTCCATCAATGCTTTTATTGGCAGCCCTGTTCAGTGACTCCCCTCCAGTCAGTCTCTCAATTAGTGTGAGGGGTATTAAAGACACCTGTTGGGATATGGATTTTGTATTATTGAGAAAAATAGCCTGTTGGCCAGCAACGTCCCTCTTTGTGAGGTCCCCTCAATGCATGATGTGGTTAAAGAGCACTGAAAAGCTGTGAGGCTGTAAATGCACCAGTGGAGAAAGAAAACTCACAGCAGTTTACTCTCCCACTCCACGATCAGACTTGAAGGCCTTTTTATTATCAACGCACTGGAAGTTTTATTCTGAAACAATAATATTTAACTGCAAAAGATTTCTCTCATTTGTTAAAACAATATGATTACCCCAAAGGTGCTCACAATCCTGAGTGTCCTCATATTTGACGCCTTTGACCTCGAGCAAGTATTAAACATGTTTCTTTTGTCCGGAGCCCGATGAAATACAGAAGCACGAAACAACACGGAAACATTTTTCATGGAGAGGGAGAAACCTGACTTGACTTTGAAAGCATTTTTCCTCATAATTCAGGTTGAATCCATAAGTTAACACACAAGCCATCTTCTAGATCTCAGTGTTGTCTGAAGGGCCGACAGTGAATCAAAGGATGAAGCTGCAGTGGACAAAGGAAGTCGGCCTTCACTGCGTGAACACATTTCACAGTCTGGCCTTTTTTCTCTCGCCCCGTATCACATTACTGCTACAGTATATCCTGTCCCTGCAGCTTTTTTGAACATTAGTGGCTGGTTGATGAAGCTTGCTGGCCTGCTGCACTGACAGCTAATGAAGAATCCTCTGCGTTGACGTCACACACAAGACTTACTCACCTCGAGACCCACCGCACCACCATCAGCCATGGACGAGTGCGCACCAGAGCCACTCTGTGGGTATACGGCCTCCATACACTCTCCTGTCTGCAATGGATGATTCAGCCAGCGGTGACCCAGCGCTGCATGCAGTCACTGGCAGTGAGAGAATGAATCTATTTCAGCTCCTGTGTGACATACTTATGGAAGGAGATTAGAGCCAGGAGAGATGGAGCTGGAGTTTCATATATTTGAATTTGTCACGCCCATATCGAGTGATTAAATTAAAAAAAGAAAAAGGTTTAATGATTTTACGAGGCAGACCTTGTAATTAAAAAGCAGCAGCCTGAAGTTCACTTATTTCAGATTCACTTTTCTCAATTTAACTTCAAGCTCTTATTATACATACACATAGGGGTGATACTGTAGTAACTGAGTACATTTACTCGAGTACTGTACATTATTAAGATTCTGAGGTTCTTGTTCTTTACTTGAGTATTTCTGCTCAAGTAACTATTTTATTTATTTTACAGAATTTCTCAATTTCTTTCTTAGGAAGTTTCCTAGAGAATATCAATTTAACCAACTAGTAAGATACAATAGCTAACAAACACTGGTTACATTTTATGGGTTTGTAATTTCTGTCCTTAATTGGAAAACTTCCAGTTAATTACAATATACCTTTTGATCAGCGCACAGAAGGTGAGGTGCTAACATGCTAACAATTGACATTTCTATACAATCAAGATATGAAAAAGAAAGTGAAAAAAATATGATAATTTGTGAATATTCACTCAAATGGGTGTTTCAGGTCAATTTCTCATGGAAATCAACAACTGCACATGAAGCCAGTGCAACTAAGTTCTGAATAAAATAACAGAAATGTGCTTCACCCCTGCATACAGTATACTGTATAAAGTGGAGGCAGATTCTTATGTAGCTGAAAATAGAAAAGAACTGAAAAAAGTTGTGTTCATGCGTCGCAGGTCGAGGCCTGGGTGAGTCATACTGTACACCCCTGTGAATGACGTGAAAAGGAGAATCACGCTCACTACCAACAGCCTCACGCTGCTCTGAATCTCTTGTCATAACCTGAGGTTTCACTGTTGTTTCTGCTCAGACAAAGTTTGATTGGACCTGACAACACACGCTGCTGGTTTCCAAGAGGTGATTAAAACAAGTCCCATGCAGTCTGAAGTGGTTGCTTTGCATCTGGCGTAAACACGCCCGCCCATGTTGCCAGGGTAATCTCAATTTATCACCACGGTGGGTAACAGGATATGACTGGATGCTTGTTGTTTGTCATTAAACGGCAGCGGGGAGAAGCTTTTATGAAGCAAACAGCAATCCCTCCCGAGACAGCCATCCAATCCTCGTAAAATACATAACACATCATAAAAAAAGATGAGATGCATTGGGAAAGCAGCAGCTTGAAAGGATCTGTTATTTGACTGTGGGACTGTGTGAGTCTTTTGTGTTAATGAAAGACCAAAAATGACTTCACTCTTGTCAAAGCAGGAGAAGAAAGACACAATAGCTCCGCAGTATATCTCATTAACTGCATTAACTGTAAAAATACGAGGTGGCGACTACCTCATTAATTATCTCATTGTATATAATGTAATTTAGACAGCTCTGCTGGCTCTTCATTTTTAACACATCATTAGAGCGAGCCGAGGGTCTGCTCCAGTGCTATATTGCTCGGCTGATGAGGTCACCAAACAGTTGAGGGTCAAACTGGTATCAGAGCAGAGACGTTAACAGCAGTGTTCGTCAAAACTTCAAGTGTTTTGGGGTAAGCAGAGAAACTCTCTGCTTCTCAACAAGAGACAGATTTTTTTTTTAAAAAAGAAGAAAAATGCTCCTTTCCCCTCTGATATCTGTGATATTCAGGCAGAGAAGGAAGGCAATTTTTCATCCTCTTCTTGATTGTCAGCAAGCCCGCTGTCAGTCTTTGCGCTTAATTCAGAGTGACATAAATAATTACTTTTGTTTATCAATACAGAGTGAAATAATATTTGTTAAAGAAAGACTGCAGCCAGTTAATTACTTCTCTTACACTAACAGATTCTGAAAGAATATATCTTTGTCTGAGCAGTGGACCGTTTTAAAAAAACAAAAAACGGAGTGGGTAAATCTATAAATTAAATCAAATAAATTAAACTACCTGCCTGTCTAACTGCATTTACTCTGCACGTGTACTCATTGAGTGAACCGGAGTCTCCCACAAGCTGCTATCTTGACAGCTGTAAGTGCCAACAACAACCAGGTTTATTGTTTACGTTCACAATTATATTTTTGGGGGAGGGGCTTTGGAGGGAGGCCTGAAGGGAAACGTTCTCGCTCGATTTAATGATGTTTGGATCAAGCGCTACTGTGATTGGATAAGAGTTGGCAACACTTGGGTTGGGTTTTTTGGTGGTATAATTTTTTTTATCTAGTTTACGCTTACTGGTATGTCAAGATTACTATCTGTAGCTTTAAGTCTTAAATCTTAAATCTTGGCTTCAGAACAAAAAGAAGAAGAAGCATGAAGTGAATTACAGTTGTTGCTGTTTAATGGACACTACGAATGTCTGTGTTCTTTGTTGATTTTTCATTTTTTTTTCTTTCTTTAAGCATTCCCATATTGGTTGAGGAAATTCTCCTACTTTTTAAGCTGGAT
This sequence comes from Ophiodon elongatus, assembly GCA_016806645.1. Lineage (NCBI taxonomy): Eukaryota > Metazoa > Chordata > Actinopteri > Perciformes > Hexagrammidae > Ophiodon > Ophiodon elongatus. Next base: position 200,781 of record JACSYO010000928.1, on the reverse strand, counting down.
AAACCGTAACAAATATTGAAATATATAGGGAAAAAACAAAGCTGAAAACAGGGTTTGACTTTTTGGAAATACATGGATTTCAGAGAACAATGACGAAATGCAGGTTTATTGTTCAAGAAAAAAAAGAATATATATATTTTTGGCACCACAACTCTAACTTTGATTATGTGTCAATATTTAATGACTTATTTGAGTTCAGGGAAAGAACACTCTGAAGTTGTCCTTGCAGCACTGTGACTCAGTTTTCACCCTGAAATATATCAGCATTGAGCACATCAGAAGCCCAAGAAGAGGAGGATATATTAATAGTCTTCATCTTTAAAGGAAAGGTATTTTAACCATTTAAACTCAGGCATTAAGGCTCGACGTCTTTCTTCTTTCCTCTTCCATTAATAATTTTACGACCCTCCAGATTTGTCTTGTAACCCTTTGGAGGGCAACTTTCAATTAATTGTAATCGAGCATTTATATATTGTTATTGGTACTTTTACTGAGGTGAAGAATTTGAATATTTTCCAACCCTGTTTATAGTTTTAACCTCATCTGAAAAGAGTATTCAACCTCAATATTCAACATTTTACACCTTTTATCAGCTTATCATATACAGTAGGCAGTATATATAGAGTGATAACCTCTGTCAAACATTCTGAACTGATCAAGGTACGGCTTGGGTTTAAAACATTGATTTCTCATATATAAATATAAAAAATAAAAAAATTAATTAATTATGTGCAGATGTTACTTAACAGTGTCTTAAGTTCTTAAATAACACCTTGTCCTCAAATTATGTATGATATATTATGTAATTTCCATCAAAGTTTTCCTTCAATGTTGAAGGATAATGAGAATCATGGCCTTCACCAATTGATTACGTAAGTATCACTGGGCTGAATTCACATGACAGTAACATCAGAAATATCCTCTCCACCTACAGCAATCAGAGCTCACGGAGGGCAAACTGAACCTAAGAATAAACTCAGTCAACACAATAAAAATAAAAGCATTAACAGTACCTGATTAAGGATAAATGACCCGTAATGTCCTCTATATCGGGATCAGGTGTTCAAGATATAATCACAATATGTTCCGGGGTTCTGGTTTAAGCTTGTTACGCAACACACTCAGTGGTTGATTAAATTTTGTCACCTTACGTAAGCATTTCTTGAAAGCCGGGTTGCCGATGCCGTACAGTGCCAGGCAACGGGAAAAGAGTTTACACTTTAATCGTTCTTAAAGTACTTTGGCCTGACTGACTGAACCGGCTGAGTCTTGGCAAGGTTGGCCCAAATCAAAACAGATGCAGGAGAGCAGTTTGGAAGTTAAAAGCAGACTTCACCGTAAATGTTCCTCATTTGAGAAAATTTGGACGGACAGTGCATTTCAGGCAAGTTGAATGTTTGTCATTGTGAAACTCCAAGATACAACGTGTAGTTCTGGAGTAAAATGGATAAACATGTTGGCGACCACCACACTCACACACACACACACACACCCACACACACACACCCACACACACACACACGCACACACACACGCTACCGCCAATAAACAGCTTTAAAGTTGAGGTTGCCTAGCAGCGAACAAAATGTAGCTGACAAGGTTCCTCTATCTCTGCTCTTCTCAGCAAGCCCTCTGTGCAGCTGAGAGCATCTCTGATTTGGATAAATTACTGCGATGAATGGAATCAGAATTCGACAGTGAGCCTATTCCTTTTTGTTCTGCACAAATCTATTCCTTTCATTGTGGCCGTAATAATCCAGAGAGCATTTTCTACTGTGATTAGGGTACTTCGGTGATATAACTCTTATCATAATCACAGAAAATAAAACCCTTATATGATGGTTTCCACGGTTTATTTATTCGATTTTTCTTGCCTAGTGGAGAAGAAAAAAAAAAGTTAGCTAATTAGCTGGGGTTACCTAGTCTGCATAAAACACATTTTCATCCCTTTTGAGATTAATTTATCTTTTTTATTTAATGCAATCAGTAAAATCATGCTCACGATTACAAACCAACACTATGCATACCAAGTACATTTAATTAGCATTTTGCATTAGCCATTGTAATGCACAGTACTGTTTTACCCGTGCATTACTTTTCTTCTCATATAAATATGGGCTTTCAAAGAGAAAGAAGACTACAGCAAGTAAGCAGCAAGAATACTTCAGCATCCTCAACGTCCCCTTCTTCATTCATTTTTCCTCATCTCCTTCATTTGTATGCATGACGGCTTTATTTCCAGCTGTCACTCTAAACTGCCGTAATACACAGTACAGTTTATAGTGACGAGTATTGTGTGGCATGCATAACTTTTGTACTTGACTGATTAGCCTGGGACAGTTGGGACACTTCAGAAATATGATAATTGTGTTTTTATGCCGTCCTGATTAGTCTGCTACACTCGAGCACCGCTGCGCTTTGTACCGTGCTTCAATCATCCTCATCATCATCAGCTAAATCTTTTAAATAAGTTAGCGTTCACATCACCAAGAGGAACCAACAGCTCGGCACACACACACACACACACACACACACACACACACACACACACACACACACACACACACGCCGTTATTGTTTACGCATGTATAAGTATTTCTGGAAGTAGTTCATTTCCAGGTTCAGATTCACTTCTGGATTAGGAAATTCAGGGTGGTTCTGTATCTCAGCGGGTTCTGATGAGTATAAGGAGGATGTTATATAGTGTATGTAGAAATAGAGTGTAGATAACAGGTCACAGAAGTAGGTGGAGAGAGATGCACCGAGGTTAGGACAAGGAATTATGCTTTCTCTCTTAAAACAACATGGTGCAACGTGGTGAGAAACTGCACTGTACAATTAACAATGTACACATGTTGGATATTTTATAGGCCACAAATTCCAGCACTTTAGACTCTGGTTGTTAAAATTTTACTATTTTTAGGACAATAAAATATACATTTTTAGTTTATTTTGTTATATGGAGAAGGCAGCATTTATACCTGCATTTGGGGAATTCAAATTTACAGAAAATGTAATTCAACAGTTAACTATATAATTATATATTGAGGGTATCCTGCTGAAAGGATAACTGGCAGACGACAAATGTCCTCAGTTGAAGTAAATATCACATGATGGAAAACACCGTTAAGGGCATGTGCTCTCACACACACACACACACACACACACACACACACACATATACACACACACAGACACACAAACAGATATACACACACACACAGGGGCACGACGCACCTGTTCTCAAACATTATTATCAACCGTCCTGGATATATATCCTATTTTGTGCCTCCGCTGAGGCTATCAATGTGTTGTCCCCGTTTTCTTTTTCATTCACACTGGTTGAGCTTTAAATGCCGTTCCCAATGAAAAGATTTAAATGTAATTGACCACAGATTGCGTATCGGGGAAATCGATTTAACAGGAGATTTTCTTGAGCGTGCTGCGCTCTCTCTAACAAGGAGGTGTCACGTGTAATCAATGAGACATTTCAGGGCTATAGTCGTCTATATTTATAACAACAAGGTATCAAATGACAACCACAAGGTGTTGGTCGTATGAACCTTCAGAGAATTATCACCTGGACCTGCAGCTCCTCTCGGCTTCATTGAGCTTTATAGTGAGTGCAGCTGATTGTTTAGCTGTCCAACACACAACTTGACTGTTTTGGTTTACTCTCACTGCTCTCATAGCGTTGTTTTTAATGGAAAATCCAATGTCAACTATACCTGCTCAGACAAACACTGTTAGAGACCAGCTGGTAGACATAGTGGAGCATTTAGCAGGAGTCAGGAGACCAAAACTAGAGCTAAGAAAGGGATAATCCTATCATCTGGTGGCCGTAAACATAACTTCAAATGAATGATAAAGGTACTCCGTAACAACTGGATGCTTAAAAAAGCAACCGTTTGCTGAGATGTCCACCATATCAACTTAAAACATGATTATATTCAGTCAGTGTTGTGTTCGCAAATGGCCCCAAAATAAATTGTTATTGCAGGTTTGAAAAGGGGAAAAACCACAGAACTTTAAATATTTATATATTACGACAAATGGTAAAATCCTGTCTGCAGAGCTCAAAAACTTTGCGTATGCAGGAGATTGCTATTCAGCTCCTGTGATCCAGCTATGTGCAATGTGCAACTAAACACTCTCAGGTAATGGTTAAATAATTTGTTGAGTTTATTTTGGTTTCAGGTGAGTTTATTTTCAAACTCCACTCTGGAGGGATGTGAAGATGAAAACAAGGGGGAGCTATGAATCCAAAGTGGATCCCCCTCCAGCCTCTTTCTCAACATCACTTCAATTTGAAACACTTGCTTGGTGTAGTGAATTGGCATTTGCTTCGCGCAAACAATCATTCATCAATCTGTCCCCTCTCACATTCCCCCTCTTCATCTGTCTCCCTCAGTCACCTCCCTTTCCACTCCCATTTCCTTGTCTCCTTCCATTTCTCGCCCTTCTCACTGCCTTCTTGCTCGGTCCCCTGTTTCCCTTTCGCCACTTCCCCCCTCTGTCTGTTCCTCTTCTGCGGAATACACCACCTACTCTCATGAATACATCTGCGTCATTCTTCCCATGCAACTACGTCAGATCTACTTAAGGATCCTGGGGGGGAAGAATGTTTTTTGTTATGCCCCTTCATCCACAAAAGCGAGTATGTGAAGTGTGGAGGGAAGAAATGGGGATGGATGAGCCTAATGTAATAGGGGCAATAAAGAGAGAGGAAGTCAGGGGGAAGGATGGATGGCAGTGAGAAAATAGGCGAGAAGGAAATGTAAAGGATGGGGGGGGGGGGGGGGGGGGGGGGGGGGGGGGGGGGGGGGGGGGGGTGAGTGGGAGAGGAGAAAATGGGGTGCAGAGATGAGTGTTAGGAGGATGGCTCTGCTTGAACATGTGCACTCTGTGTGCCCTCTGGAGATATGACATGATATGATGGTATTCATAGTGTGTCTGATATTTCTAAGTTCTAAGTTTTTGCAGGACACGGTGGAACATTTTTCACAGCTGGTGTTCTCAAAGCAAATAAACAAAGGCTTGTAAATGGATCAGGCTTTATAAAGCTGACATAACATTTTCTGTATCGGGTGTGTAAGAGAGATGGGTGACTATATTTACTAGTACCACTAGTATTTTAGTAAAATGTGCTATTTTTATACCGACAATAATTCAAATCTGCATGTCACAACTATCACTTGTAGCGGAGGCAAAGCAGTTTTTGGGGTCGGCTCTGCATGTTCAGGTTTTCTTTGGTTTGGTTTTCTTCTTTTTTTGTTTTGTGTGTTCTGTTGTTTACAATAAATCTAATCAAACCAAATATTCAAACCTGAGCCAAAGACTAAAAATGGTCTTTGACAGCTTGAACAAAGATTATCGTTATCCAGAATGTAATGGTCCTTATTGCGCTCTCTGCAACTTATATTATCATGCCAAATCCTCTTTACGGGGGTGGGGGGGGGGTCGCATTCATGTCTCTACAGACGTGCCATAGCGATGGGTTCCTCACAGTCAGAGTCCATTGAAGCTGTTACATCATCGTCAGCGTCAGAGATGCCCCAGTCTGGATTGATAAAGATGAATCACGCCTAAACTGGCAGTTATTAAAAGAAGACCAAAAATACTCCACCCTGAACACTTGCCAGGAAATGTAAGCAGGGTATCGGAAATTCAGTTAACCGAGGATAGGACTCGGGGAGGTGAATTTGTCAGTAAACGGAAACGTTTCTTTCTCTTCTGCTTTACTGTGTTCTGGTTTGTTTGGTTGCATAGACCAAAATGTATTCTCTTTATCTTGTGCTTTTTTTCCTTGTTCATTTCTTCTTCAGTCTGGGCTCTATATGCCATGCTCTTCATTGGAAAAAAGCTGTGGTGGCTTACAGGGGAAGTGCCATCTGTCCTTGGCAGACTTGATCCTGGCGCTGATTATGACGCGCTGCTATAAATATAATCAGGACATATGTGATGGAAACACATACGTCTGTAGGGATAATATATAATGGGGCTGATGCGATTGTGTTAGGTATCATTACAAGTGTCAATATTGACAGCCCATTTTTAGGGTCCACATGCAAATGCGGCTTGTGTTGCATTTAAAAAACAAAAATCAATTTAATTGATTTTGCAAGCTTAAGTAACAGAAGAGGATGATTAAGAGATAATCAAGAAGGTGAGCAGGCTATAACAAACGCTTTCCCTGCCTCCCCATTGAGCACTAAACCCCCCTCCCACACGCGCGCACACACACACACACACACACAGACACACACACACACACACACACCCACACACACAGTCCCCAACACAACGCTCCTCCCTCAGTATCACCAGATCTTCATCTGCAGCTCTGTGTTATTCTTCTGGACGATTGATTTCCCTGATGCACTGAGCAGCCTCCTCCCTCAGCGCAGTAGCGTGTGTGTGTGTGTGTGTGTGTGTGTGTGTGTGTGTGTGTGTGTGTGTGTGTGTGTGTGTGTGTGTGACTGCATCTGCATTTTGGAGCAGCAAGCTGAGGCCAGATGTGTGCTTTCCCTCTGTCCCTCTTCGCTGTCTCTGCCTGACCCATTTTCCTCGGCAGATGATGAAGCAAAGTGATGATCCAGGGTGAGAATGTGAATGATTTAGGGGGGACAGTTAATGTAGTAAATACAATAACATTTCTGTTGCGGTTAGTAGTAATTGTAGTTGTTTCACAGATATTCAGAGCAGCATCAATGTTAACTTATGAGGGACATCGTCACGTCTGTATAAAAAAAGATTCTTCACAAGTCTTCTCGATTAATATTACAGTACGAGACCGTGGCTATTGAGCTGCAGTGGACAGCAACTAGACTCCTCATTGTTAACAATTTTCGATTTTGGTCATCATGCTGAACTTCCTCTATGGGTACAAACTCGATATTGCACCTTAAAGGATGGACGAGGGTTGTCTTCCTTTGGTGCAAACAGTGGGGAGGACACCTTGAACACGCCTGGAGACCACATGCTCCAGGTGGCCTGGGACCATTTGAGATCTCCCAGGGGGAGCTGAACGATGTTGCTGGGGAAAAGGACGCCTGGGTGGCTCTGATCACCCTGTTGCCATGGCAACCATGTACCGGATAAGTGGTGAAGAAATGGATGGATGGATGGATTAGTAGAAGTAGAAAGTTTGAGTGCCCAAGAATTTTGCTCTGACCGGAATAATATTTGGGCTGAAAACTATGTTTCACAAAATATTGAAATTAGATCAATCAATGTGAGAAAATTCACATCACTGTTGGCATTGGCCCACAAAAGAACATATGTGTCTATTCTCAGGACACCAAGAATCATTTATACAAACAAGCGGACAAACACACAGCAAGTGGCTGTGTTCATTGAGGACACCATGCAGCAAGACATGTTAGAATTCCTTATGTGTTGAACAACATAACAACAAGTTTGCTGAATATATTTTAAGAAGCATATGTTAAAAAAAAAAAAAAAAAAACATAACAAATGCAGAGACAACTTTTACTGCAGGCAATGATACAAACACAAAGTCAGGGTGTTAGTTTATCTCTGTGTCTTGAGATAAACTTCAGCATAGAGACAACAGCATAACGATGCTCATCGCAGCAATAAAAGGGGTGCACAGAATGAAGTGAACAACAAATATGGTTAAAAGATCAGTGCAACTAATGGATAAGCCTCGTGTGGCTGACAGGGAAGAAATGAGCCCCTGTCCTTCTCGCACTCTAATGAGGAACTGGTGGTGAACTAAACAACCCTCTACATGATTGAATTTGTACAACTCATTAGGCAGAAGTGATTGAATATGCAGACTTATAAACGGTGAGACCCATGTGTCTGTGACCTTGTAGACTGGAAACACTCGCATGGAAAAGCACCCTTTAACATTCTTAACTCTCCTGTGATCATTTCTCAGCACAGCCAGCGGCAACCGATGCTAGCTGCAGCTGTGAACGATATTCCCAGGGTGGCGACCAATCAGGACTCCTGTCATCAGAGCGGTAGAGTCAGACTTAACAATCGATTCATTTCTGCTGACAGCCTGAAGCCCGGGGCAGGAGTCTCGCTAAAGTAATAGAGGTCTAACCTTCAGGTTTCCATGTAAAAAAGCTACTTTGGTGGCCGTGGGCGATTGCATGTGCTGAAATAGCATCGCACCTTCGCAGTCTATATTTGTTATGAGTCATACTTTTAACATATGCAGCTTTTCTGAGAAAATAAATACAGTGCTGCCGTCTTTTCCAACAGTAAATCAATGAATTTAGGTAATCACTCGATGACACGTGGTATTCTCCTGAGCGCTGAAGACACTGAGATACATGATTTCCATAACCTGGACAAGAAAAAGACAGGACACATGCTGTGCTGTACGGATGTCATATCCACAGTTTAATGTGTTAAAGGTTTTTAAAGGATGAACTGTGCGAGAGGCTTGCATGTGTTGTTGGTGAGCGCTGTGTTTGGGCACAGTGCTGCGAAACAAAAGCTTCCTCTTCATGTTCAGAAAGTAATTATCGCAGGAGGCGAGAAGGGTCCAACAGGATTTTTCCATAACAAACGGTGACGTATACTTAAAAAGGAATAGCAAAAAGTACTGCACATTCTCTCCGTAGCGGCCTATATGTCTAAATGTTTGGATGTGTACGTGAGGATTGCGAGCGGTATTTCTCTAAAGAAAACAACTCTATTCATGCACGCAGACATGAACTCCAAGCCACTGATATCTATGAATCACATAGTGAAGAGAGACACAGCTCCTCGACTGTCAAAACGTCTGTTGATGAAAACAATGACAACGGTGGGAAAAACAACGTGACTAGGCACGGAAGTAAAAGCTACTAAATGAAAGGAGACATTCCGACGTGATTAATCCGAGTGCCAAGTCAACCAGCTCGCCTTCAGCTCAGGGTAAAAACACAAAGGGCTTTCATTACAGAAGGTTGTGCTTCCTTTGTTATTATTTTTCGCAAGTATTCATCACCAGCGAGGCAGTCAAAAATAGCTCGCTCGTGTTGCAAATGGAGAGATGAAAGAGTGCAAAAAAGGCACTTTGGGGAGAGAGAAGGCTTTCCAGGCTAATTGTGGTAGCTTCTCATACATAGTGTATCAGCACGCACGGTGCCGTGTCTGTCGACTTTGTGCCAGCAGAAACAGTCTCCTGTGGGCAGCTGTGAGGAAATGAACTGTGTCTAAAATTAAAGCAATTTGTACCCAGTGTTTCTTTTAAAAGGGACACGGCAGAAATTGTAGTACTTTTGAATACACTTCTGTTGTAAGGTGTGTCTGTTATAGGTATAGAGGCAAGAATGCACAGATATGACAGATAAGTCTACACCTGTTTGTAGTCTCATGTACGTATATATTGGGAGCAAGATCTCAAAGTGGACTCACTGGCAAAGTGACGCCTACTGTTGTTTGTGCTGTGTGACGTCCAAAGTGTGATGTATTATCTTACATAATTTCCCCCATTCCCATTCTGGAAAACCATTAAAAATTAATGAACCCTCAGAAATGGTTGCTCTCCAGACTATAAATTCCATTTTTAATTATTATGACGCATTCAGGCAGAAAGATTCCCAGGGCTTCATGCGGCTGAACTGCACAAGATATGAAATTGGTTCCTGGAAGAAGAGATAGCAAAGGTGAAGATGTGCAATTATAGCCAAAAATCACAAGAAATACTGTTGCTCACACTGTGGGGGGAAAATATGTCTCGTCATGTGTGACTTTTAGGAGTTTTACAAGTTTTGGTCCAAGGCATTGAAATAAATGGAAACGTCATTTGATTTGTGGACTGAATAAATTTGTCACATTGCCCACCCAAAGAAATTGCTCTATTATCACACAGTTGGATCTCATTTGTTTCCTTTTATCTTCTCTTGTCTCAGCAATGATTAAGAGAGTTAGCTCTCTGTAAACAAAATGCAGCCGCTGTGCTTTTGCAGATAATGTGTGAGCAACCTGCTTTCAACAAACAAAGCAAGTTTCTCCTGTTGTGGACAGTTTGTGCTCCATATCATGTACTCCACTTTAACATGACTGAACCTGACAGGGCCATGTGACTGTATTGTCCCCGAAGCGCAAACTCATCTCCACTCTCTGGCTTTCCAATCAGTGCAGCACAGTTTGTACGGGGCCAGACGGTACTTTTTCTACGTGTGATCATCTAAGTGCTGCACAAATAGTCCCGCTTTTATCACAAATCTGCGGAAAGAGACGATCATTAGGTGGCTTTATTCTCCTGGCCTAATTCTCAGCACAACGGCTGCTAATAGATGTTGATCTGAGTTCTGCGTCTTCGTGTATTTTGTCGCGGGAGACGTGCACTGGGCTCGCTCATTCCCTCTTCTTCACGATGAAGAGAAATGAGAGGGGAAAGAGGTCTAAGAAAACGTTGACGATTTTTGTGAAAGATGGACCAATAGAGTGTACACAGCATATTCTGGTCCTCGTGTCGCATTTAGATGTACTGTAATGAGCTGGCATTATTGAAGCTCTTCATTATTTATGGAGTTATAAATCTAATTTTAGTAGGCTAGAAGATATACAGTATAACTGTTACATGAAGACATGGAAACTGCTACTTAAAGAGCAAATTCACACTCAAACATTATTAAGCTAAAGACTAAAATACATAAATCACAGATTGTACTGCATGCTTGAAGAAGGATCTACACTAATCATAACCTCATAAAACTAAATCAGCAAGCAAGCAGATAAGTCTAAACAACTAGCCGAAATATATAAACAAATGGTTGAAAGAAATCTCTTAAAGTTTTGGATGAATGGTTGAAATAGCTCAAATAAATGGTTAAATTGTGAATATAGTTAGCTCAAGTTGTGATGAATGGTTCAAATGTTCAACCAACCTGATCTGACGAGAAGGCGTATAAAAAGCATATTTTAAGGACATTCCACACGTCATGATAACGCAGTTTAAGCTTTTCGCGTGACATTTTTGGCCTCGCCACGTTGTTAACGTGAAACAAAAGTAAGGCAACAAATACATTTAGTTAGGTTTAGGAGAATGTCATGGTTGAGCTTAATCTTTCTCACTTTTTATACTCTGTCACTTTCTCTGAGCCTATTCACGCGTTACATTGCAGTCAGTGCAGACTTCATGGTTCCACTGTATCTGGGGTACTTATTTCACTTATATTATTTTGACATTGCGTGCAGCAGTAGAAATGTTTCTTGGTGATTTAATAATAATAATAATAATAATAATAATACATTTTGATTGTTTAGTGCCTTTAAAGGTACTCATAGGCACTTTACATGGTAAAAACAGAAACAATAAAAGCAATAGCAGTACAAACAAGGCAGAGAGATGACATTATAACGGTAAGAAACAAAACAAAAACATACAGAATTAGCATCACAGGTTAAAAGCAGATTTAAATAGGTGAGTTTTAAGTGCAGTTTTGAAAGTGAGTGACGGAGACCGTCTGAGGTGCTGGGGGAGAGAGAAGGAGAAGGCCCTGTCCCCCCAGGTCCAGTGCTTGGACAAAGTGTGTGTGTGTGTGTGGGGGGGTGGGGAGTGTGTCAGGAGGTCCAAAAGGTATGAAGGGACTAGGTTGTTAAGGGCTTTTATATGGAATCTTGAACTGTATTCTTTGTTGCATGGGGAGCCAGTTGAGGACTGGGGTGATGTGATCTCTGGTGTGGGAGTGGGAGAGCAGACAGGCAGCTGAGTTCTGGACGTATCGTAGCTCGTTGATGATTTTGGAGGATGTGCCGTACAGGATGCTGTTGCAGTCGTCCAGTGGAGACATGATGAAGGGTGTGGATGAATGTGTCAGCGGCTGAGGAGCAGAGGCAATGATTTTAAGATGAAAGAAATCGTTTTTTTTTGTGATGTGATTGACGTGGCATTCGAAGGAGAGGGTTCGATCAAAAATGATATCACGGTTACAGATATGTGTGGAAGCAGGAACAGTGGCGCCGTCGATGCATTTGGGATACAAGTCTTCAGTCTTATAATAAGAAACAATGTAAGGTTTGTGTGTATGTATAAGAAACATTATTGTCATTGGTGTCAAAGTTCACTCGGTGCCATTGCTCTCATTTGGATACAAGGACTGTAGCTAGCTCTTAGCAAACACACTTATTAAGGTGCACCTCTATGCTACTTTTTTGGCCCAGTTTTCTCCATTTTGTGGATATATTTGTCGAGGTGAAAACTGGGCCAGAATCTTCCCATGAGCCTCCACATGTAGACAGGAATTAGATTTATTGCCCAAAATGCCTCACAAGGGAACAATGTCCCCTGCCCTGTCTGGGCAGAATCGATGAAACATGGAGGTAAGAGGAGAGGAGAAGAAAAGAGCAAACGAAGAGGAGAGGTAACAGCTATTTGGATCTACAGCGCACCCAGGAGAGTAAAGAAAAAAAACTAAATGCAGAGAAAAAGAGAAAGGGGGCAAGTGAGAGTGCAGAAGTTCCACAAGTTATTTTAGATGTGTAGCTACATGAAGTACAGATGAGCTCTACATCCATGCAGGAGCAGCCATACCAGTTGTCTTCAGCCTTTTTAGGCCTGAACATGAAGTGACTCCGACTCACCCCACAACTCACAAGTTAACATTGGTGAACAGTTTGACAGTTTTATTAAAAGCTTCTTTTGACAACATTTTTATACCAACCACACATGACGACCCCACAACAAGGGAATTAAAGCCAGACTCTGCAGCTCCCCTCAGCCATCATTGTTTTTTGGTGCACAATTCTACTGTTTTGGTCTCACTGCTCCCATAGCGTTGTCTTTGGCCGCAGAACGCAACTGTTTTCAGTAAAAAAAGATTTTTTTAAAAACACTACCTGCTCAGCACCAAGTGGCAGACAGAAGCAACTAGGTGGTGAACATAGTGGAGCACTTTGTAGCTGCTTGTTCCACGTTGGTGGGGAACAAAAACAGATCTAAAAGGAGAGAAAATATTCATCAGGCGACCAGGGAAGAACATGGCTCCAAATGAATGATAATGTTGCTGAGCCATACCCTTGGTATTAATCTTCAATTCTTGAAGTCTGTGTTTTAGGACTTTTGACCTTATTCCTTTTTTTATTCTTTATCTATTTATTTAATTTGTGACTACACAGACAGATGAAGTGTCATGATGGCGCACTACATACCTACATCCCTACGTACCTACATACGTACCTCGTACATAAGTGTCACAAAATATTATGGTTTCTCAATCGTATTCATTCATCATGTCAGATACATCGCACAGTCCTATATTTGGCCATAAATCCACTTTAACTTTTGCTTGGTTTGAGTTTATTATCCATCCATCATTGATAATCTATCAGCAGACTTCACTGTGTAATCTACTGAGCTGCACTCTCCGTAAATTGTGGATGGTGTCACAAAAGCAATTTGCAGTCAGGCACCAACACATGCGTCTTGTGTCAGATAACATACATGTCTATAAATACATCAAAATAGACCGAAAGGTTGTGGAATGAGGATTCTGTTTATGGTGACTTCAAAGTCTTTTTACAAAAACATCTTTTAACATCCAAGTTTAATAATGTAAAGTTGATGCATGCTTTAGGAAAAATAAATGACAAAAAACAGGATATATAAATAGCCGAATGTCTTCAGCTTCAATGTGAATGTGCTTCTATTATCTAGTTTAGTATGGCATCATACAGCAGTTGTGGAAGTTGTACTCAGATTTTACTTCAGAAAATATTTGTGGTTTTTTACTGGGGGGGTTTTTAAGTTTTTTTTTTACTGTTGGATGCACGCTTATGATCTGGCACCTGGTCGCTATGTTTTTATGGAGATTGTCACCCATAAACATCCCAAACACAGCAACATAAGAAAATACAGGCAGAGCGCACAGTCATACACACACCAACACACACCTCTCGGGTCACAAGTGATGAGAGGGATTATTTTTGTATGAGTTCATACAATTTATTGTTTTTAAGGAAAATCCCACTCATACTTCTTTTAAATAAGTACATGAGTATACATGCCAAATATACTAAACGTACCAGTATTAGAGTATAATCACTGATGTATTTATTTGTAAGCATCACCTTTTAACTGCTTTATATACAGACAGTATCAAGACCATAATCAATATTAGTACATCAAAATGTATTTGTTGATTACGATAGTAACTATTACATTATTATTACATTTTATATGACTACACATATATATATATATATATATATATATATATATATGTGTGTAGTCATATAAAATGAATGCAGTAAGAGGTACAACAATTGTCTGAAATGTAGTGGAGTACATGTACACTTTTCCCTATTTGTGGCTCTAAAATTGTAGCTATTGCCATGTTGTCCTAAATTATATGTCAACATATCCATGATAATACCCTCATAAGTCGACAATGCTTATTGCAAACACAGCTTATCTCAATGTGACATCCAGCCATTGTTGACATAACTCATTGACAGCTTCTCAAAAATGGTGACAGCAGCTCCTGCTACCTCTGTTTGTTCTCTCCATCGCTGATCAGACTCATTCAACAACCATTCAAAGTCCCCACGAGCGCCTGTACAATGCAACAGGAACAGATGGTTAGCGCTTGTTTGTGTACATACAGCACATATGTAGGTCAGGTACACCACGGTCGCTGGTTGCCATGGGAACTGGGTATCAAACTGCAATCTCTCGGAGAAATCGACTTCTGGCCAAGCTCCTGCTTTCGCACCTCTCATCCCCTCTCAGCAGTTAACCCGTGCGGATTATGTGGGAATATTCACTGGGGAAAGTTAATGTTGTCAAAACAAGCTCAGACTGAGCCTGGGTTTTCCCTGCTGATGATGAAGCGTCACTTTAGATCAATAATCCAACATACGCAATGTGCTTCTGGTCAGCCAGAAGCACATTGCTGTTGCCTTTGCTGCCATTAACCTAAATGTACAATACAAAATCCTAATCCCACACTTTGACCTGGATTATCATCTCCACCTCACACTTGGCGCCTGTCTCGGATCTCTTCGCGACCGCCTGTGCATGACCTTGGGGATCCACAGTGAACACAAAGGGATTCTCCCTGCCTGTTTCTGCCTGTCTCCCTCCAGCACACACACACACACACACACACACACACACACACAAACATGCGCTCTGTATGGTAAGCGCACGTGATTGGATTCAGTGAGCTGGTGATGCATGTTGAATGCTGATGAGGTTCTCTGGGTGCTTTCTTGAAGAAAAAAAAAAAGCGGTAGAAAGCTTCCTCTGTGCCTGCAAGACAGACAGGAAGGAAAGGAGGAAGAGAGAAAGAGAGAGAGAGAGAGAGAGAGAGAGAGAGGGAGAGAAAACAGACCTACCACAATATTCATCAACGTCAGACCCTGCCCTCACCTCCTGGTTGGACCATGCACGTGCGTCCAATCACACATCGACACACACAGGTAGAAATACCTCTACACACTCACATGTTACTCTCTGTGATGCATTGCTGCCCTTTCTTATCGCATAGTTCATTGTCATTATGTCTTTGAGAACTGCAGTGTACAAACACTCCTGTTAACATGGCCTCCCTCGCCGCTGCATTGTCCCGTGCTTTCCTGCGGTGGATATGTACACAAACCTGCTTTGTCCGAACAGTGTCCCAGTTTTTTTTTATGTCTGTTCAGGCTAATGAGGTGAAAAATTAGCTTGAGGCACACCAGGGAAGCTTTTGGGGTCAGCAGCATGCAAAGCAATTTTTGGTGTGAGATAGCTGCAGTTAGGGGATTGCGTATTTTTTTATATTCAGGATGAAGGAAATGTAATATGAGGCTATTGATGACATCAGTTGTCAAGCCAGGTTACGGAACCAAGTCTGGTTATATTCCTTACTTCTCTTATTGTCAACGATCCAACAAAAATAAACAATTAATTTATCCTTCCAAGCATTTCCCATGTAGTAGAGCCTGATATTGCTTATTGTTCTGTGCCAAAGACCTTCAGTGCTTTCTAAAACTATTAAAAACAGATCAATGAGTCTCATCATTGCACTGGGTGATAACTTGTTCATAAAAATGAACATGGCCACTGTTTATAATCAGTCCCACAAGCATGCTGCTGCTGTAAATACTTAAACACTGAATGTGTGTTAATCCGCTGCTGAAAATAGTCCCCAGAAAAACTCTTTCCTCCTGTTTCAGCTTTGTTTTATTAAGTTGTAACTTCAGTAGTGACAAATGGGCGTCACAATGAGTGACACTGACCAACCTTGTCTTCTACATAATGACGTTCCCGTACTACTGAACTGCATTCTCAAGTGCTTTTTAAGTAAAAGACGTGATTAACATTGTATGTTGAAACAAAACAAAACAAAAACATAACAGAACTTGGTTAGGTTTGTAAAAGAAATCTTAGTTTGGCTTAAAATAAGTATGTTTGTTAGATGTTTACAGACCAAAATTAAAATAAGTCAACATGGACGATTTTTTACACAGGACACAACCAGCAGTCTCCTGGGTGATCATTTTGTTGTCAATAAGAAACCTTACCTCTCTTAAATGTTAGCTATTCACTAACTGGCTTGACATTTAATAACATAGAAAATCCCTCCAGGGAAACCCCTAAAGGAAATGTGTTATCGTTAAAATATTAAAGCCCCAAAAATAGAATCAGAAGGTCAACAACATTACTTTGAAATCTGTATTTGTAGTGGATACAATTTCCCCTCAGGTTAATAAAACGGCAACCAAGCAGAACTTAATGTTTGAGTAGAGCTATTCAAATATTGCAATACTGCAGTGTAATAGATATATGTGGTCTTCCATTCTGTGGTTTTGTTTGACGACGCCTGCTCCAGTATTTGATCTGTCTCGAAGTTAGTCCCGTACTCCCAGTGGGTGGAGATATCCTCCCAAGCCTGCTACTGCCGCTCCTGAAATCCATCTGATGATGGAGTCAGGAATGATGCTGGCTGTCTACACTTCCAACAACATGACTCAACACTCCCATCCAATCGCTGTCACACTCAAACGAGTGACATGACAGCACACTCGTCTGAGATAGAACGTGCACCCTGCTGTATTTTGCACCGCTGGCATGCAGATTCAGATTTCTTTGAGTGACTTTGTTTCTTTTCTTATAAATGATACACTAAACCAAAGAGAACTGTGGGTCCAGGGTATGTACAGGTAGCCAGTTTTGCAATTATCATAAATTACCATTATCATGGGTAACTCAAATATGTTAATTTCTGAACAGATATTCCGTCATCGGATGTATTACACTTAATTGGCATAATGAATCTTTGTTACTATTGATTAACAGCCTGTCAACTGAGATTTATTCAATTCACATTCTCCTAGAAGTTGTTCTCCAGTTACCTAGAAGTATTAAATGAAACCCCAACTGACTTAATAAGGATTCTGTTGGACAGGTGAGCTTGAATCAAATCTTCAAATGTATTGAGTTGATCTCCATGTTATACAGAGCATAGCATCTTTTCATATCATTTTCCAATGATGAATCAGATGCAATGACATCTAATTAGTGAGTCTTTTAAAACAAACCAGCCAGATGAATTAGACGTACCTTGTCAACGAGGTTGTTGACTCTGGAAAATCGAGCGGCGTTTTGACAGGAACTCAATTGAAATATTCAAGTATCTGCTCGCACTGCAGTGGCAACATCATGCACACGCCACAAACAAAATGTGTACATCATTAACATTTCAAACTGACCTTTTCTCTGTGTCAAAATACACCCAGACACATCAAATAGCACCTTGAACATCAAAGAAGGACCTTCCTGCAAGCAGAGTCCCCTATAAACCCTGTCACCTCAGGGAACCTCACTTATTAGAGGCATGTCTGCTTATTTTTGCCCTGCTGACAGTTTAATTGTGTGCACAAGGCGACAATACATCAGATACAACACAATGCCATGCTTATAGAGCCATCTTGTGGCGCTAAGAGGTATTAAAGTCATTCACACAGTTAAAAAAAAAAAAAGGGTTGCAATACAAAGGCTTGAAAACAACAAGAAGAAGCTTGAGCTGTAAAGGATGAAATAACAAAATGATAAGAGATTTTTCACAATGGGTTTAAGCACACAAATTTTGACACATTTCTAATTTGTGATAAATCTCACCTTCCACTACTGTAAGTTTGTGTGGTGTCTTTTTCTAACACTAAGACATATTTATTTTTTTCACCTCTTCTCACTTCCCAATATTCATATTGTTGAGCGTAGAGTGCTAATCTTAAGTGAAGATCATCAGTACTTGATCATCAGTGTGAAAATATGGGTTTTGTGATTGTATTCTTCTGAGACATACAGGCAATCTGTATAAAGACGTCACAGTCAAAACATATGCGATCTTATCTTCAATACTCGAAGCATGTGCTAACCGTTGACGGACTGGAAAGCTTGTTCATTCACATGATCGCCCACAAACAATATTTTCAGTTCCTTTTAATGTGGCTGCGCACATCAACCCTTTTGAACTCTGTCTGTTACTGTACTATTTTAATATATATAATATATCTGAATATTTAAATCTGAATAAACAATCCACCACTGAAAATATACATTAAATGCACACTTGAAAAGACGAACTACTCCCTGTAACCCTGAGCGCTAACATAATCTCTAACCTGAGACCACAACCTGGTGATGATATTGACAAAATCCAATATGTTTAGCTATTTTTTTTTTTTAACCAAATACTTAAGTTCTCAATAAATTGGCCATATTCTGGAAATACCTCTTTCAGAAGACATTTAGACACGAGAGAGAAAAGTCACTTGCTGTTTCATTTCAATTTCAGAAAATTGCAAAACTTAACTGTAGCTCTGTTTTTGGGAGCAAGAGAAAAAAAAACAACATTCAAGCTTTAACAAAGCTGCACGATAACCCAGGCCCAAGACTATCTAATGTTTAAATTGCAACAGTGATAGATATATCTAGAGAGATAGTAGAGATATTAGAGATATAAATTCATCTCCAAGCTGCACCCCTGCAATACTATTTGTTCTTACTTTTTGTTCCTCAAAAACCTCAAAAGTTTTATTTTCTTTTTTAAACTAGAAGGTCTGACTTTTTGCACTTTCAACATAGGCTAAACCCCCGGACCATAGACATGTTGCAATATCTTCTGAAACAGATCACACAGAGAGCAGAATTGAAACTTTGAGCTATTGACTGAGTAATAGAGAAGAACAACATCCTCTGAAACCCACTTGGATGTGGTCAATTTTGCTGTTCAATTCTAGTACTGTATTTAGGTACAGTTTTCTGGTAGTTGTATTTGAATATTTAAATTTTACACTACTTCTACTCCACAACATTTCAGAGGGAAATATTGCACCTTATACTCCACTACACTTATTTGACAGCTGCAGTTACTTTTCAAATTAAGGTTTTACATTAAAAAACAACAACATACAATCATCTTGTAAAATAAAATCGGTTAAAGATCAAACAAGGAGCTGGTCTAGTGCGACTCCATTGTCATATCTCAGATGTCCTTGACTTGTTGATGGAACTTTTTAACCTCTAAAGTTCACAGATGGAAGATTAGAGAAAAGATTAGATTTGTAGAGGGCCAATATAAACATATTTATGTACTTTTACTTTAGTAAGATTTAAAATTGTACTTGCAATAGAGTACTTTTACATTGTGGTATTGGTACTTTTACTAAAGTAAATGATCCGAGCACTTCTTCCACCCCTGGAGGAATGAGTGAAACAGTCTCACAGTAACCTTGTCGGGTTTAAGGTGTGTTCACGTGAAGTGTAATAACCCATTGAAACGTTTGTTTCACATTCTTCTAATTCTCAAGGGGAAGTAAACAAAATCAAATTCGTCAATTGATATGTCTATTCAGATAACTGCTAAACTAACATGACCTAATCAAAAATCCTTATAATATTCTCAGGAAGTGCTGCTCAGGGTCTACAGTTAGTGTACACTGATATTGAACCCAACAGTACTTTTATTATAACATCCTTATTATAATATTCTCAAAGAAACTTAAAGTGCTGTGGTACTTGGGTGAATCTCTGATGATAATAGATATTGCTAAGGTTTTTTATGATTATCAGAACTTAGTTTTGCTCTGAAAGTAAAATACAGAAGCACGAGGTCAGTTTACAGTAAACTTGCTCTATATGCTTTTTGAACATGTAGGTGAAACCAATGTCCCACTCTCTTTTTTAGGTGATAATTTGATTCGAGGTTCGTTTGTCTGTATAGTGTAGCCGTATACTTTATTAGTACTTTAAATAGTATCTATTTCCTGTGTCTTGTCATATCCCCATTCATGTTCTGTAAAAACTGTTGCTTTTAAGTGTTACATGCATAAAAGTTGCTCCCTCTTCTTCTTCTGTTACCTTTACGTGCAGTATACAAGTAGAGCTACCTGGTCAAATATAAAGCCAGAATCCTATATATTATACAGCTTGCAGGCAGTTTTTAATCACAAAAAAAATAAAAAATGAGTTGTGTGGTGAAAGCTGCAGCAACATAAGTTATGACTTGATGATGGGCGAGGCTTTTAAAGTGTAACCACTGAACCCGCTCTCCCCTAAATTCACAAAGTGGGGTCAGGGGCCCCCTTCAGGTCTTTTACGAGGCTTCTTGGGATGAACTCAAGGCCGCCGTCCCTTTTTTTTTTGGGCTCTAAAAGAAACGGAATTACCACCGTTTTACACTGTCTATATCGTTTGTATTGTGGCAATATCGAGCCTTTTCTTTTTACTGGTGTTTTATCTTCAGCTGTGGATGGCTGAATGAGCCGTGGAGATAAAAAAAGAAAAAAAAAAAAAGAAAAAGAAAAGAAGAAGAAGAAGAAGAAGAGAGCTTCCCCTGGCAGGCATCATCCCCCTCAGTCAGTCTGACCGCCCACAGTCCGGGGGGAGAGAGAGTGCTGCTTTGTGAATGAAGGGAGCGGCGGAGGGCAGAAAAACTAACTTTAACCCCCCCAAAAAAATATTTCGCATTTAAACCGGAGGAGGTTTCGACGGCGCAACAAAAAGCGACACCTGGCCCTCAAGGAGCGAGGAAACACAGTAAGTCACGACGTCTTTTCGGACTCTTGTGTGGCGCCGATAGAAAGCGGAATGACAGGCTTTTTTCTTTTTTTCGTCTTCTTTTTTTTTTTTTCGACGGAGAGATGCATGCATAGCAGCCCGACCGTGACTGGAATAACTGTCGTGAGACGGGAGATAATTCAGGGGCAGAACTCAACTCCGAAGACTCTCCCTTCATTTTAAGACGTCTGTGTTTTTGTTTTTGTCCCAACGTGGTTTCCCTAGAGAGTGACTGTCGGCCAAACTAATGTATGCTTCTTAGAGACACATTTTTTTAATTTTTTTTTGCACAGCTAACCTTAAAGCTGTGAGTGGTTCGTGAGTGGTTTTGGTTGGATGAAATGGGACTGGGTAAACTGCATCATGTGTTGAACTTGCTCCCGAGAAAAAACGACACGGAGCCGATTCATTTCAGACGATCTGCCCTTTTTTTTTTTTTTTTTTTGTCACTTGATCCCGTTTGTTCACAGCTTAAAAAGCGTTTCACCGTTTCATGCAAAGTTTCCATCTGCTTGCCAGCGTGTTTCGTAACATTACATGACTCATGCCGAAGACGTGCATTCCCCAATGTCACCATGAAGAAAAAAATAGACTCATAGAAGACTCATTCATGATATTAGGAGGTTTCTCCTCTGGGGAGCCTGGTCTGCTTGCAAGTAGTAAACATAAGATTTGATTACAGTTGTGTGAACACGCTACAGTGGGTCCTTTTCTCTGTGGCTCAGATTGTGTTTCAGTCATGTTGTCCTGAACATAAGATCCCAGTATTGCTTTAGTTTATTAAAGTGGAGCATCATCACTCTCTCAGTTTATTTTATCTTACTGAGAAATGCAACTTCTTCTTTCTTTTTTGCAGAAGCTTCCCCTGTCTGGTTATTTTCGGAGAAAGCTGTGAATCATGGTGGTCGGTTTGGCCTGCGTGGCTTGTCTCTGCCTGGTGGTGGTCGTCAGCGGCGACCCCTGCCTCATCATCAGCGAGATCAACGCCGACAACCCCAGACTGGACACCACTGAGTTCGTGGAGCTGTATCACACCAGTGGACAGCGGGCTTCGCTGGATGGCTACACCCTCGTGTTTTATAACGGAAACGGCAACATAGCCTACAAGGTGCTGGACCTCAAAGGCCACAGCACGGATGACAGGGGGTTCTTCCTGGTGGGCTCGGTGGACATGCTGCCCAAACCGGCCATCCTCCTGCCTCCCAACACGGTCCAGAACGGCCCGGACGCCATCGTCCTCTACCACACATCTGCTTTTCGCTACAGCGAGAAGATGAACGTCACGTCCATGGGGCTGGTGGACGCTGTCGTGTACATGACTCGCCGCACTGAGGGAGCGGAGTTCCTCGCCGAGACTCTGACACCGGGAGAACCGGCCTTCGTCGAGGATGAAACGGCCCTCGAGGGGGACGAGTCGATTGAGAGGTGCCTGCTGTCTGAGGATTGCTGGGGCTTTCAGGTGTCCTCGCCCTCCCCAGGTCAGAGGAATAACTGCACCCCGCCGGCCGCCCCGGCGACCATCCCCGTCATCACTGAGCTGAAGCTGGGAGGAGGGCAGGTGGACGGGTTCGTGGAGCTAACGGAGGCTCCAGCTGCTGGCCCTCTGGTGCTGGTCGTGTTGGACGGGAGAACAGACAGGGTCAGTGTGAGCGTGGACGTGAACGTGGACACTTCCCGGAGAGGGTTGATCTCCGTGACCATAGAGAAGAACTACATGAAAGGTCAGTGTTCCATGGGCACTCGTGATCTTGAGCCATCGCTCCGGATTAGTTTATCGTCGTATGATGGCTAGATTGTTTCAGCTCTTTAGCTCGTCAGGCTTTCACATTTGGGAAAGCTACGTAGAGCTTCAATTCATTTTATTGTGTCAATCTTCATTCGTTCACTCACTTTCGTTTTATTGTAAATTCGTTGTTCCTGTTCTGATTTCTTCACAGGAGATGAGTCAGGGGCAGTGGCCGTTTACAGTGGAAGAGCCTCCGATTTCCCCGTGGGCGGTCAACTTAGCCAGATACAGCCTCTAGACGCGTTTGTGTTCGCTGGACCTGGAAACAAGCCGAGTGCCAACCTCACAGAGACTCTCATCCCAGGCAGAGAGCCCTACCAACTCAGCAACAGGCAAGGCACTAGGATTTCAAAAGTAAAACCACCCCCATTTGGATGCAGTACGTCCAAGAGATGGAAAGAATCAGTGCTAGTTTGGTGAAGCTCTTGACGTATTTGTAACATTCAATTCAAATTCAAATGTTTGAGTGTTGTGAAACACACGTAAACCGTGTTTCACTTGGAGAGGGTCAGCTCGTGACCACTGTTCCTCTTTGTTAATGCGTGTGTCATCGCTGAGGCTCTCGCTCACACTGACTCAAAGTAACTGTAATAGATTTTGACGTACCGCTCATATTTGAGCAGCAAGTTTAATTCACACCTCTCTGATGAAAATCGAGCGTCGTACAACGCGACTTTACTTCCACCACTCCAGCGACTTGAGGCTGCACTGGAGCGCAATAGGGTTTTGAGTAAAGTTCAAACACTTGCATGCTCACAATTACAACGCTAACATGCTGAAGATGAGCGGGTGTATTGTTTACCATGTTCACCAGCTTAGTTAGCATGTTAGCATGCTAACATTTGCCAATTAGCCGTTAACACAAAGGTTATTCGTCATAAATCAAAAATATTGGTCAAATTAAAATTTTGACCTGATGATGGTGCTGGAGGACGATCACCTAAGTTATCAAAATGTATCCTGACGGGGACGCTATTGAGTGTACCAAATGACATCACAATCCATGTAATAGTCGTGAAGACGTTTACTCAAACTTAAAATGTCAACCTACTGGTGGTGCTAGATGACAAGTCAGGGGATCACTAAAGTCAGTAGGGTTCATCCTCTGGGAACCATGAATGTCATGGCAAGTCATCCAACAGCTGTTGAGATATTTCAGTCTGTGTTGCAACGACCGACAGACTGACTGGCTTTGCCATCCTTTGAGCTAGTATCGCTAAAATCTATGAAGAAATGTAGCATTACAATTGTTTTTTTGTATTTCAAGACTAGATTATTGGAGAGCATGATTATGTCATTTTACTGCAAAGAATGAATGTTTCATACAACACAAACCTATTTTAATATTATAACCCTGCAAAATAAGGCTGAACTCGTAAGCGTTGTTATATTGTCAAATAATGATTTCATTATTTTGTCAGTTTGAGAGAGGGAGGCTTCGATCTGAGTCGCTGTGGTGTGGCCACCTGGGCCAGAGATCCCGGTGTCTTCTGGGAGGCCCCGCAAACTCCTGCACAGCCCAACCAGTGCCCCTGGCCTAAGATCTGCCCGCACAGTATCCGTGAGTGTTAGAATTTCCTTCATGAATTTGTATTTGATGCTTAACATGATTGAGATCTGTACGTTGTTTGACACAGCCTAAGTGATTCAGTCAACTCTGAAGAGAAAAAGGGTTTCAAGCTCACACTTTTTGCCGTCTCATAACTTTACATGCAGTAAGGAAGGGAATAGGTAACGCATGTCTGACTGACAGGCAGTAGAAAGATTATTAGGTCATGGCAATGACTTAATAATCATGTGTGGCCGTGAGATGATTGGAATGAGTCAGTCATCTTCATGGAGAGACTGTTGTTAATTGTTGAATACTTGCACCGTAAGGAGCTACAAGTATAAGCACGCAAACGTGCATACTTTCAACTCGATTTTTTAGTCGTCTTGAGGAACCTCTCAGAAAGAGATACGTCAAAAGCAGTGTGCTGATCTCTGAGAAGTTATAGATTCTACCCGTCACCAGCTGAGGAACCGAGGAACAAAGCTGCATCGCTGGGTCACGTATTGCAAATTAGCCACTGAAAGTTGGTGGGGGATGCTGCTCCAAGAAGGAACCGACATGAAAATAAATGAAAGATGAGGTATCTGGATTTGTCCAAATTTGACAGTGAAAAATAAGTCACATAAAATAGGTTACAAACTTCATATTTTAGACAGTTAAGATAAGAATATTAGGATAAAGCCCTAATGAGGTCGTGGTGAGTTTTTTTCTCAACTACTCTTTCCAAGGTCAGGAAAGGTCTTTGAACCTTAATATCCTTATCATTTAGAAAGATTAAGATCTTTTTGTATTACATTATTAAGCATGATGTGTGAGCCCTGCCCTGGGTTACACCCACATAAGATCTCCAGGTTAACCAAACTTAATTTGGAGTAGAAAACAAAAGGCTTTTAGTTCATCTTTAACCAGCAGTACGTCAGTCAGACACATTAAAGGAAATCCAATTTTGTGGGAAAGGCCTTGCTCTCTGAAGGAGCTCTTATTGAATACTCAGAAAGTCAACAATATCAATCCTTTCGCCACATCAGTAGGCGGTTGGGCAGGTGGAGGGCAGTGCAGCAGGAAGCAGTGCTGGTATGAGGGAATCAGCAGAGGATAATGATGAATCAACTATTCCTTTCACCTTTTAGCTGTACTGTTCAGGACAAACCTATGCCACTTAAGTTGAATCAATGTTCCTGCTTTCTGCTGAATGTGTTGACAGATTATTGTTTCATTAATATAAAAGCAGTGTGATCCTGAAAAATCTGTGATTAAGTAGCCATCCTACTGTGAACTGAGTATATTTGTTGGCTTCCTGCGTGCAACACAAATAAGCAGCCAATGTATTTATATTTCACTTTATACCAATAGCCTAAGCTTCTTTCTATGATAAATGGTAAAATAAGGGGACATCAGGTTACAACTTCACTGTATATATATAAAAAAACAGTCATAGTCTTTGATCTTATCATAACTAATAAATATTAACAAGTTAATAATAAAAAAACAATAACTCATAACAAACAAGTATTATCAAGTTAATATTTCTATTATATTCTATATATTCTATGCAGTATCATTATGCAATACTGCCATCTATTACCTCTTTTAGCTACTGTATTAAAGCTGTACTAACCATGAAATGAATGGAAAAATAATGTTCAACTCTATGGACTTCCCTTTTTATATTATTGAAATGCATTCTAAACAATGTGGTTGTCTCATTCTGCTATATCCTTCCTCATATGTCTTGCAACAGTGCTCTGAAATGCAGTCTTCCCTTTATGGAAATTTCAAATGTTTTTTTAAGAAGCTTAAGTGTTTGCACCCATCTCCATTATGTCAACAAATCCCTGTGGATACAATGAATCTGCCACAGGATTATGGCTTAGATACGCTTATTTGTTTTCTTGCCAATGAGAATACTCTCATACCTGTCTGATGTATATGAAGCTACAGCCAGCAGTCACTGAGATTAGCACTAAGACTGGAAGCACTTGGCCTAATACTGTCCAGCGGTAACACAAATATACCATCTACTGTTGCCTATCAGCATCTATAAAGCTCTTAAGTCATGTTATTTGATGTTTGTTAAATCCAAACCAAACTCAAAGTGAAGTAAAGTAAAACTATTCCTTTAACAGCAGCCAATTCATAGCTTCCTGTTGTGCTTTAGTGATTCCAGGAGGTACAGATTCCCCACCTCACCTCCCACCCTGGGGGAACAGTGACTTCCTGATCAATGAGCTGAACACTGACACACCTGGCGCAGCTGAGGACGGTGAGTACATCGAACTGTGGCACCCATCAGGACGCCGGGTCTCCCTGCAGGGCACCTGGATACTACTCTTCAGTGCACACAACAACAAACCCTACAGGGAGATCAGCCTGAGTGGACACTTCACCACATCGAAGGGCTACTTTCTGCTGGGAAGCGACAGGTTGGTGCCAGCTCCATCACTCCGCCTGCCTCCTAATACCATCCAGAACGGACCAGATGCGGTGGCACTCTATCGCAGCCCGTATGGTCCACCATCAGCTACACAAAGGGGGATCCCCACCAAAGGCCTGCTGGATGCAGTGGTGTACCGGCAGAGAGGATCAGACAAGGAGGCGCAGGAGCTGAGTAAAGCTCTGACCCCGGGACAGCTGCCCCTGCTGGAGGATCCGGAGGTTCTGCCTGGTGATGAGGCCCTCAGCCGCTGTAGAGGCCTTTACCCCTATGACCTGTCTGCTTTTTCAGTAAGTACAAAGTGTGCGAAGGTTTCAAAGGGCATGCTGAGATCAGTCAGTAGAGAAATGATTTTTCAAAATGGTAGAAACACAACTTTGTGGATAATAAAGAAGACAAATGCTCATTAAAACCTTAATTTCGGCCAAAGTACCAAACTTGAGGTATCAAAAACGCCGTCCACAAACCAATAGACTACATCCACTTCTTATGTACAGCTTTTGGTAACAGCAAGGCTAGCTCTATTCACAGGTCACAAAATCCACTTAGCGGCATCTCACGGGCCGGACTGTTTATCGGCCAAGTGCAGTGATTTCCCGGAGTCTTGTTGTCACCATAAGCGGAGACTCCAGGAAGTTGCTGTGCGTATTTCCCAAACTGTTAGAACTCTTCCTTTTAAATATTTGGCTATTTTTTTGTAGTCTTTTAGCAAAACAAAATGTGTTTTGTTCTATTGCGCTGATATTTAGTATTGATGCAGATGTGTCCTTATTGGATATATTGCAACCGTTAGAATCATAAATGTCTGAAACGCATCAATCAGGTGGCTCCACCCACGCCTCTGAGGGAGAACAGCTGCCCCCGACCCCCTCCAGCCCCTGAGGGTGTGGTCATCAGTGAGGTGGCTAGTGGCCATTGGACCAATCACAGCCAGCAGAGGGCCTTTGTAGAGCTGCACGGCCCCCCCATGACAGACCTGCGGGGCCTGGTGCTCTCCGTGTTTGACCAGGAGCGCAGTGGTACCGTCATTGCCCTTCCTTTGACCGGATCTGTTGACCAGGATGGATTTTACATCATTGGAAATGTCACTGGAGCAGGTGAGGACAGGAGGAGACCTTGTTGTTCAGGGATCGACCCTTTTTAGGAAGACAAAACTAAGAAAACTTCATTCCTTCAACCTCATACTTAATGACTCTCCCAACCTCTCTCTCTCTGTCCTTTCTCCTCTTCTTTTTCTTGTTTTGTACCCATTCCCATCCATCTCACTATACTCCTCCACCTCCTCTCTCTCCCGGATAGATCAGACTTTCCTGGAGGGCTCCACGGTGCCGGTACGAGGAGCAGTAGTCCTGTGCTATGACCTGTTCAGTGTCTGTAGAGCCGGCACTGCTCTGACAAATTCCAGTCTCCGAGATGTACTGGTGTTCAGTGAAAACCAGCAGCTGCTCTCCTCTCTGTCCACCACCAGAGGGAGACAAGTCATTCCAGCTGCCAGGTAAACGCAGAAAAAAAATCCAGCAACATGAATAACTGACAGCTTTTACATGTTTGAAGTCTTTAACCCAATTAAGGCTACAACCAGATTGCTAGAAATGTCACATAGAACCCTTCATCTAATTACTTTAATTGGGTTAAGGCCACCCATGGACAGATCCTGGTCAACGACTTTGGTTCCTGTTTTTTTAATTCACAGCTGGTTCTCTTTTAACGAGGGGAAATTACCATGGCAACTAATGCTGCGCCGCTAACCAGGGCCGGTTAAACTGTCCAGACAAATAAATCAAAAAAGGCCTGCCTCCAAACCAGTCAATATTCTATGTAATTATCTGACAGGATTCTGACAGATTACGAGTGGCAATACTAAGAAATATGTTTAAACACCTTAATTCACTTCACCATCTGTTAATGAAATCAGCATGAAGCTGTGTCAGGGAACAAAGGAGAAACCCTTTTAGAGTTTTCATCCAGGTGGGAAATGTTTGAGGCAAAACAGTTAAATCGGTCACAATTAACTAGGGATGTAGGTGGAGGGGGGCAGCATCTACCACCCGCTAACAAATTTCCTGGGGAAAGCTCTTGATTCCTGACTGTGATTGTGTAAGTGTTGGCAATATACAGCAGCACTCATATTCCATCACTGCAGCTCAAGAGAACGCGAGGTGGCTCTGCCAACAGACAGTGTTGTTATGGAGACAATAAGATGATGTTGTGAATCCAGTTTAACAGAGTAACTTTACATCCAGGTACATGAGACTGATTATCCAGGATCACCAAATTTAGGCTTGATGAGAGCCAGACTAAGCTTGTCATACGAGCTCCAAATGATGCATTCATGCAAAGTTTAAACATCGCGTAGGGCATTTGAGTGGTATGCATTTCTGTGTATTAAAATAATCTATGTAAATGTTGCAAAATATATTATTACCTTAAACTAATTGGTATGCATTCAAACCACCATCTGCTTTGCTTTATGTCTTTCTAGGCAGACTTTGTTTTGTGACTTTATCATCCCTATTACCGCTGCATGTGTATGTTTGTATTCATACATGTATTGCATGTGCAGGTCAGTGGAAGATGGTCCTGTTTCACTGAGCCGGTGTTCGTGCTGCGAGGTGAGGAGCCCCTCCTCCTGGACAAGCTCCTCGCCCACACCTCACAGCACCAACCTCTGTCCAAGCTCCGCCTTCTCAAGTCACATTGACCTTTGCCTCGGACCCCTGTCCAGTGATTGGCTGGAGCAGTCGGCAGGTGAGGCGTCATAACTTCGACTTAAATTGAATTGTCTGAAATGTGAAAGTGAATCAAATATGGTGTACGGATAGATGGTGTCATGTTGAGAGATTGGAAAGCCCTTCTTTTTTTTTACACATAAATATACTACACATGAATTCAAACATTGCTTACACAACTTTGAAAAAATACAGCAATAAGGTATGTCCCAGTTCCTTGTTGTTAGGATGCGTACCAAATTGCTGGGATCCCATATTGTTTGATCCCAGCTGGGGACACTGTCAACAACAACAATAAAATGAATGTACAGCAATGAAGATAAACCCTTAATGTGGGAATTATTGTAAAACTGAACTTTTTTTATTTAGTTTTCTGTAAAAATGTAGTTTTCTTTGTCTAATAGTCACAGTAAATATGCCTTTTATAAATGCTGACGTCGTCTTCCCTGTTTCAGACTGCAGTGGTCTGATCCAGGGGAAGAAGGTTGCGGATGTGGCTGACTACCTGGAGCAGAAGTGCCACTGTGGCATCTCTGCTTTGTATCTCCAAGGTGAGGCACTTCCACTCAATATTGATAGAAATTGTCGCATTTGGCGGGTTTCTATAAAAGAAAGGGCTTGTCCGTTTAGTGAATTGGAACAAAAAAGATTAAATGCCGCTGACACTCTGAGGGAGAACTGGATGTTGCTGTTACCATGGAGTTGTAAAGTAGGGATTATTGAGCTGTTATGTTGTAGAGTCCATAGATTCAGAGAGTGTATTGTGGTAAGTGATTCTCACAGAGGGACATTATTTATAGACAGACAGGCTCAGGTGTGACTATTACCTGGACATTAACACATCCTGCATCCCTCATCTACATTAAGTCATAAAATGCCATCCTGTTTCCCATTTACAGAATCTACCAAGCTAAACGCCTGTCCTGAACACTTTCATATGTAGATAATAAAACATTTGTCCGTCTCTGCGCGCTCAAGGGGCCAACTTCTCCTGCGTGTCTGGGTGGCTCCGAGTGTGGGGGAACATCCAGGCGCTGTCGGACCATCAGAAGGCCCTCATCATCCAGACATCGCACATGAAGCCCTCATCTGCACAGGGAGACGTCTGCTCTGCTCCAACCACAGACCGTTACACGAGCACAGGTTAGCGCCAACAAAACGCCAGCCGGTTTATGCTGAAGATGCTATGTGTCACAGCTAGAAGCTAATCAGCTAAATCAACTGATTTAATAGTCTGCTGTAAAAATCCAGCTTGTTTAACCTCAGTATGGTCCCGAAGGTCTTAAAACACGGTGAATGAAACCAAGCATGGCAGCCAATCCCTGGTGGTAAATCCTCTCCCAAATATGTCAAAATGAGCTCATGAGTTGTAGATTTCATATGTAATGAAATATGTGGTTAGACATGTTGTCGTGGTATAAAAATAAAGGATTGAATTGTGGTAATATCTGCCAGATCCGGCATGGTCGTGTTCATCGGAGCTCATTAAAGTTGCTGCAGATGTTTTACAACAAAGCAAACTGCAGGTTTCGCCGTTAAAGTGAAATATGTGATTACAGACTGAAAATAGGAGACACAATTCAAGGCTTTAGGTGAGAAAATCCGATGAAGTGAGCTGACTATCTTTCTGTCCATGAGCTTGTAAAATCTGAAGGAAACAGAATCTGTGGCTGCTTTTAAAGTTTCATCAGGATGTTTTCATCCCCATGTTGTGTTTAAATGTGTTAACTTGTTCAGAAAGTGTAACTGAGATTTTATTTGACTCTCTCCTAGCGTCTGCCCTGGGGTTACAGATAGGGCTCATAATAGCAGTGCTCCTGCTGCTAGGACTAGGAGCTGCTCTGTTCACGTATTTCTACAGGAGGAGGTGAGAACTTCTATTATTCTCCTCATCTCTCTCTGGACTGCTGGATGTGCATACTGATCACAGATATTTCTAACTACCTCTTTTCATCACGTCAACAGCATTTCAATTCTATATTCTTTATTAGTTTGCTGGAAATCATCACAAAGCCAGATCATCAAAATTCGTTTAATCTGTTGACTTGTGACGCTCCTTTCGATTACACAGTGATTGAGTGGGAATAGGATATTTGAAAATAAGTGAGTGTAATTGAGAGTCTATAATGCTCATTTATCTGAAGATGTGTTTCTTTAAGATTGATACCACTCTCATGTCTGTACGGTTACGGTACAAATAAAACTACAGCCAACGGAGGATTATCTTAGCGTAGCATAAAGACTGAACGCAGGAGGAGACAGCTAGTCTGTCCAGAGTTTAAAAACATATATAGCAGCTTACAACCTGTTAATTAGTGAGTTTTAGAGGTGCTGGTAGTCAGATTTGTTTACATTTAGGGCGGAGACAAGCTACCTGTTTCCCCCTGTTTCCAGGCTAATCTAAGTGATGTTGCTTGATATTTAAAGAAAACACATTGTATCACTATAAGTTTCAGGTAATAAACATCCATACATTTTGTCTGTGTGGCTTTAATCCATATTTCAGTTTGTAGAACAGCACAAGACCCTCTTAATTGTCTTCACATTGTACAACGTAGGACAGTCATAAAGGGAGTTTGTGGTCGAGATACAGATTCCTCAGCCGGCCCGTAAACTTGCCCCTTGATGTTTATCCTCATTGCTCTGTTCACCTGTGTGTGTGACTCAGAAATAGATCAATAAAATTCACAACCGTTAACTTTCTGTAATTTACGGTTGAAAGTTATTCTGGGAAATCCAGCGAATCACAGACTGAAGTAGTGGTAGTAGAGTGGCAGCAGAGTGGGGGCAATCAGAAGCTAAACCATGAAACTCCTGAAGTACTTTGAGTGACTGGAAACGAGTTGTGTAGTAGTGTCTCTGAAAGAGTTCAAACTTGATTGTGAATGTGTGTTTGTTAATACCGGTGTCTCGATTATATTCTCAGGCGCCCTCTGGACTATTACACCATGGAGCTGAGTGAACATGCGGAGGGACTGGCCGATCTATAATCCAGGCGTCTGGAAGTGCTCGTGTGCGTGGGAGGACTTCAGCAGAGAGAGGGAGGGGGGGGGGGGGGGTTCAGAGGTTCATTTGACCTGTGCGTGAATAATTGTGCGGTTGTTTTGAAACAAGTGCCACAACAAGTGTCCTTCTGTGTGTCTTTGGAAGATCGCTGACGAAATGACTCGTACTTGTCTGTTAACAGCATGGTTGGATCCGGTGTGTGTGACACTTATAATAGGCACTTATAATAGGCAACCCATGACATATTTTTCTAAAGGTGGGTGTACAACCTTTGCCTATAAACAGTGCTGGTTACTACTTTTAAAGGAAAAGGAAGATAAAAAGGGAGGATTTTATTTTATTTTTTATTACTTGAGTCCTAAATGGTCATTTTTCTTGACTTGTTTGTTACTGTGGAAAAAGCCTTTTAAATTAAAAAGTTTAAACAACCATGCTATGCAGGAAGCTCTATCAACTAAATGACCTTCATCACATTCTCAGCTGGTGCGGTGTTTTAACAACCAACTTCATAACCAAGATAATATTCGTCAAGCTCACATTTAGTCTTCAAAACGATCGACTTCCTGCTTTGTTTTCCTGCTACTTGCTGTAAAAGTCCATTTTAGGCTCTAGTCTCTCAAAGGGCTTGATTGTCTTTTAAATGTGAATGTCTTTAGCTAACTTGTGATGAGTGTCTGTAACCACTTTTGTATGCTTACTTAAAAGCAAACTGTTTACATTTTCTTGATCGAAAAATTTGAAAAAGGAATGTGAGGGAGCAATTTCTTGAATGAAGAGTATTTGTTTTCTAGAAATGAGAGATTGCTTAAGAAAATCAGAACTACTTTATGTTTCACTTGTGTTTTTTTAGTGGCACAGAAACTCTCCTGTGCCTTTGTACTTATTGTACTTATATGTGTTATTTGGTCAGCTGATTCCTCATTTATTTGAGAGAAAGTACAGCCATCTCTGCTGCAGCCATAAGTGTAAATACTATGGATATGTTGTTAGTTATTCTCAGGGTGGAGCAGTTATCGCCAATCTGAAGGAATAACTTATTAAAATACAGAGACTAGTTGGGTTCAGAGCAAAACATGAATATTTTGATTGGTTAAGTTAAATTCATTCCACTTTTTTGAAGAGATTCAAAACATATACAAAGTTTGAAAATAATCCTAAAATTGCCAATACAAAGTGTCGTTAAATAATGTGTAAGCCTTGATATGCTCTATTTTTAATATAGTTGAAGTGTCGCGTACCTTGTAATGTTGCCTTTCTCCTCCGCTGTAGTGCACAGAATTTGAATTTGTTTGCTTTAGTTGTCTTTGTGAGGAAACTTCTATATGTATAGGCTTCGTGTCAAATGGTACATTTCTAAACAAAAACAATTATTCCAAAAGCAGGAGGAAATTGCACCACAAGATTACATCCTATATAATATATTGACATGCAAATGTGCTGACTCTTGACTAAGATGTGAGATATGTTCTCACTGAAGAAGCTATACAATACTGAAGACAATGTAACACTGCTCACAGCACTTGTTAATATGCACTGGCAACAATCAAACGAAGTGGAAAAGAATGAGATCAAGAGCAGCAAAGTTCAAATCTAACACAATTGCAAGAGAAACCACAAACCCTTCAATCTTTTTGGGGACTAAAAAGTCTCTGTGTACGTGCAGAACACAAAACCGTGGAAAGAAAACTTTGTGTCGTCTGCATCCCCAGATTGCGATTTAAAAGCGTTCTTTGCCTTCTTCCAGTTCATTTCCCCGTTTTCCTTCCAATGTCATGCACTTGTAGCAGGTTTGAAATAAAATACTTCCGCAGATGTGCAATTTGTGTAGTTTCACAGTTGTTTTTTGACTTATCCTGTGTCCTGTGTTCTGCCCTGTGACAGCTTTCTCTTGGATATGCTCCACTATCATCCCTCAGTTAGTCCTTAAATATGTAATTATTATGATTTCTGGACAATCACCTCCCGCTGCTCTCCGGGAGAAGATGCACTTACAAACTACTTTTATATTTGTTTCAATGTGGTGGTGTATAATTCGAGCAGGTACATTCACTCAGCTCTACTGCGATTCACTTTGTGCTCTGCGGTTCATACATAATTATGTATGATTTGCTTGAGATGTGTACTTCCTGCCGTCAATAATGTAGAGAATCCTATCTTTTGCGCTGTACAATTTTCGAACGAGCAACATTGTTTATCACTTTTCTGCAGTAGAACTTTCTGATGATGCATTTGAAACATGAAGCTCTTTATCCTTCCCTCTTGCAAGCCTGTAAGTATATGTCTCATCTCAGCTCTCATTTGTGGTTCAACACCAACTGCACAGTCGAGTATCTGTCAAAATAGAGAGGACTGAAGCGTGGTGAAACTGAGGCCTTGCGTGCCAAACATAAGTAGGTTTTTTTTTTTCTTTCGGTCTTGTCACTGTTCAACCTGCTAACCACAGCACAGGAAGGCGTGTTAGATAGACAGGAAGGAGCTGCAGCATGAAACGGTATCTCCAGCAACAGTACTGACTTATGAATCGACGGCTGCTGTGTGTTTGTGACTCGTTTAATTAGCTCGCTAGTCCTCCATTAGGGTTTAACTTCGTTGAGATTCCTCCAATTCACACTGCTTTTGTGAGAATCATGGCGTTACTGCAGAAAACATCTGGGTGGGCAGCGTTTTACATCCTTTGACACATTCAGACAACTCAACAAGCCCAAGGTGAGTCATCTGAGCGGTGTGCGTTGCATAATGCCCTGTATATTATTAACCTTCACAGCTACAGAACAATTGTTAAACTGACTGCAGCCATAACTGTTAACTGTCCAGGCCAACGGAAATGGAATAAATAAGATCTTCATCTCTTTTACTCATTTTACCATAAGCTTCAATACTTCTGATATATTGGCACCTCATTGGCATGTTTTGTATAATTTGTCTACAGTAACAGTAGTATGTTATTAAGTGGTTAGGGCTATTAAGTGTGTCTGTAAACTTAACAACGGAAGCTGGGTTGAGTACATCCGAGTATTTTAATCGGCTTCCTTTTGAGAAGCAACGTGAACAGCAACAAACCACACAGGAAGGCATTACCATTTCCCGTTTTGTCTTACTGAAACCTCAAGCATAATTTGAATTTATGTTTGCAGTACTTTCACTGCATCTTGTGAATTGAATCGTAATAATAATAAACCTTATTAATGTGGCCATTTCATACAAATAGATGCAGTACAATGTGCTTTGCAAAAGAAAAAAAATGAATGAGGAAAGATACAATAGATGGTCTCAGGCCAGTCAATTAGAGCTTTCCCAGTTGTGCTGAAGAGTGCAGAGTAAAAGTAAAAAATATGTTTTTGATGAAATATCATAATTATATACTTCAATTAGCTTTTTCACATATGTACAAGGATTGTCGTTAAGGTTTTACAGCTTCCGGCTATGATAAATGGTAAATTCTTTGAGATAGTTTAAAGAAGACGTGCTTTTCAGGCCGGCGGGTTTCAGGGTCCAGAGGGATGCATCTTGTAAATTAATATATACTCTCTGTATATGCACAATAGCCATCCGTTTATCAAATGTGTCTTGAATTCAAAATAGATCTTGACATTATCAGTGAAAGCTTTAGAACAAATTGGGATGTTGTTTTTCGACAGACATACTGAATCGCTATTGCATGACTTAATACACAATATAAGCATTAAGGGTTATGAAGCATTAAGTGTTTGGAAGATATTGAGGCTTCGGTTAATTTTCTCACCTCCCTTCATAACAGCCTGTCATGCCCAGTAAGTAATGTTATTTTGTATTGTGCAGACACGAGTCTGAGGACATAAATCATCCGACTTTCTGATGGAGAGGAAGACACATTATGATTCTATCCTGGACCGAAGCAAACGCATCGCGTGGCAGGACGACTGCTACGTGGATCTTCAGTCTGCATCCTGCTCGGTCTCTTCACAAGCAGAAACAGAGGGTAAGAGTCTGCTGAACAGGTACCGAATCATGTACCGTTGGCTTTGGAGCGGTAAATGACACAAGTGTGACAGGTATTTAAAAACATAGACAATATAACAATAACAATATTAAAAAAAAACTGTAACAGCAACCAGTCCTGACTCTAGACTGGGTTCACCCTCTGAAGTCTAGAGGGTGAATAAGAGGATGATGAAAGTAAAAAAAAAGAGGAATGTGTGGTCCTGACAGTAAGATGAGGACAGTCAGTAGCCGTCAATGGAAATGTACCAGTAATAATAAGAATATCATTAAAAGGAAGTAAAAACCTGAGGTAAAAAAGACAAGTACCACATACTTTAATTTACAACAGAGCCAAAAAAGTCCATAATACTGAAGCTCAATTTTCACTTCTGATTAATCTTCAGTTATTTTAACGTTATCATCCATGTCTCTTATCATGAATATTAACCACAGAGGTGACATAATATTTTGATCTACAGAGCAACAGGAGCTGTGATTAATTAAATCTGATTGAATGACGAGTTGTCCTTCATGGTTAAAGTTTGGTGGTGATTTGAAGGCAAATGGTGAAAACTGTTGGAAAAATAAAAAGGACCAGCTTCCTCAGTCAAAAGACCAAAACAGCAGGGGTAGTTCAGATCGTGAAATTATAAAATCAGATGGTAGATGTCAACTTTTTCAAAGACAAAATTGGTTGGAGTATGTTTATGTAATTTAGTCCTTTTTTTTTGTTTTTTTGTCATGTCGACAAGAAACTTTGATCGTTCTCAAGAATTAGTAACTATAAATGCCTAAACTACCTGTAAGGTTCTTTTTGAAACACTAATGAAGCCTAATCTGAACATTGTCGAGTTTGCAAAAAGTGCTTTTTAATCTTTAATTTGCCCGGAGAAGATGGGGTGACTTGCTTTGCTCAATTTTCCAAGGATATTTTAAGGAAATCTATGTCACATTTGACAAAACAAATGTTCCTGGCAGATACTCATGTCTCAGGTTTGTATAGCTTTTGAATTCAAGACTCACTTTTTAATGTCAGTGGGATTATAAGTGAAGTGGGAATGAACAATGACCAGTCTGGGCAAACAAGTGTTTTCTATTTTTACTACAGTGCTTTACTTCTGATATCTTTAAATTTCACCTGGGGTTTTTTGAATGCATCATTGACAAAGAATAGTTTATTTGTATTGTTAAGTGAAGTTTGGAAAGGCTGTGTGGTGGTGTGATGTGGTGTCATTACACTTTGGGTAATGCTGTCATCATATGTCATAAGCACTGATGATAATTGCTGGCCCATGATAATTGCTGCAGAAAAGTTAAAGTGCTGGTGTGTTCAATTTAGGTCTCAACCGGTGATTAAATTTACTTTTGGAGTTCAGAAAAAAGACTGTGGGAAAATCTTGAGCTCTTGTTGTTTGGGTTATTCATTTGGCTGTTACACAGTATGTTAAGTGTTTTTTGCCTTGAATTACTGCATACCTCACTCCTGAGTAAAAATGTGGATTGAGGCGGTACAAAGGCAATTCATTATATATAACAACAAAAGTGCTTACAAATTTGATGAACACCAACATTATTCTATGACACAAAACTAAAATTGGGAACAGCATTTGATATCTACTGCACAGATTCTGGATCATAACAGTGTTTGTGAAAGTTTACACAGTTAAGTGTCTGAGTGCTTCTTTGAGGTTATTATGAAGCATCATGGTATGTTATAGTTAACAACAATATTCCCTGAGTTGTGGGATCCAGAGAAAGCAATAGGTATTGTTTTCTCCACGAGGCTTCTTACATGCTTCTTAAGGATGAATGAGGAATGAATGCTATAGGAATGTGTTATGGTAATGAAGGTAAACAAGAGGCTGTATGAGTGCTAACGTTAACCATTTTACGTTCACCATTTTAGTTTAGCACGTTAGAATGCAAAATCAGTAGGATTCATCATGGATCATGAATATCTGTATCAGATTTTGTGCCAACCCATCGAGTAGATGTTGAGATGTTTCAAAGAATATGTGAATATTTTACCTTGCTGGTTGCAAGTTTAGTCATAGGAGTTTTTGCTTATCCAAATCGAGGATCTAAGGACAAGGGGTGTCATATAGTATACAGATTGTAATGCGCCTTGAGGTAAATTTGCAAATATATAAATAAAATTGACATGACATAACTTTATCTCTCAGGATCACATATGTCTGTGCAACATTTCATTGTAATCCAGTAGTTGTTGCAATATTTCAGCCTGAAACCAAAATGGTTTGCCAACCAACCAACCAACCAAGCAACAGACAGACAGACCAACATTGCCCTACATAGATGTCAGGCAATGAATTGTATAAACCCTCAGAAATAAGCTGTGAAGGATAAAGGTATGTTATGAGATGATCAACATAAAAATCCTTTTTATGGAAGAAGTCATAAAATGAAGAGGATGGACCTGACCATACCTACATCATTCATAGTAAAGATTAGGAAAGGAAAAGAGGATTAGTCTGTTATTTAATATTACAGGTATTTTGTATCTTGATTACCCAACAAAAGAAAAAGCAAAGTACAAATTAAAAAATATATATAACTTTGATATTCATGGGTATATGAAGCAGTAGATGCCATCTTAAACCCTCAGACTATAACAGACTAATGTTTTAGGGATTGACAAAGGATGAATCAACGAAGTCTGACAAAAAGATAAAAATAAAGAGTCTCACCATATTTTCCTACTGTACATCAGAAAGGGTTGTTCTAGATCCAAAAATTGTCTTTGTTAATTAT
Organism: Ophiodon elongatus; assembly: GCA_016806645.1. Taxonomy (NCBI): domain Eukaryota; kingdom Metazoa; phylum Chordata; class Actinopteri; order Perciformes; family Hexagrammidae; genus Ophiodon; species Ophiodon elongatus. The sequence goes on along the minus strand of JACSYO010000928.1, from coordinate 161,523 downwards.
CCCTAGAACAGGTTTTATCTGTGCTCTGTTTTTGTTTTAGATCTTGACTGGCTACAAAAGAATCAAGACCAGCTGCAACGCTTCTTTACAACCTCCTTCCTGGAGGGGATGTTAGCCCACCTGAGAAAGGTGGATGTGGTGAGTTCAGCTGAGGAGACCAAGATCAAGGAAGTGGCCCGGCTGCACGACCAGGTTAACATGCTCATAACTATTGTCACTGGCAAGGACACTCAAAGTGCAGATGCTCTGCGGGACTTCATAGAGAACTCAGATTCTCCGGTGGCCCAGCTCATCATCAACTACGGTAAGGGGCTTAAATGGGATTTGCTCTCTGTGTATGTCTTTCTTTTAAAGGGTGAAGATGATCAAGTGATGGCCGGGATAGTGGTTTGATACATGAATCTTCTTAACAGCCTTTTAGCACCAAATATGATGCATCCTGTGTTTGAATGTGTTTGGTGCAACGTGCTTTCCAAGGAGTTACATTTTACACACTCTTGGGATAAAAACACAACATGAATACAATCCATTTCCTTGGATTCAACGACGTGGTAATCAAAAATGAAATACTCTGAGCCAATTTCCGTTTCTGCAGATTCCATGGTGAAGGACCACAAAGAGGTGCTGCTACGACGATATGAGCAGTACAGAGACAGAGATTCAGTCAGCTGCCCCAAACTGAACATCCCCTCAAGAACCTTACTTCTGGTCGATGGACTTTCCGACATCCAGCAAAAGGAACATGACTTAATGCAGGTGGGGGCGACTCGAGGCAGGAAAAGAAATCATCTCAGACAGCTGGGCCTGACCAAACTCTTGGAGCCCCTGACACGGGTCAGTTTACCTCCACGGGTCTCCCTCACAGTCGGGGTGGCTGGTATCGGAAAGACAACCTGGGTCCGACACTTCATCAGACAGTGGAGCCAAGGGGCCATCTGCACAGACGTGAGCTTCGTCTTGCCTTTCACTTTTTGTGAGCTGAACTCACTGGAGAAAGTCTCTGCTGAGAAGCTGGTGAAAATGGCTTTTCCTCATGTAGCAGACCCCAGTGTGGTCCTGAGCAGCTCCTGCCGCACACTGCTAATACTTGATGGTTTGGACGAGTTCCGCTGCACTTTGAATTTCTCCGATGCAGCTCCTTGCAGCGATCCAAAGAAAGAAGTGTCCATCGATGACCTAGTTACTAACATCATCCGGGGTAATCTGCTCCCTGATGTGGCGGTGTGGGTGACCTGCAGGCCAGGAGTGGCCTCACTCATCCCTGGAGGATTGGTTGACAGGGTGACTGAGATCCCAGGATTTAGCCCGCAAGACATCCAGCTCTTCCTAAACCACCACTTCTCTGAAAGGGACTTTGCCAGTAAAATATGGGCGCACTTGGAGTCCCATAAGATCCTCATGGTGATGTGCTACATTCCATGCATTTGCTGGATCGTAGCTGATACTCTGACGTACATCATGCAGAGTGAAACACAAGAGAACCTTCCAAGGACTTGTACTGAGCTATACGCTCACTTTTGTTCCATGAAGGCAGAAGTAGGTGAACCAAGAGGCAGGGAGCCTGTAAAAATGGAGCAGCTCCATGGGAGCAATCGTAAACTGCTGGGGAACCTTGGACGACTAGCATTTTATGGGCTCCTCAAACACAAGTACACCTTCAGCGAGCAGGACCTCAGGGCCTATGGTATAGATCTCCTGTTAAGTCAGTGCAGTCTTGGTACTGGAGTTCTTGTTCGGGAGGAGTTGGCCATACACACAACATACCGCTTCACTCATTTGACTCTGCAGGAGTTCCTTGCTGCTACTTTTTACCATATCTCCTCCAAGCGGGCCATCTTTGACTTATTCTCAGAGAGCACCATGTCTTGGCCCAAGATTGGTTTCCAGAACCACTTAAGAAGTGCCTTTCAGCACTCGCAACAAACCGAAGACGGTCACTTGGATGTGTTTGTGCGCTTCCTAACAGGCCTGCTGTGCCCAGAGGTACTGAAACCTCTCGCTGGGCTTCTGGCCCTCGGAAAAGATGATGGAAATCAGAAGGCGTGGGCAGCAGGGTTCTTACAAGGCCTCTTGGAGAGCGGGGGTGCGGTGGTGTCCCTGCGTGCAGTCAACCTGGCTTATTGTTTACATGAGCTGCAACACACAGAGCTGTTGCGGAGTGTAGAGGAAGATTTACAGCTCTGTAGCCTAGCAGGGAAGCTAACACGGGCTCACTGTGTTGTGCTAGGCTACCTTCTGCATGTGTCTCCAGAGTGCAGTGAACAGACCAACCTTACAGGCTCTCTGAACTACGCAACAGTGAAATGTTTGCTCCCACAGCTGCTGTACTGCAGCTATCTCAGGTCAGAAAAACACCATCATCTCCCTGTAAACTAACACTCAGACAAAAGATTGACGGGTGAAACCTCTCCCTTATCTACGCAACAGGTTAGAGAATAATCACTTCAAAGATGATGTCATGGAGTTGCTGGGAAGCCTCCTGAGTGCCAAAGACTGCCATATCCAGAAGATGAGGTGAGATCACATTTACTTTTCAGCAAACATCATATGAAGCTGCGGAGGTGATGATGCATGTGATTGACATTAATATTTTGTACATGTGTGTATATGTGATGGTGACCTCTTTTATTTATTCCCTCAGTTTGGCAGAGAATGCCATCAGTAACAAAGGTGCCAAAGCCCTGAGTCGAGCCCTTTTGGTGAACCGGACGCTAACCTCTCTCAAGTGAGATGCCTTTGACCTTTGACTGAATTAAGTGATCGGCCATAACCTTTTGAATTCCTGAGGGAAAACTTGTGTGCTTCTCTTGCATATTTCTTTAGATAACAATTCTGTCTCATTTACTGCAGCTTTAAAGCTATAAGTCACATTTTGTGCTCATCTTAAAGTCCCTGATATACAATACTCAATTCTTTGTCTTCACAAATATGCATTGCTACATAGTATTTCCATTATGATTCTTTATATCATCTTACCAGCTATTTATTTATTAATATATATAATACTTTAGTCTCCGAAACAACAACATCGGCTCTAAAGGTGCAAAGTTCCTGGCAGAGGCACTGAAAATGAACCAAGTCCTGGTATCAATCAAGTGAGTAAATTTGCCTTTGATTTTAGTTCATACAAACAATTATCCCACAAGATATCAGTGCAACACTTTAATTTGGTCTACTGGCTCAATATCCACCAATCATCAGCTTCCAGAACAATGCAATTGAGGAGGAAGGTGCTCAGGCCCTTGCAGAAGTTCTGCACTGCAACCGCAAACTGGTGTCTCTGAAGTGAGTAATGTCTGCCTTTCCCTTGTTAATTTGCATGTCCAATGTGTGTATTGTGTGTGTGTGTGTGTGTGTGTGTGTGTGTGTGTGTGTGTGTGTGTGTGTGTGTGTGTGTGTGCGTGTTCATGCTAACAATGAAGAGTATTAAGTAATGTTTTCTTACATGCATGTAATGATTCAGCATACGGAAGAATAAAATTGGAGCGGGAGGAGCCAAAAGGATTGCGGAGGCACTGAAGTCAAACCGGACTCTCACAAAGCTGATGTAATCTTAAATTGATATATTCACTGTGCTGATTTTGATAATTTCATATTATGTGCAATTATGCAAACCTGTTTTTACATTTATATTAGATTAAAGACTAAAAGCTGTTCTTATTTTCTTGTGTGTAGATGTATGTTTACATATATACTAGCTCAGTAATATACTAACTTGGGGCTTGATTTGTTGATACAAAAGGCTTCATGCTAAGATAGCATAAATAATACTGTATTACAGAGCCAGTAATTGGATCACATACTGATCGTGAAGATTGATGATTTAACTTTTTCTTAATGTGTCCAGTCTATTTCTGTTCTCGCCTGCAGTCTTTGTAGTAACCAGCTTGGGGACAGAGGGACAATCGCTCTGGCAGAGGCTTTGACAGTCAACCACACTCTGCTCTCACTCCAGTCAGTACTTTGTGCACAGAGGAGTGCATTATAGCATTATCCCTCACTTACTATTCAAAAGTCTACTGCTAATGTATTTTAACATTGTGGTTCGTTACACTTTTGTTCACATACTGTGCATCAATGACAGTTTGTCTTCCAAGTGATTTACTACCGATGTGTTGAACCTTTCTTTTGGCAGACTTCAGAGTAACTCAATCAGCAACAGGGGGATGACAGGCTTAACCAAAGCACTCAGGCTGAACCGTGGCCTTATCTCCTTGAAGTAAGTATATAACTTTGGCTAAGACACCTCTGATCAGTTTAAGAAAAGTGCCATCTCACATTTTCTTGACTTGAGTCAACCTTATTAGAGTGATCACTCTTTTAAGTAGTAGATTGACAATCTGGGAACTATGTTCTTCCCTTTCTTACTGAGAGTCAGTTTAGAGTATTTATAAAACTCTCATATCTGTCCGGTAAGCATATTTGTTTTTCATAGGAGAAACAGAAGCAGAGTAGCATGCCGTCGCCATTTGAGGAAAAACTCATTTGTGCCCGGTAAATAGAGGATTGACATGATGTCCGGGCTTAGCTATGTTCCACTAGTTTAGTTTAAGGCCCATGTCCAATGTCCACACCCACGGACTCACAGACTTTGGGGTGCGTTCCCACAAAGTCTGTGACGGTGTAGTGTAAAGTGCTTGAGCGCTCTCTGGCTGCCACTTTGAGCCCTTTATGCACACTTTCCCTAAGCCTACATTTCTGCAGACTTTGCCAAAGGGAATTACCCACAATTCATAGCATTATTGCATTAAACACAGGGTTACCAAAATTAAAAAAAAATAAGCTCAGAGATGTAAAAAAAGTAAACAAAGAGGACACCACATGTGTTCAGTCTGGCATATTAAATTAATAATAAGGATTTAAGATTGTAGATTAAAAACAAAACATTAAATCAAAACATGAAATCAGGGGAATGCAAGCAGAGGCTATATTACACACCGGTCATTTCTTTTAATTTTGCTTACTGAAGCTGTCGACAGATTATTTGACAAATACCTCGTCTCCTAAGGTCAAACCAAATCAAGCAGAAAAAAAGTCAAATAAAAACCTTGTTACAAACATTGGCATTGGGCCTAACTCTTTTGTGGAGCTTGTGATCTAGCCCTCAATGATCTAGGGCTTATGGGAATTGGTGATTGTTAAAAGCTGCTAAAAATAAACAAAATAATATTATAGACAACAATGTTATATTTGTTATTATTGCTATCCTTATCTTATCCTTTTGTGTGTTATTATAGATGTCAACGAGGTTTTCTTACCATTGTAACAGAACCCTGAAGTTCTGGTTTCACTTCAGCTCTCTGTACAGCTACAGCCAGCAGCACGTTAGCTTAGCTTTAGAGCTTTAGAGCTTTAGAGGTGCTGGTAGGGGCATTTTGACACCGTTGGGCAGAGCCAGGCTAGCTGTTTCACCCTGTTTCCAGTATTTATGCAACGCTAAGCTATTAGCTAAGCAGCTGCTAGCTGTAGCTTCATATTTAATGTATCGATGTTTGAGTGGTATTAGTCCTTTTCATCCTAAACCTAATTCTCATAGAAAGCAAACAGTGAGATTGTTGCGAAAACGTGTCACTTATTTTCCTTTTATGTACGTTTCTATCTGTCAGTTTAAGAGAGAACTCCATAGGGGTGGAGGGAGCAAAGAACATGGCCCATGCCCTCCATGAGAACAACTCTCTACAGGACCTCGAGTGAGTCACACCTCATTAAAAGCATTGTGTGGAGTAATTCCCCACAGAGGCATAGAAATATTCGACTGTTCAGAAAATGTCATTCCCCATACTGTGGTATGTCACTTTGGGCTATTGTATGATGTGAAACCAGAAAATCCTGTGAGATTACTGAATGAACGCTGTGGTTTTTTTTTTTTTAAGAATGGTGATATTCAGTTCAAATTGAACTTCAAAGCATTAATCTACTCCAGTTTTTATGATAATTTCTATTATCGCCAAGTTACCCAAATAAATTAAGTGGAATTTTCACAGCCATGTGTTTTGTGTGATTGAAAACTGATGTTGCAAAAGCACTGAAAGACTTTGAATCACTCTGAATTTTGACATTACTATAACACCTAACTTGTTGTGGTGAGGATTGTGTGATTGCTTTTCTACTGTGTGTTTATTGGTGTGTGTGTGTGTGTGTGTGTGTGTGTGTGTGTGTGTGTGTGTGTGTGTGTGTGTGTGTGTGTGTGTGTGTGTGTGTGTGTGTGTGTGTGTTTGTATCTCAGTCTCACAGCCAACCTGTTGCATGACGAAGGGGTTCAAGCTATAGCTGGCGCGATCAAGGTCAATCGCGGCCTCACCTCTCTGCAGTAAGTGAGGCTTTTAAATACAAATGCAACAAGCACATAAACTGTATAGACGCACAGCTGAGCCTGCGAGTAGTTCAAGCATCACCAGCCTCGCTCGCTTTAAAAATATTCCTGAGCGACACAGTGATGGTACAAGCATAGACTAAATTTGCCACTAGTATCAACATAACCTTGATTCAAGATTTCCAAAACTTCTCAAAGCAGACAAGTTAAGTAAGTAACGTGTAATGACAAAAGAACTGTTAAGATTGATTAGAAATTCCTATTTGCTGCTTCATATGTAAATATGCCAATCTTCGCTAACTCCCTCACCGAGTCAAATTTATGAGGTGAGAATATGTTTTGTTGTTTACAATTCGTTGTGCTGCCACCAAGTGGTCAAAAAATCAATTCATGCTGAATTAAAGATTTGAAACAGTACATCACAAGCACACGATCAAAGCACACAATACTTTTGTGAACAATGTTTCCTGCATGCATTTACTGTCCTTGCTTGTGAAGTATAAAAAAAAAAATACTGAATTTGCCTCACAGTTAACAATGTGTATCTCTCTTTCTCTTTTTACAGTCTTCAGTGGAATTTCATCAAATCCTCTGCCACTAAAGCTCTGGCCCATGCACTCCTCTCCAATGCCACAATGCAGCTCTTGGAGTAAGGCACACAGTTCAGACCTCAGCATCATAACCCCCCCTCATTTACGATGACCTCTTTTCCACACACTCTTTTTCTCTGTAATTAAATGGAAATGTATCTCCCCTGTGTTGACATCACCCTGATGAGCGGCAGGATTATAGCGACTGATCGTGGTCTTATCAGCCACTAAAGTGTCGTTTGGAATTTCAATCACAGGTTTGTAGTATTTACAGTTGTCACCGCCTGTGTTTGTGTCTCCATCTTTTCTGCAGTCTACAGGAGAATGCTATCGGAAATGAAGGCGTCATATATCTTGCCAAAGCCCTGAAAACCAACGCGTCCCTGCAAACATTATGGTTGGTATTACAGCTGTGTACAATGATTGATCAATATTTAGATCTTTAATTTCAAATGAATGACAGAAGCCAGTTTTTAAACACGCACATATAACTATATGTTAAATAATTAGTTAAATAAAAGTTGTGATTGACCGAAATCTTCGTACATGTGTGACAATTTGTTGTTTTCTATTGCTTTCCCATGTGTTCACTGTTTTGCATGCTGTCTTCATTAGTCTCCAGGGAGTCTCCATGAGCACAAGTGGCACACTTGCAATAGCAGAGGCTCTGAGGACCAACCAAACCCTGCAAACATTGGAGTGAGTCCATGCTCTTTCTTGTTTCAAACTTTGATTTGATCATTCAGTACTAAGCAACTCATTTAAAACCAGCAGAGCTCAATCTTGCTGTATTTCTGTTTTCCTCTTCCTGTCAGTTATTGATTCTCAGTGAATTCTTTTGATTGAGTGTCAATCAATTAACCAGAAAAAAACAATGTTTTTATTCCTTTACATTCTGTTCTTTATTTGATTTCCCATTCATTCAATTAGGGTTAGACAATATATACTTTGTGTCAATATGAATTTGTGTATTGTCAGATTTCTTTTTTAATCATCATTTGGTGTATGGGATCAGTGTAGGCAGTAGGCAACTGTTTTATGGTCATATTGAATTGTTGATTTATGAATCAGTCTGACAAAGTACATTGACTTATCAGGTTTTTAATGAGTAATTTATCCACAAACAGAGTGTTCTACGCTTTTAATCATAGTCAGTCTCGACCAAAGTATTTTCTCAAAGAGGGTTTCTTTCAGTCTTTAAGAAAAGCTCAACTCAATTGAAATTAAAATCCATCTTAGTCTGTCTGTAATTACACAAACAATTTGGCCACAAAAAAAGACACACAGCACAACACAGAACAGAAACAAATCAACCTAATAAGACAACAAAGAAGAACAGGTTAAGAGATGGACAGAAAAGTAATATCAGAAAGTATAATGTTTAAGCTTTTCAACTAACACATTGTGAACTGAAGGCTGCAGAACAACACCTAAGCCAGAATGAGCGTTGGGACTGAAGCTCTTTATGAACCCTTTCAAATGATTTCTGTTATGCAACAAACACAAGGCAGCTCATTGTGAAGCTGTCAACTCCCCAGTCTTGGTGAAGAACCAATTTTTTAAATTGCAGACTGTGTTGAAACAACATTTAAAATGCTAAATCTCATAAATTGAGAGAAAGATTAGATCTGGTTCAATAAAAATCCTCCTCAGTATTTAGTTTTCTGTCTCTAATCTTTACAACCTCTTATATTTGACTTTCATTGTCGATGCTGCCAGTGTTTCAACACATTCATTCGTCATTTATATACAACTATTGTTGTGTTACCTAATGATAGCACATTTCCCACCGTTTCAGTCTACGTGGGAACACTGTGGGGATGGCGGGGGCGAAGGCTCTGGCTAACGCTCTGAAAAGCAACCGGAGCCTCAAGTCATTGAAGTAAGTCCTGACTGGAGTTTGTTATGATCCATGTGAACCAAAATGTCAGTAATTGTCCAGTTTAGACAGCATAAGAACAGTCATGGAGAGAGAGGAAAAGCAGAGCAGGAATGTCACACTCACTTTAAAAACCTGAATTTTCTGATATTCAATCTGACTTAATACATTGAATTTGTAACAGACACCTGCCATTGAATGCAATGGCTTATTTGGTTCCATTTTGTTTTTGTTATTTAAGGCTATATGCTGACGGTGGTCATGACGTAGGTTTGGTAAAATCTAAGAAAGCCATAACCACTTCTGCTCTGGTGGCACTGTCCACGGTCTGACACATTTTGGCAAACATTCTGATTAAAGATCATTTCATTTAATTTAGAGGTGCAAGATCCAAGATTGGAGCCAAATCATTATTACGTATGTATATAGCCTTTTCAAATGCATGTTTCTTGATTAAGATTCAGCTTCTTAGATAAAGTATATCTGGCTAAAGGACTTTATCACTGACCAAAACGCAGCAGCCTCCTACAAGGCTGACAACAGTGAACTAACATTGTGCTCCTATTATGTCTCACTAATCTACTCAAGCTTTATTCTCAATGTTTGTCCACTAATAGTGACTGTTAGTTAAAAATGTTAACTTTTGGTTCAGTCACTGTAGCTGTAAGGTAGCTCCTATTATCATTTGTGCTGGACTTCCTGTTTGTCCTTTTCAAATCCAGCACTTTGCATTTCAAAATAAAAGCTTTATACTGAACATTTGATTAAAGAAAATGTATGTTTATCTTTGTGTGCATCATCAGTCTTCAGGAGAACTCTCTGGGTATGGACGGAGCCATATTCATTGCAACAGCCTTGAAGGGAAACCACCAATTGACGTACATCAAGTGAGTTTTCTGTACATATATATATATATTTATATAAATGAATGAGAGTGTGTGTGTGTGTGTGTGTGTGTGTGTGTGTGTGTGTGTGTGTGTGTGTGTGTGTGTGTGTGTGTGTGTGTCGTTTCAGGGACAGTTACATGCTGAAATTTTACTTACAGTAAAAATTGCATTTGTTCTGCAGTTTGCAGGGAAATGGCATTGGAGAATCAGGAGCAAAGGTCATATCTGATGCAATCAGAGCCAGCGCTCCGGGCTGTGTGGTGGACATCTGATCAAGGAACACAGCTTCTACAGAGGAAAGCCCCACGTGTAACATATAAATAACAGTAGGCAATGTTATCAGAAGTAGGTGTATGTAATTTAGTTTAAGCTGTATGTTGGTGCTGAATATCACTCCGTAACTGTTTCACTGTATTTTAAGAGATAGATATTAACATATTTATTATGATATTATTATTGAGGGAGCAGTTGCCATAAGGGATGAACAAAGACTTGAGAAGGGTAAAGATTTGTTGAGTGGCACCATATTTCCATGTAAAAAAACACACCGCATCCATATATCCATTACAAAGTGGAGCGGCAGTCCTTTTATCTATACTAATTAAAATGTCAATGTGTACATTTGCTCTATTTGCACAATGAATCTGTTGTATATCAATAAAATGGACACTGCCATTTACACAGAAGTTGTTTTCCATTTGCTTGATATCCCGCTGTAGTGACACCATAAGATTCATGATGAAATACATGAACACATTGTTTCATGAGGAATGGACTGGCTCAATAACCTCTACGTCATCTATTTGATTTATTATGTCTTCATCGCACCAGCTTTATACCAGAAATACTTATATGACCATATGCACATTTTTACTATTCAGGAAACAGAAGAAACACAGAGGCCACTAGCATTGAGTTGATGTAATATAATTAAGTGAAGCTGTGGTTAAAGCTTTGATTGGAACATATAGTAATGATGGAAATGCAACATTGAACTCAACACAGCACACAGTGAAATTTAGCATCACTTTTCAAAACACGAGCGAGCATCAAAACATTTCAGGACTGCAATGAGGCAAATAAAATCAATTGAAAATAATACAAAAGTAAAATAGAATAAAATACCCCATGATAATATAAGATAAAAACAATTATATTTAAACATATAAGACTTGTTGGAAATTAAATGGTGTGGTAGCATCAATAAAAAGCTTTTTTCTTTATATTTTTTTATTTGTTTTGAGAAATATTTTTGGCTTAACTCTGAATACAATCAATTTCAACAATCTAAGCAAGACGATATAAAACTGTGTGTGTGACCTTCTCAAGGTCAGGCTAAGATTGATATTCTCTGACCATTTTTTTCAAATGAAAAGTTCCCTTTTTTTTGGCACTTGTGGTCACAAACTACAGACAAACAATTCAAAGCTTTACCAGCACAGACGCCACATGTCTAGCCGGACAGTGTAGCTTCCAAAATGTAATGAGACCCCACTTAATAGCCATTAGAAGTAAAACTGTATTTTCTTCCACACGTCATCCACTTTGGCTCACCATAGACAAAAATGCTTGTGTTGTGGAGCCCCAGACTGGAAGAGCCATTTTATCACTAAACCACACATGCACACAAAAACTATGTTTGAAAGTTAATGAGAGAATGTGCACATCTCTATTTGGTGGCACCGATCTAGCAAGATAGTCAAATACAACCAAACATGTTGCAAATCCCCCTTTGTCATACAGTTCATTGCACTGCCTGATTGGTTGGAAGAAATGTATCTCTTGGCAAGGATTTTGATATTCAACCACTTTTTAATTTGCAGAATGTTTTATATGCTTACTGCTGCTGCAATTCTTCTGTAACCCATTTGACCTCATCTTATAGCAACAATAGTTTCTGACCTTATGGATCAAATGAATGCCCATACAACATTTCATGACAATCCATTCAATAATTTTGTTGACATGTGACAGCACAAAACACACACACACACACACACACACACACACACACACACACACACACACACACACACACACACACACACACACACACATTACTTTACATTATTACATTACATTTCATTTAGCAGACACTTTTATCCAAAGCGACTTACAATAAGTGCATTCAACCATGGGTTCAAACCCAGAACAACAAGAATCAAGAAAGTACAATTCCTCAAGAAAGCCAAACTACCAAGTGCTATGAATAAGTGCCATTTAAGTGCTACTAGAGTGCTAAGAGAGATACATTTTTTTTTTTTTTTTTTTTTTTTTATTCCAGGTATAGTCGGAAGAGATGTGTTTTTAGTTTGCGGCGGAAGATGTAGAGACTTTCTGCTGTCCTGATGTCATTGGGGAGCTCATTCCACCAATTGGGAGCCAGGCCAGTGAACAATCGTGATTTTGTTGAGCAGTTAGCTCGCAGTGACGGAGTTACAAGGCGATTGACCGATGCAAAGTGGAGTGAGCGGGCTGGGGTGTAAGGTTTGACCATGTCCTGGATGTAGACTGGACCCGATCTGTTCGCAGCATGGTACGCAAGTACCAATGTTTTGAAACGGATGCGAGCAGCCACCGGTAACCAGGGAAGAGAGCAGAGGAGCGGCGTAGTGTGGGTGAATTTAGGCAGGTTGAAGACCAGTCGAGCTGCTGCATTCTGGATGAGCTGCAGAGGTCGGATGGCACCAGCAGGTAGACCTGCCAGGAGAGTTACAGTAGTCTAGGCGTGAGATAACCAGAGCCTGTACCAGAACCTGTACCAGAACCTGCGCCGCCTTCTGGGTGAGAAGAGGACGGATTCTCCTGATGTTGTGCAGCATGTACCGACAGGACCGAGTTGTTGAAAGTCAGAAAATATATTAAAAAAAATGTTTCCCTTAATGATCCTGAGAGAGTTGCAGTGAGGTAGAGTTGACTGCCGAGTGTCACGCCGAGGTTCCTAGCAGTCAGGGTCGGGGCTAACACAGAGTTGTTGAAGGCGATAGTTAGGTTGTGGGTGGGAGAGCCTTTCCCTAGAAGGAAAAGTAATTCAGTCTTGTCAGGATTAATCTTCAGGTGGTGTGTGGACATCCACTGAGAGATGTCAGTCAGACAGGCAGAGATTCGTGCTGCTACCTGAGTTTCAGATTGGGGAAACGAGAAGATTAGTTGTGTATCATCAGCATAGCTGTGGTAGGAAAAGCCATGTGAGCAAATGACAGAGCCGAGAGAGTTGGTGTACAGAGAGAAGAGGAGGGGACCCAGGACGGAACCCTGAGGGACCCCAGTAGTGAGGGGACAAGGTTCAGACACAGACCCTCTCCAGGTTACCCGGTAATTGCGGTCGTTGAGGTAGGATGAGAAAAGGGAGAGAGCAGTGCCTGAGACACCCAGGTCCTGTAGGGTGGAAATAAGGATCTGGTGGTTCACTGTGTCGAATGCAGCAGAAAGGTCTAGAAAGATAAGGACAGAGGAGAGAGAGGCTGCTCTAGAAGGATAAGGACAGAGGAGAGAGAGGCTGCTCTGGCAGTGTGAAGTTGCTCAGAGACAGCAAGGAGGGCAGTCTCTGTTGAGTGGCCTGTCTTGAAACCAGACTGGTGAGGGTTAAGAAGGTTGTTATGGTGGAGGTAGGAGGAGAGCTGGTTAAAGATGGCTCGCTCGAGAGTTTTGGAGAGAAAGGGAAGAAGAGAGACGGGTCTGTAGTTGTTTACTTCAGACGGGTTGAGGGTGGGTTTCTTCAGGAGAGGGTTAACTCTTGCCTCCTTCAGAGAGTTGGGGAAAAAGCTAGCGGAAAGGGAGGTGTTAATAAAATGGGTGAGAAAGGGGGGAAGGTCAGGAGCAATGGCCTGGAGAATGTGAGATGGGATGGGGTCATGGGGGCAGGTGGTTGGGCGGGATGAGATAACCAAGGTTAGAACTTGATTGGGAGACAGGGGAGTGAAAGAGGAAAGGGAAGGGGCAGAAGATGAAGTTGATGGCAAAGTAGTTATAGAGGATGGATTAGTAAACACACTTGCACACCCAATCCTGTCCTGGGATTCATAGGTTCAGAGACTTGATGTGTGAACAACATGCATGCACAAAAATACACTATTTACCACACGTCGTAATTAAAACAGACAGAGGTACACATGTACAGATTAGAGGCACGTGTACAATTAGTCATGGCCGTGGGAGTGGAAATTACGATGTACATGCACACATTTTCATATTGATTGAGATTTATTAATCACGTGTACCGCTCAATGTTATACAAATGCAGTGTTCATATGCATATTTCAGCGTTTTTTCATCAAGCCTAGGAGATGCATTTTTCTCCCACTATAATCCTGAGGAAGGGTTTGCCAGCATTCAAGACAAAGAGCTTATTTGTCTTTTATTAGATTTGTCATTTTGCATTCTCACTGCAGAGTCATCATTGGATGCATACAAAATCTTAAGATTGTTTTCAGCCTGCACATCTTACTCCATAAAATACCAAATAGATAGAACGTTTTAATACATTCTTTGTGATTATAGACACTTGAGCATCCGTATGTCCAATCATAATCATCATGAGTCAGTAAGTTCATTATCCTATTCATCATATTGATATAACTTTATGTTTGCAAATCTCAACACAAGCCAACTTCAGAGACACTTTAGACAATAAAGTGAGAACAAAAGTGAAACAAAGGATAATTCCATTACTTTAAATTATGTCTGTAGTGCATGACGTAAACACAATGTCAGAGAAAATTCATACAGTATTACAGTAATAATGTTCATCGGATAGTGTGACAATGGTTTTTGACATTCTCTGAGGGTTCCAAGTGGATTAAGAGGCCTGAACATGATCCCAACAGAAAAAGAACAGCTGGAGGGTGACAGTTTGAGTGGGTGTGATAATTACTATTTAAGAGTATGAAATATCTGTAGCTGTAAGAACATTAAAGAGGTCATATAGCAGCAATGACCAGAGTCTAAATACAGTGTTTTGTCTTAGAAGCCAATGTGGGCTGGCCTAGGCACACTGCAAATATGACATAAAAAATAACACAGTAATCAATCATATCTATCCAGGCTGCTCTCCAAACTACAACTGTCTAATAAATGAAAAATACTCACACAACACATCCTCTCACAAAGCACACAGAACACATGCCTGAGACAGTTACAAATAGACTGCTAACGCTGCCGATGAGGATAATTATATGTTTCTTTGCTCCTGGTTCTATTGACATTTGAGGAGATAATGTGTTCCCTCAATCAGCTGAATGTATTTTTACAGGAGCTTCTTCAAATGTAGAGAATTTGAGTGGAGATGATTACAATAGGTGTGCGGAACCTCCATTTCCGACCACATGTACAACCACAACCAGCTTTCAATGCCAAAGGGTTGTTATTATATATTTGCTTCTTTTCTCTATTTTAAGTCACACAATTACTTTGTTTTGAAAATTATTTGGGGGCATTTTATACATTTTAGATGGTCATAGTAGAGAGATGACTGGAAACACGAAATAGAGAGATGCAACAAAAGATTGGCAACAACGTATCAAAATAGAAATAGAAACAAAATGTGACGAGATCTGTTCTCAAGCTGGCAAGCAAGAGCATGCATGTGTCCGCTTCCCGCTATTCCATTGTTCATAACAGCTCTATCCTTCCCCATGTTATGGTTACTATGCATGAAGTAAGTTTGCATACAGTAGCTGTGATCTGAAATGTATGTCTTATAAGAAACCTGCATTAACTTGTTTTTTTGGCCACTTGTGGACAGTGAAAAGAAGCTGTAAACACAAAAATGACGTTGCTTTGAAGCTTATATATGGTAGCAGTGTTATAAATTACAATCAATTGGTTTAGTTGTCAAAGACGCATCACTAAAAGCTAAACATAAAAGCCAAACCTTGGTATAGTCATGGATTCAGACATAAATCATAACAAAGTCAACTCTTAAAAAAAGCATCAAGAATATGAAAAGTAACTGTCATGTGATCTTCTCAGGTATTTGTGTAAAAGATTTACAACAGCTACAGATAATTCAGAGCGCTGCTGGTTGAGTCTATAAATAAATTATGCACTCCAGTTTTCAATGCTCAAATTGTTTTCCAATTTGTCAAAAAAGTGATTTTTAAACACTGATTCAGCACTCAGCATGGTTAAAGAAACAAAACACATTCCTGATCTTCTGCTGCAACACAAACCCAATAGACACCTGAGGCCTGCCGTCACTGGTCTGCTAATTAATCCCAGACTCAAATCCAAATATCATAAAGCCGCACACGCATATACAGTATCTGGAGAAAGCTTTGATCTTGTTTGGAGTGTTTTCAATCTGCATACCATTTTTATTTGTGCACTTATAATATTAAATTATCCAGACACATTTTCCTGCTTTTCTTTTAGTCTGACATTTAATACGGTTTATTTCATTCATGCTGCTATTTCAGCTGTATATGTATATCAGATTTTATATACTAACAGTTGTATTGTCATAAAACTACATCAGGATTTGTAATAATATTGAAATGAAATAGAGGAATAGGTTTCAAATCACAATCTGTTCTGTCATTCAGTCTAGCCCATGAAATTGAGGACATTTGAACTAAAAAGTCTGAGCTAAAAGAATTTCATGTCTCAGTGGCAAAACATGCAATTCAACTGGGCACTTACTTCTGTTTATTTGTGCTCTCATGAGACATGCAGCCCTGACAATTGTTCGTGTTGATGGTTCTGGAGGGAAAGAGATAAAATGATTTGTATTATTATTTCTGTTACCGATCCACATGAATTTAGAGAGGTGATAAGGAAAGTGGCTTTCCCACTCCCAAAAAATGCCTATTCTGTTACTGTCAAGCATCAATTCTGGCTCAGACCTCAGACCAGGTCACTTTACCTCTTTTCATTCATCCAGCATTTGTTTTCCCACTTAGCTTCCAGACTGATGCAGCATCAGACTCATGTCCCTGGATCCCTCCACATAAACTTCAACAATGAAAAACAGTTGTCATTAATATGCAGAGTGAACAGCACAATTCACAAAGACAATAAATAAAGATAAAGCTGAGAAACGACATCACGAAAACAGACTGCAGGATGAAAGAGTCTAATCAAAACCAGATGGAGGTATAAATACCAAAGCACTCACAGATAGGTTTTGCTCAGGCCCTCCTTGGACTCATCCTCTCAATGAAATAAGTCATTGAGTAGGACAGTAAAAATAGCTAGAAGAGAGAACTATCCTTGGTTTCATTGTCACTGCAAATACTCTATTGATCTGTTTTAGTATAAATGCACTAATGGTTTCATAAGAGCAAACCACTCTTCCACATTTATGTGCAAAACAACTCAAACCAGAGCCTCGCATATGAAGCTGATGTTTAAAGGTATACTTTTAGTTATATATGTATATAGTCTGTACTGTTAATATGAAGCTACTGACAGCGGCCAGTTAGCATAGCGTAGCTTTTTTTTTTTTCTTTCGATTAATCGTTCACAAATGTGATATAAAATATCATAAGATCTTGACAAAGGTCCTCATGACATCCCAGAGCCCAGTGTGGCAACTTCCCTTTGCTTGTCTTGTCTGCGCAAACCTCCAAAACTCACTGATATTTAATTTATAAATTAAATAAAACAGAGAAAAAGAGGTAAATCGCTTGAAAAGTTGAAACTTTTGACTGTTTTGCTTGAATATTAAAGATGATCAAAATTGTAGGCGATTGATTTTATGCTAATTGTTAATAAACCTACTTGTTTCAGCACTTGATTAAACCTACACCAGGCAATGAATAAGTCGAACACTAAAATGAAACCCAGAAAATCTTAATCCTAATTAGGAAAGATCCGAAATTGACCGCAGTTATAGATGATGCTTAATTATTTTAATAATCTATTTGATTGCTTTACAACTTTAAAACCAGGTTTGGTGGCACAAGCTGGCATGCTGATCTTGTCTCCTTGTAATTATGTCCAAGTAGATTCTCACACATTCATGTGTCAGTATTGGTCATATGTGTGAATGTATGTGCGCTAACAAGATCACATACAGTGCAGAGTCTTTAAGATCTTGACCCAATTGACTCAATAGATCCACTCATGATCGAAAAAATTAAATTAAACACAGCAAAGGTGCCCCCTTGGATGAATCTGTAGGTTAAATATGTTAAAGTGCCCTTTAGGGTGGTAAAAAAAAAAAACATGATGAAGTAGGCCCACTTCACTCCATGTGCCCTGCCCTTCAAACAGCATCCGCCACTGCATTGAGTCACGACTACATGTGTCAGTAAGTGGTCTGTCTGGGGATTCTATGGATTATATGGGGCTCCTGTTCAGTAGCATCTTGATGAATGAGGTGTTTGAGACTAATTATAGGTTATTTAATGATTCACAGGCTTAGGGTCCCTCAGTGGCGTGCAGTGAGGTGTGTAGCTGTCAGATTTACAAATATATGAACCCAATAGAGTAGCTTAAATCACCATTCAATTGGTAGCTTGCACATTGACTACTGGTTGTTTTTCATATTTTATATCAGCATTATTTACACACGTAGGTAAGGTACATATTTGATTCCAGTGTTCCACTTTTTCACTGCGGTTTTATGTCAATCAGCAAGACTAAATAGGTCTTACACATAAGTGAAATACACTACCTATTCTATGGAAAGAAAGGACGTATAATAAAAGTGTCTACAAATATTACAGTGGTGACAAACAATTAGAAAGGCACCCAGTTTGTGAGGGATTGCGCAATCTGAGGTGAGGCACAGCTCGTCGCTGCCTCACCTCGGGTGTCTCCTCTCTGTTTGAACAGGGCATGCGCAAATTCAGCGATTTTTATTATAAAAGTGCTTGAAATGATTGGAATCATACAGAAATTACATTTATAGCACAGATCAGTAGAGAAATATTCATATGTATTTTATTTTATCATTATTTATTTTTTCCTTTTTACTCATGATCCTCACCTGCCTCCCCTGACCTCACGTCCCTGGGGTCCCTCGATCTAGTAACCTGTGAATATATTCAACAAGTACGAAAAAGAACGCAGAAAAAAAAGCTGTGACTGCTTATTTTTTGTTGTTGTTGTTGTTGTTGCAATAATGGACCCATTCTATATGTTGCTGCCTTCTTTTGCTCCTCCACAGACGCGCATTCGGAGGCACTTTTTTTTTTTTCTTTCCCCTCCGGTGTTTTTAATGCATTGAAGAAAAATGCTAAACATCTCTCAGGGGGGACAACAACATGATATCAATCGCTCATTTTGTGCGCATTCAAGAAATGGCCTCGCAGCTGCTTGCTTCTACGTGAGCTACTCAACATCGGACAATGTGACATGAAGGCACTTTGCGCTGCAGGGCATCGCGAACTGCTCTGTGCAGCATCAGGTGCAGTACGTCATGCGACACCATTCAGGACGGAGCGCTCGTTCTTCCCTGACAGCGGCTCTCTCCTTTTCAACGGACCTTTCATCTGTAAGTCGCATGAGAATGTTTCTTCTTCTTTTGTTTGCAGCCAACTAGAACTGTTTTATGCAGAATATGTCCCGAAATGAAAGGGGTTTATCCAAAAGGCGTTATAGATTTTAAGGAAAATGTTAATACTGTAATAAAGAAAACTAAACTTGATTGGCACTATTGGACGTTTTATACTTATGTGCATTGTCTTTATTTTTGTTTCTATTTCTCATTGAAATGATTGTGAGGCTATTTCCTACAACTTGATTTAGGCAAAGCAATGTGGATTAGAATACAAATAATACATATTATCTTAAAAGGGTTATTATAGTCTAATTGTGTGCAATTTAAGGGGATTTAAAGCCTTAATATCAACTCTTTAAAGTGCTAAAAAAAAAGCCTGTCATAGCAAAACTGCATGCACCACTACCTAAAAGCTTGAGGTTTGATGTTGGTAACTTAATTAAGCTTGTGGTGCTTTCATATGCAGTCCAGCTGCTTGTGGCTGCTATGGATGCTCTATATCCTCATTTTGCTCAACAGTGTTGTTCTGTGTCTTCTTTATAAATTATGATGACACAGTCAATGCATTACAACCCTTAAATATCACCAGAAGCTTCACAGCTTGTTGAGTCACACTAGTTATTTTAACACAGTTTTTTTTTGATAACCTAAGAGTTTTGGGTTAAACCTGAGTGGAGTTTTGTAGACCCTGATATCTTACTCTTGAAATTTTTCAGTGTGAAAATCCTGTCCCCAAGGAGTGTGTGTGAGAAAGGAGGTTGTGTAAAGCCCTGGTTTTATGGAAGCACACCACTGACTTTAGATAATGACATATTGATTATTGATGTTATTAGCCACTCAAACCTTTTGTTTCATCATCAATCACGTCACACCAAAGAGAGCCCCAGGAGGTATAGTTCCTGGATGAACTGACCCTGATGTGGTCTCATTCCTTGAGCTGCTACAGGCAATGACTGTCAATACCTAAATCAAGTCAGTGTTTTGGCACTCTGTTGAGAAACAGCGGCGGGCTGCGCTGAGCCTGAGGCGGGGCCCCCACATATGATGGGGGCATGGGGCCCTCTGAGCTCGCTTTGCTAATAAATGTGGTTCCGCTTGCAGGTCCACAGGCCTCACTACTTACGTCAAATATTTATCAGCACAATCATATTTTTTGACGAATGGCACAAACTGAAAAAAAAAAAATGTCATCCAAGTCCTATAGGTAATTTACTCTGCCTCCGTATCTTGGTTGACAGAAAATGTTAAAAAAAAAAAAAAAAAAATACAGCCTCGTGATAATCTCCTCCTCCACAAGAATTTAAAAGATAATTTTCATTTATATGATTTGAGATTGATGTTATCTGTTTTCAGTGTATTTAATTTTTTAATTGTTTTACCTCAACTGGTCTCACGCAGAGTCATGCATCTACCATTATCCGCCCCCAGCAGACAGCTGCTGCAGGAGGGATACATACACATCACGCCGTAGTAAATTAAGAATCCACTGAATCATTGTTGTGACATTATAACATTATTGTATCCTTATTATAGACTTCAGAATCACACATTCCTCGTAACATAAGGGTGTGCCTGGTTAAAAGACATCCACCACAACTCGACCAGTCATTTTTAACCGCAGACAACATTACATTTGACTAATTACATCCTGTACTGTAAATGAACACCCACTAGAGCCTGTGAAACAAATATGCATAGTAATAATGATGGTAATAGAGTGTGAAATGTCAAAATGATGCTGTTGGCATTTCAATCAGGAGAGACTTGTTTAGAGTTTAACAATAATTTATTACAATTGCATAACATTTGAATAGTGCAAAGTCTTTGACGATTGGACTCCATCCTGAATTGGGATAATCAAGGGGTAGTGATGCTAAGGCAGAATCCCCCCTGGAGTCCAGACACTGGTGGTGGTGGTGAAGAAGGAAGTTGCTGTAATACGATGAAGAATGATGCGCCTGACTGATGCTGATTGGAGGAGCCTGGAGTGGAGGACGGTCGCAGCTGTTTTGAGCTGAAATGACAAAGGACAGCAGCAGAGAGGAGAACCCATTTAAAAGTTTGACAACAACGATGTGATTGGCTTAAGGAAACTGCGCAGAATCTGATTGGTTAATTTAAAGTGCACGCCCCCTCAATCAGCTGATGGAGTAATCACTGGGAGAATTACAGACTGAGATTATGAATGAACAGGAGTGTAAAGAGCGTCTTCCTGACTGAACTTCCGCTTGAGCTTCATATTGTTGTGTTTCTACAGTCGGGGTTTGTTTGTAAGCCTCTAGGTCCCCGTGAATATGTAGTGTGTTTATTCTGGAAAATTAACAAACAACCTTTTTATTGTTTGAAGTGGAGATTTCATCAATGAGTAACAAAAACAAGCTTTCATTTGCATGTTTAGATGAATTTGGTACATTTGCCATAATTTAAGTTGAAACGTGTCTTGCACGGATGTTTGAGCTTCACTGAGCAGAATGATGACTGTGCAGAGTTTGACACTAAAGGCTGTTTTTACATTCGTCTGCTGAGGGAGGAAAGTTTCTCTGTGCTCACCTTGAATCTCGTTCTAAGACATGCGCGTACAAGATGATTAACTGACATCCGTAAATCAATCAGGCATCCAGTATGCAACTTCCACATACAGTGATGTGGAAACTTGAAACCTTCAGTAAACACACACTGAGAATGGACGTAAGTGAAGCAACCTTGTGTAATAATTAGCATATTCATAGTTTCTGGATTTTCCAATAAGAGAGTTATTTAACTCAATAATTAACTTTGTTGTAAAAAATAAAAAATGAAAGTTTTTAATGTCTTTAAGTATCTTTCTTTTTGCTTATTTTTATAAAAATTCTTGAAACCAGACAGTACATTTTCCAGACATATCTTGAAGTCACAGACTGTGTGATCAGAGGGCTTTTGGCTTGTTCTTTGTTTGTTGCAGTGGCACCTCAACGTCACGGTGCAGTTTGTGTCTAAAACAAAACAGAAAAGTAAATTGGTTTGTTGTATACTAATTTTATGTTAATACTAATGCAGTGCGTTGATGATTTTTACTCTATGGGACACAGCATGCATCACTTTGAACCCATTAACCATCTTTAGGAGTCATCGCAATTAGAAATGTTCAAACTATCTGCATAGGGGATTCAAACTTGTACGTACACACTGGTCATGAGAGAGGGAGCAAATGAGGGAAATTGGTAATATGGTCAGACGCAATAAGAAAGCAAAAGATTTGTCAAGTTGAACGCTATTAGAGAGTTTCATGAGAGTGAGTTATGTAGTTTCTGTGACTCGGTTCAACAAAACGGGATTTGTCTCGAAAATGTAAATTCTTGTGGGAGGAAACATATTGAGAGCTGTTTGAAAATATTTGGTGATTCATATCCTCTGAACCCTATTTAAAAATTCAACCAGACGTTTTTGCAGTTTTATGGTTAATGCAGATCAAATACACAGATGAACTCGCGCTCCCTAAAATGTATTTGAACCGTGAATTTGGCCAGCACTAAGTGAACTCATTAAAACTGACTCTTTCAGTTGTTCTGTTCTCCTTCCTCCTCTCAGTCTCTCCGATGTCAAAGTCTGCAGTGATGGACAGGTCACAACAAATAATGGCTTTGGTCTGCCTACTCTTTCTCAAACTGCAAAAGGTTAGTTTTGATGAAATATAATATCAATCCATTTTTTTTTTTTTTTTGTGGAACGTTTGACAGACAACGACGCTTTTTAAAGCAAACCCAACAGCAAAACTTTCTTTCTTCCAAAATGGCAAAAATGTTGTTCTTGACTTTCTTAAGTATTTTTTTGGAAATGCCCTTACAGTGTGAGACGGACAGTGGGAAAGTCTTAGAGGAGACTTATCTGAAGTGGGTCCAGTATAAAGAAGACTGTGTGAGAATGATAGAAAAGGAGCCGCTCCCTCAAGGTACAGAATAACTAGTACTGAGTCATCATGCACAATGGAATATGTCAAGAGGTGGAAAAGAGGAGCAAAGAGAACAAGGAAAATGGCAAATTATGCCATTTAAATTTGCACCAAAAATGATCATCTGTGGCTTTTTGTTGAGGAAGAGGTATCTTTTCAGCTTCTTATGGTTTGTCTTCCTAGCTGGCTTGTTCTGTAACAGGACATTTGACCGATACGCCTGCTGGCCAGATACTCCTGCTGGCTCTGTGGTCAACATCTCATGTCCTTTCTACCTGCCCTGGTATGATCAAGGTAAATCACCCTCTCAGTGAGTCTAACTTTGACAGAACAGACTGAAATATAAATGTATTCCTTGTTGAGTATGTTTTTGATGTGTGGCAAATTGTTTTTTAGTATTGGATACTGGTTGTGGAGATTTTCTGAAGATATTCAAGTTCCCCAGAACTTAATGTTTATATCCTCACTACTGACACTGAGAATGAGAGTAGAGCACAGCCTACAGTGTGTTGGGGTTGACACAACACAACAAAACAACCTTTTTTGGGAAATGTGCTTATTTACTTTCTTGGAGAGAGATAGTTGAGAAGATTTATGCCACTCTTACATCTGAGAGTAGTATTTTCTCATCTTATATGTAATAAAGCAAATAAGCGTATTTCCCAAAATGTCAAACCATAACTTTTAATAATAATACAGTTTATTTATATAGCGCTTTTCAAAATACTCAAAGATACTTTACAAACATTAAAATCATCATAAAAGAGCTATACACTAAAAAACATGGAACATACATTAGTCGTATATTAAAAGCACTTCTGAAAAGGTGGGTTTTGATTTGTGATTTGAATATAGAAAGGTCAGTGCACTCTCGGATGTGTTTGGGGAGAGAACACTTTAGAATATATCAACCTATGAAATAGTCACAACATTTAAAACTATAGAGATGTGTGTACATAGACATGAATTTTGTATGTTTTTCATGCCGCTCAGTAAAAAAACAGTGCCAATGGAAAGTCAATTACTATCCTTCTTTGTGGTGGCACATGAATTAAACATATCCACTTGACTATGCAAGAGTCAGAGTTTGTGACGTGGTATTACATATTCAGTAAAATGTGTCCATGTATATAAACCCAATCTGATTATTCTGCATGTATATGTGTTCATTGTGCCTGAGTATGCATCTCTGTGTTCCTTTTCCCTTTTATGCTGGAATGATAATCTGCCCAGGCTATTTACCTGTCTTCTGCCCAGTGATTGGCTTCCACCCCCTGTGACTGATAATGACTAAGCGGGTAATGATTGAAGGACTGACTGGCTGCTTCTCCTCCAGTGTCCCAGGGTGTTGTGCGTCGGCTGTGTGGCTCTGACGGCTTCTGGGAGAGAGATGACAACGGGCAGGTGTGGAGGGACATGACCCGGTGTGAGGAGGAAAAAGAGGTCAAGTCTCAGGAGGTACGACCACCAAATGTCACAAGCGTGGGGGGTTCATTTGTTTGAGCCGTGAGCACTTCTTGTTGGTCAAACATTTGTACAGTATATTCTTTATTATTCTTTATTACATATTTAGGAAGGCAAATCATTTTGTTTAGCGTTCACTGTACTGCTGAAACTGGGGTTGTTTCTTGTCAGAACAAAGCCATCATGTAAGCAGCTCAAGGAAAAGAACAAACTCTGCCATAACTAATATGAACCCATCTGAGTTTGATGCCAGTTTGCATTAATTGTAAGAGACACATAGAAAGATCTATCAGAACAGGGCAAACCTTTAAAGCCTAAATGAAACACTAATTAATTAACTAGGAATATGATGGTGACAATAAGGAGTTGGTAGATACTCTTATTGACATTAAGCCTAACATTACTCGCCTTTGCAATAGTCACAGGAATCCTTGGCAGGAATCCAGCAGCAATTAACTCGGTTTTATAATATGATCTTTATTATCTCTATTGATTTTTTTTATTTATACAGCTGTTTTCTTTGCCAATACAAAAAAAAGATAAAACAATGAAATCCTAAGTACAGACAAGTACCCCTCAAATGCCTAGTAAATATTTAATTTACAAAAGTAAAATATCTATTAATAATGTCAATAATATTGTTTTTATGTGTGGATGTACAATGCCTTTAAAAAAGGTCACTAATAGCTCCAGCTAGGTGGCTGTGCACCGTGCAAACCTACGCATTCCCTATACTGTAGGGCAAAATACCATCACTTTGGCTTTACCAGCGTTTGACTTCAGAACATTACTAGACGTTCAGGGCTTCATGTCTCAAGGTTGTGAGTGTCAAGCACAATACTCCCACCCCCTAATTGTTGAAATCATGACTTATTGTAAATCAGTATGTTCTTATTCAAAAATATATTGCATATGTTTTCTGAGTGCAAGCCGGGTCAGTCTCTCAGATCTGCAGTGACTGGTCAGTTCGTGGAGCCCAGAGTTAAATTACAAATGCGGTGAAGCAGGTTTCAGCTATTATACTGCCCACTGTTTGAGTCAGCTCCCCTTGGAACTAAGATACTGTAGCCATTGTTGAAGCCAAGCTAAAGACTGTTCTCTTTTACACAGCGTTTAATTGATCAGTTCTTATGCTATTTCATGTATTTCATTTTAAACTTGTCTGTTCTTTTATAATGTTATAAAAATGTCTCAGTACTTTATTTATTTATCTTATTTTATACTTCTGTAGTTCTTTTTTTGCCTGTAAAGCACTTTGAATGACCTCTGTTTATGATAAAGTGCTATATAAATGAATTTGACTACCTAATGTTATGTGAAAAATAAAAAATGGGTTCATGACGTACATTACCAATATATTTTTAGGTTGGATTTTACATCAAACAAGACTCTTTTTTTATTGTTTCCATCTTTATATTGCAAACCACAACCATCTGGTTATCCCAGATTGTCATGTTATTAGTAAAGGAAGTTATGAGGTTCTACTTCCCAAAAATGATTGGTGTGGATTTGTCTTCACAGCTGTGGTTCAAACAACTGATGGTGAGCTTCAGGATGTTGTACACGGTCGGCTATTCCTTGTCCCTCTTCACGCTCGTAACAGCTCTTATCATTCTCCTGAGCTTTAGGTAAGCTGTCGAATAGCCAATCAGATAACTGGCTCCAACAATAATTCTGAATACAAATCAGATACCAAAGAAATTGCACATCTTCAACATTCATAACAATCAAATATGAATGCAGGTAACAAGGATTGTATTATTATGTAAATGGTGAACGGAATCAGCAGAACCCAGTTGTATGGGACTCATTTTACTACCTTTAGTGTGCACAGAGAAGAAGACATGAAGAGATTCAAGGGCAACCAAACAATCGTGTTACATAAAAATAAAAATCAACGACAAATAGATGAAAATTAAGTGCCTTTTCAGCTCAGATAAAATCAGCATAAGAAAACAACAAAACTAAGAAAAAATATGCTGTACACAAATTCATATTTAAAGGGTCTAATTTGTGGTGCTTGTTTGTCTCCTGACAGGAAACTGCATTGCACCAGGAACTACATTCATGCGAACCTCTTCATGTCTCTCATCCTGCGAGCTGTATCTGTTATTATTAAGGACACCATGCTGGAACGCCACTGGGGAAGAGAAATCATGAAAGACGGAGATGTGAGTGAGATGCTCAGTCACAAGGTGGGTCTTGAAATGTAGTGATGATGGTTTGCTGTTGTTATTTGTTGAAGTTAGCTTTTTGTAATGTGTATTTTTTTCATGTCCATTTCCTCCAGGCTGCTATTGGCTGCCGGGTAGCACAGGTAATGATGCAGTACTGTGTCCTGGCCAATCACTATTGGTTCTTTGGAGAGGCAATTTACTTGTACTCTGTGCTTATTGCCTCAGTGTTCATCAACCACAACAAATACTTGCCTTACATCTGTCTTGGCTGGGGTGAGTTCCATCTCTTTGTGTCCAAATTAACATGCATCAAAGAGTACTTTCTTACGTGACCACAGAGCATGCCCTATAACAGCAGTGTGGCTTTTATAGATGCATGCCATGGAGAGATTTACACAGCATCCAACTGTGGTGTTGTTTTTGAAAGCAGCTGCAGCACTGAATCCTGCAATCTTTTCTTTCTTTAGGAACTCCACTTCTATTTGTGGTTCCCTGGGTAGTGATGAAGCAATTGAAAGAAAATAAAGAGTAAGTGTGTGTGTGTGTGTGTGTGTGTGTGTGTGTGTGTGTGTGTGTGTGTGTGTGTGTGTGTGTGTGTGTGTGTGTGTGTGTGTGTGTGTGTGTGTAGGTAGTCCCAATGATGTGCCTGCTCATTTTATAAATTATGAACAGCTGCCTTTTCTTCTCAGGTGCTGGGCTGTCAATGAGAACATGAACTACTGGTGGATCATTCGTTTCCCAATCCTTCTTGCTTCACTAGTAAGGATGACTTGTGAAAATAGTCTTCTCAGTGCATGAGTCATCATCTGACATGTTGGTCTCCTCTGTAAAATATATTGCATAGTATAATTTTTTTTGCTCTTGATACAGCAATTCACATTTAGATTTTCTGATCAACAGATCAACTTTTTGATTTTTATGAAGATCCTGAAGGTCATTCTTTCAAAATTACGAGCCAGCAACCAGAATGGATACCCTGATTACAAACTTCGGCAAGTTGTCTCAGCATATTTTCAATGATGACTAATTAGATTTGTTCTAATCTCTTGTC
Organism: Ophiodon elongatus; assembly: GCA_016806645.1. NCBI lineage: Eukaryota > Metazoa > Chordata > Actinopteri > Perciformes > Hexagrammidae > Ophiodon > Ophiodon elongatus. Next base: position 133,789 of record JACSYO010000928.1, on the reverse strand, counting down.
TGCTTTCACAAACAAAGGCCTTGACTCTACTGTTTGATTTGTCCTGTTAGGCTTGCAAAGGCGACCCTTACCCTCATCCCTCTGTTTGGGGTTCACGAAATCATATTCATCTTTGCGACAGATGAGCAGACAACAGGTGTTCTGCGCTACATTAAAGTCTTCGTCACCCTTTTCCTCAATTCGTTTCAGGTAGGTTCAATTGGACCCGAGAGTAGCTGCGTGCTATTGCTGAAACTTTAATACAATGTAACCATCCAGACATTATGTGATGTGTTCCTGTACAGCAAATATAGTTAACAGGACTTTTGGTGGCCTCTCTGCAGGGCTTTCTGGTGGCTGTGCTCTATTGCTATGCCAATAAAGAGGTTTGTTGTTACATCTCATATTCTCATTTCATTTGATGTATTCTACATAGAAGGTACTGATTAACATAGTACCAGTCACAGTATCTGAGAGATAACATACATGAATCTACATTGGTGTAAAACTTTAGATTTTGTCTTCAATCATATTGAAACAGTAAATAATCCTGATAACGGTGGTGATGATCTATATTCGTCTTCCTAATAAACCCAATTAGGGTTTTGGTGAGGATGTGCAGCTGTACAGATGCATTAGAATAAATATAGTTAATATTAAGTCATCCTCTTCTGTTCAGAAATGGACTTGATTAATAGCATGGTGAATGATTTTTTTGTTTTCATAAAATGTTCAAGCATCAGACTGAAAATGTCCCAAAATATCAACACAAAATGGCATATTAACTCTGTAATGACTCACCTCCACTCTGGGTGCAGGTTAGGACAGAGCTGATGAGGAACTTACGCAGCTGGAGGATAGAGGCTGAGATTGCATGCTGTGGACAGTGACTAGCAGTTCCTGACTCTCGAGTAGAAACGTTCTCCATCGCCACAGTGCCAGAGCGCAACAGATCCTCTGCCACAACAATGAGGGCAATGCCTGATGGTTCACACACTCCTGAGAGTTCACTTATTTTTAGACGGCAAGTTCAGACAACTTCCCCACAGCCTGATGCTTCTTTGCTGCACTGTCCAACAGCGGTAAATAAAGACAACACACTGCTGCATGAGGAACAGGTTGACACTGGACAATCGTCTGTAGCCATGCAGGTTTCCTTCCTCATTCACCTTCAAGACCCAGTGGAGTTACTCCCACATGTTGTAAATATAGATTCAGATTGAATACATTTCTACATTTAAAAAAAATATGTGGTATTTTGTGAATATGTAAAATTGTGAATTAGTGATTGTTATTATGTAAGTTGTAAAATTGTGAATATGTGAATATGTGAATAAGTGATTGTGATCATTCAATACATGAGACATCTTTATTACAAATGGGCTTTATGAATAAAAGGATATTTGTTTACATTGATTTTCTTAATGTGTGATGGAAGCAGTGCATACGTTCTTTCAGGATGGGTAATTCATTGTCTAAAAGAATAGTGTATGAGGTGATTACACTGATATGATCGATGGATAGAATGAACAGCAGGCTAGTGAACAAAAGCAAGAAAGTCAACAGAAACTCAAGTCCCAAAACAGGTTGTACATTTCAAACTGCAAAGTTAATCTACACCAGAACTATTCGTGTCTTCTTTACAACCCATTTGCTCTCATATTCCAAAATGCCTCAGTTTCTCTTGTGTTCCTTTTTGCTCTGAGTGAAAACTTCATTACCCAGAAGCCCCAGGGAACGTAACGCCAATACGTCATAAACGTCGTCGGCAACGGCGGAGGCTGGAGCGGGAAGGATATAATTGCTGCAGTCAGCGCCGCTTGATGTCAAACCTGAACTGTTGTTTCCTCGGTAACGTTACCCGGGAGAACTGGAAAAGCATCTCGTAACGATGTGAAACCACGTGTGTCATCATTTTGGTCTGTCGGAAAACAGAGAAGGAGCTTTTCTGGTCATATAGCTGGTTTTTGTTGCGAGCTAAGATCTCAGCTGCTCGAGTTTGAACAAGTTGAAGCAAGACTGAGACAGCAACAGGTGGACGTCACCTAGCTAGTCGTTACCAATGGCCTCTAAAGGTAAAACGAACTTTACAGTGTTTAATTAACTTAAAGTCGCTACGCATGGATAACATGAAACTATACAGACTATAAGCCATGACGTGAAACGACAGGTCATGTTATTATGAGTGACTGTTACTGAACCCTGTTGTGACTTCGCAGGTTGGCAGCATCCTTACGTCAACATCTTCAAACATGTCAAAGTTGAAGACTGGAAAAGGTCGGCAAAAGAGGGGGACGTGTCAACATACACGGTAACCTAATAACCTAACATAATGTCACTGTTATACTTGTGATATTTGAAGTTATACTTTACCCCCAAACTATCTTTTGAATGTCAAACACTGTTGTGGGCTTGAAAGGTGGCTGTAGTAGGTGGCTGTAGCTGTGTTTTGAATTTCTTGTCAGCTACAAAAGATCACAAAAGTGACAAGTTATCACCCAAAACATCCATACAAACATTTCAACACAACCCTGAAACACAATCCTCTAATCTGCATTGCATCTGTAGGCTTAGTATGTCCTAACAGCACAAGGTGATGGATTTTGTGTGGAGTATCACTTTTAACACCAAGTTTTCAAAACCAAAGTTGGTTTGTTTTATGTCCACTTTTTGCTGAAATCCCCCAGGACAAGAGACTTAAGTGTTCAGTGTTCAGGATCAGGGGTCCTGTTCCTGCCAACAGCTACATCCTGATACCCAAAAACGGCAACCAGTCTCTGGGGCTGGTGGGACGCTACTTCTACCTTCTCTTCAGGCCCGCCCCTGGCAAATACTTTGTGGTCCACCTGGATGTTTCTGTGGAGGTATCTGACTGGATTTTAAGAAAGTATCCTGAGCATGAGCATGAGCATGTGCATGTGTGATGAAATCAAGTGTATTGATATGCCTACACTATCTCAACGGGGCTGAAGTTTGTTTTGATTTCAATCAGGACACTAATCCACATTGCTGCCTTTTTTGCATTCATTGTTATTCTTTGATTTTTCAAATTGTGCCTTTTTTATTTGTTGCCATTTCAATCTAATCAAAAATGTGAAGGGGGAGCAAGAACTCCACACTTTCTCATGTTTAATACATAGGATGTCACATTGTATCGTGGGAGATCTGTACCATAGATGTTGGCATTTTACAACAATTCAAAAGAAAACCCCAGAAGCTTACTTAGCTGTGAACTATTCAACCCGTATCTACTATAAATGCATGTATGTGAAGATCTTTTTGATTGAAATTCATTAAAAGAAAGAGACATTTTCTTTCCCCCTCTCTCTGTGCGCTATGATGTGTAGGAGGGCAAGGTGGTCCGTATCTCTTTTTCCAACATGTTCAAAGAGTTCAAGTCCACAGCTACCTGGCTTCAGTTTCCTTTCCTGTGCGGAGCGGCAAAGGATTCAGTCTATGAAAGCACGGCCAGATCTGCAAGACATGGTAGACACATGCACGCACACATGCAACTGTACTTATGTAGATATGAGCTGTTGTTCGTATGCATTTGTTTTGATAATTTTCTGTACCTTTTGTATATAGTGTAAATACTCTTCCATGCAGTAGTACAGTAGTAGCCATATTTCTGTTTATGTGTTCCAGGTTTAGTGGGTCCGGCCCCCACTTCAGTGCGTTGGACCTGTTTGATGCTGGATCTGCAATACACACTCTCTTTCTACCTCAACAGCTGCTACAGTCAACTAAAGAGCATTAAGCTTTGCGCTAATATGGCAGTGAAAAACATGTTTACCAGCGACCTGCTGCTAGATCCAGGTGAGAAATTTAGTGCCACAGTCTTTACAGAGCCTCACGTAAATACATTATACACCACAGCATAATTACATCAGATACATTCACATTTAGACAAACATACCTAAACACATAGCAGCTACAGACATGACAGTTATTGGTGTGTTTTGTTGAGTGATGCTAGGTAGCGGGGACAAAACTTGACATATTATTGTACATAGTACGTATTCTATACGTACACTTTGTTTCTATATGTGAATACCACTGGTGGTTTTCCACGAGTTTGAGAAGATGTCATGTGGATAATAAGAATAATGCCAAGTGATCTTCTTTAAAGGTCACTTAGATACAGAGATATTGCCGACAGTGCTTTTAGGGAAAAATATGGCTTCATTATTTAAGCATTAAAGATCCCTGTCATTCTTACTCATTGCTTATTCAAACCACTAAATTACAAAATATCTCTTAGTAAAATACATTGAATACTGAGAACACCTTTTTAGAGGAAAACATATTTTCTTCACATAGCCTTCATTTAGTATCAGACTGCATCCTCAAATTTTTACTTTGTAGTGTCCTCTTAGTGGATGTATGACATCTTTACTTTGATCTTCTACCCGTGTAATTGTCTCTTTCAGGAGTTTCCTTTAGTGAAGCCAAGGTGATGGGTCTGGCTTCTTCTCAGGGAACGGGTCCTATGCCCAGAGACATGTCATATCCTGTGCCCAAGGGGGGCTCCTGGCATGACCTCTATGATTGTATCAGGTAAGGTAACCTCACCTAGGAATACCATGCACATCACTAAAATAGTGCTAAAAGCTAAATCTGCCCTCTACTACCTTTTGTCATTTCTGGGACCATATCAGTTGGTAGTAATTTGTTGTTTTTATCCAAATTTGGGTAACTAGTGAACTTTATGTCACAGCATTGATAATTTTATCAATTCATCTTTAACAGAGATTCAGAAATGGATTTTTCCATATTACAGAGACACTACCATCTTTTATATATGACTAGCAGAGTTATTTGCACAAAACACCTGTTTATATAAAATACGATTTTCAGTCTATATTGTTGTGAATTTAAGAAAACTCCAAAGTTACCTGATTCCATCACTATGTACTGCTATGGATTCCCTTATCTTATCCTACCCCAACAGGTTTCCCTCAGAGGGAACAAAGTTACCGTTTGACTCCATTCAAAAAGGCAATCTCGAGCCCGAGGCTAGTAAGTCATGGAATAACACACTGTTCATAATTTTCATCACGGAGTATTTTCAACTTTTAATGCCCTCGCATGCCATACCCATTGGGTCTGACCTTTTCCACTTGCTTCGACAAGAAATTCAAATTATTTTTTATTTTGCTCAGCACGACAAACAAATAATTATTGTATAATTAATTTAGTTCTTCTTTTTCTTAAGTTGTTTTTATTATTTATTCGTCGAAGAGTTGATTTTTTAAAAAAAAAACTATTACCGGAAAAAATCATTGTATGTGAAAGCCTACTTGACAATAAAATGGATTCTGCTTCAAATACAATGGATCCGAGCTGTTTGGACAAACAACAGTTTCCCTATTAGGAATGTATTGTAGATGACGGCCTTCATATTCCTCTCTCTCCCAGATTGTGTGTCTGGCCAAAGAAGCCCTATTAGAGAGGAGTCTAGCTGTGTAACCCTCAGAAAACCAGTTAAGGACCCGGTGTCTCTCATCCAGCAGATCGCCACTCCAAAATCAGTAAGACTTCTTTTCTCTTTGATTCCGATCAGCTTGAATTTTTGTCTGTGAAAATATGGCAGATGTCCGTTTTCTCCTTCTGTCTCCTCAGCTTCTGAGGAATCAAACACCCGTGGTAACCGACATACCGGACCTGGGCGTAGTTTCCACTCAACAGAATGATGATGAATGGCTTTTCCATAGTGGTGACCAGCAGGAGTCAACATGCTCCAGTTCACAGCAGTTCACATCCAGGCTTCCCTGGGATACCGATGATGGGGGAGTTCATGTGCATGTTCATCCTGAGGGCGGCTTCAGCAAACATGAAGATGAAAGTGAAGAAGAGGTGAAGCTTCTTATTGACTAAATTCAAACAAGGAATCCAATTAAATACCCCCATTCCTCTCTTTTTGTACATCATATTCAATGGAGTGCATTTCCTTGACTGTAGTATGATTTTTGTGGCAGCATTTTAACCCTATTGATCTCGTTGTATTCTCAGTTTGTTTGCACTCCAGCTCCACATCCTGTCCATTTATCATTGTCCAAAGAACCCAGACAGGAGGTAAGAAATGAGGTCAGTAGAGAGTGCAATGAAACCAGCTGCTATACAGCATTTGTTTGAGAACTTGTTACAACTCTTTGCCTTTTACTTTTTCTACTCTCCTTGTTAGAAGCTGCTTCCAGACCCGATTCTCAGGCTCAATCGAATCATCGGCTTCGGAGGAGCCACTACTAAATGTGTATGTTCATGCGGAGTGAAATCCTGATCAGGCTGGCTTCACATACTTAGTGATTTTGTGATTTGTCACAAATAAAATGCATTTAATCAAAGACTAATAGAGGTCTAAGAGCTGTACTTTATTACCCTGTAGGCCCTGTGGAGCAAATCTGGTGACGCGGTGGTGTATCCGTGTCACGCAATTATCGTATCTATGAAAATATCGTCTAACGAGCAGAGGTTCTTCATCGGCCACACTGATAAGGTAAATGAGCTGTGATGTGATGTGCTACCTCCATAGTAGAATCTCTTCAAATGTGTTGGATGACACTGCTGATTCTGGCCGCATCCTCATGAAGGTAAAAGATGCACGCTGAAAGTCGGGCTGTTATTGTGCTGTGACCAGGCTGCAAAACCAGACTGCAGTGGCTGTAGTATGACCGATAATTCTAGCGCCAACTCCAAGGGCTTTTGAGCAGCTGCTCAGGAGGTGATCCAAGAATCCTCTTACAAAGCAAGGAGGACAGGAAGGTGTCTCAATTTTGTCCCAGATGTGAAGGTTTGCTGGACTTGGTAGGACATCGTAGACAGCATGGAACAAGAACCTGATGAGATGGAAGTCTGCTTGCCAAATGTTGGACCATCTTCTGCTGGCTCATGCCTCCTTCAGGCAAGCTTCCACTCCCTCCTGAACGAGATGTTGCTTCTAGTTTGCACTGGATGTTGTTGACCCCGGTCACGGGGGAAGCAGCCTATGCCTGCACGCCCTGTTGCTAGGACCCCTCCAGTGCCTTCTGCCTCAGCTGTGACTCGGCTATCTCCAGTGCTTTCTCTGCTCTCCATTGCCTGCCTGTTTGAACCTGGATTGCGGCAGATGCCACTTTTGGATCTCTGGATTCTCTGTACTGGAAAGCTTGCCGTGTCTGGGACGCCATGAAGTCTTCAGCTAGGCCACTGATGTAGAGCTGCAGAATGTTACTGGTGCCATTCAGAGCAGCACTGCTCAGACTGCGGCGTCGGCCTAGCCATCTTTGCAAGTAGCTGCTGATCTTCATCTCCGGGGACTCAACTATAATTATGGGCACTGCACATACCAGCAGAGGCCACAGGATCCAGGGTAGCATGTATTTTCTTCTGTGTTTGTTTAAAAAAATGTTGCAACTTCTGTCCATATGTGTTTTCTCTGCAGGTTTCTGCACTGGCTTTTAATGGCAACACAACACTGCTGGCCTCAGCACAAACTGGCAACCACAGTGTAGTTCGAGTGTGGAACTACCACAAAGGAAACTGTCTGGCCATGTTTAGAATTCATGCTCATTCCTTGTCATCTCTTAGGTAACCAACTATATATGCTCAGCCCTAATAAGATAAGATAGTATAATCCTTTATATTCAATATACTATGAGGTCTATAAGCTTATGTTGATCACTGCTCACTCACACAAATGTTGTCTTATTTGTTCTCATTCCTTTCTGAAGCTTCTCATACGGAGGCGGTATTCTCTGTGGAGTGGGTAAAGACAGCCACAGTAAAACCGTAAGCGACACAAATGACAACTTTCCCAAATGAAAATGCAAGGACTTATTCTTCTAATTTGTGAATAAAGATAATTAACACAAGCTGCTCTGTAGCGAGAGCCATGGGTATTATTAGACCCAGATGAAGAAGTGCTAAGAAACCCCTTGTATCATTACTTAGGCTGATATCATTTTAGATGGCATGCTATAAATTAGCTCCCCTTATTAGAGTCTATGACTCAACAAAGCTGCAAGCTGACTGTCTGTATTTGTCGTGCTCATTCAATCTTTCATAGATGGTGGTGGTGTGGAACACTTCTAACGTTAGTAGAGGTGGAGAGGTGACCATCTTAGCCAAAGCACACACAGATGTGGACATCCTCACCATGAAGGTTGCCTTCTTTGATGATACAAGGTACTCTCACTTCTCTGTGTTTATATTATGGTTGTGTATTTGATTGTTTTATTTAGCCAAGAGTGCATTATTGGGAATTTTGTTGTGCATATGTCCATACATCTGCTGCAAATATTGGATTGGCATTTATTTCACACATACTCCTTATGGAATTAGGAGTTCTGCAAAGCGGGTTCTGTTAATGACAGATTTACATTAACTCTCACACACTTGCAGTGTCAGATGGTCTTCGTAAATGAAGGGTTAGAGGGCTTTGGTGCAGGAGTGCTGAATTTCTATGAGTAGTGACAAAACGTACAGTATGTTATGAGAGTAAAATGCAACCGTTGAAGAAATATACCAGCCACTTCACTTATAGTTAAAACATAAACCAGCTCAAAAATGATAATTACCAACATAAACCAAAAAACTTAAGACCAAAAACAAACTAAATATGCATTTTGGAACATAAAACAAACTAAACTAAATACTCAGTCCACACATTTGCTGATAAGAGCACTCTCATTTTATTTTATTTTTTTATTTATTTACTTATTTACTTTAGTACTGAAGACTGAGATAATTACAAAGACGAGGATTCACCCTAGCAATTGCTGAAGGTGTTTAAGAGAGAGACAGACAAAGTGACAGAAGGTGGGCAGTAACTATTGCAATGTTTCAGTAAGACTGAGTATATAGATATAGATATATAGAGTCCTATAGCCTTTTTTTGTGGTAGAAAAGTATTGGCACGGCGCTGGAGAGTACAGTGCCTTTGTGAAAAGTTTCAACTAGAAGTGTTAGAAGTGTACGCACACAAATGGAGTACTGCAATGGAGTACTCTTTTAAAAAAAAAAAAAAAAAAAAAAAAAAAAAAATTGTTAAAAGACGCTGGCACTCTGGACAATTTTAAATAATACAGTTTGAATATCAATGCTATGAATGAAGCTTCTAACTATTCGGTACAGCCCTACAAACCACACAGGCCATGGATGTATGAAGAGAGAGGCTGTGGGAGCTAGAGGGAATATAACCGGTGCATCACTACAGCACACTGCTGTTCACAAAATGTGGAGAAATATATTATTCAGTGCCTTTTTTATTTTAATTACGCGCACAATGTCGGAAATATTTACTTGAAGCTTAAATTAACACTCCAACTCAGGTCGCGGTTACTTGCTTATGGCCCCTTGGCCTCCTACTTCTGGTTCCCATGCCTTTGTGAGATAGTGATAGAGGTGAAAAGGTTCTTCAGGAGCAGGAATTAAACGGCCTTATGCCGACTCGTCAGTAAATTACAACTCTTGATCTCTTAATCTATGAGTGCTGGTTTCAGGATGGTGTCATGTGGTCGTGACAATATTCGCCTGTGGCGAGTGAGGAATGGGAAGCTGCGCTCCTGTCCAGTCAACCTGGGTGAATACCACTCACTGGACTTCACTGATGTGGCCTTTGAGGAGGGAAATTCTTCCAACCAGCATCTTGATGAACGAACACTGTGAGTTAGCAAAGCAGACACTGAAACTATCCAAGTTTACGTCGGATTGGCAGAAGTATGAACCTAATCCAAATCCACTGAAAACATTATTAAACGATCACTATTTTCCTTTTGTGATTGTCTTCCCATAGATTTGCCAGCAGTCGGAGTGGCTATATCTTTGAGATCGACTACAGCAGAGTTGTTATTAGAAATGTCAGGAGGCTGTTGCCTGCACAGCAGCAGCATGCAGACCGCAGGGAGAAATGTACTTTTAACACAGGTGTGTTATTTAGTAGTTTAAAGCAGGGGTTGAGTAGAGGGGGTCAAACTTTTTCAGAATTTGTGGGTTATTGTGTGTGTGTGTGTGTGTGTGTGTGTGTGTGTGTGTGTGTGTGTGTGTGTGTGTGTGTGTGTCCCAGGTCCAGGCATTGCCATCAACAGCATCAGTGTGTCCTCATCATTTTGTGCCACGGGCTCTGAAGATGGCTTCTTGCGTCTCTGGCCCCTTGATTTTTCTACCATCTTCCTGGAGGCTGGTAGGCATACCGGGGCACGGCATCATATTTACCCGCAGCAGTATTTACCTTACTGTCAGTAGCCCTGACAGGTCCCGATACGCAGGCAGAGATATAATCTTTAGTTTGTGTACGTTTACATCGTCTATTTCTAGTTTCTAGTTTGCAGGGGGGGGAGTGTTTGTCCTGATTGACAGTGGCAATAAACATTATCAAGATCATTTCATGTATCTTTCACCTCTGCAGAGTACGGCAATGTTATGAATCTTTAAATGTACAAATCTGTAAATATACTTCAAGTTTAAACATCCACTTTTAATGTTATCTGATGATTACTGAAGAGGACACACAGATTCAAACACTCCTTTGTGCTCTCCATCAAACAATGTAACAGATGCATCTTTGCTATTAGCCCCACATGAGTTTTACTACATTTTTGCAGTACAACCCAGGTCATTGTTTAGAATTATAGAAAAAAGACATATCAAGCAAACCTGACATATATTATTTACTTTTGGCTATCATCTCATTGCGTACCGACAGTCAAATCACAAATATGAGAAGTGTATGTGCACCGTCCTCACACAGACCAAACAATGACTCCGACACCTGTCATTGTTTTCAAGAGCACGAGGGACCTGTGAGCCTGGTGTCAGTCTCCTCAGACAGCCTTCAGGTCCTGGCAGCCACCTCCACTGGTAACCTGGGTTTCCTTGATGTGAGCAGCCGCGGTTACAACACGCTGATGAGGTCACATACAGACACTGTGCTCGGCTTCAGTGTGGATGGCGTCCATCGGCATCTCACAACAGCCTCTTCCGATGGCACAGTGCGCATTTGGAATATGGATTCCTTGCATCAGGTCAATCAATACCACATTTTTGTGTTTTCAGCAACTCTTTTTCACCTCTTTATTATTATTATTATTATTATTATTATTATTATTATCAGATTCTACTATTTGAATGCTTTGTTAATACATATGTGTTGAACCAGACAAAGAGTCTCAATTACGTAATATTACTCATTGAGACTCACTCAGACATTGGCTCTCCATTTGTCAGTTGTCCTTTGTGTGTGGAAGCAATGAGCTGTCAGACTGTTTTATGCTTTAGAAAAAGAGATAGGCGTCAAGGTCGTCTGCGTTTGTTGGCAAAACTGACCACCAAACTCCGTTTTAAAGATGTCATTATTTTTACTATACAGTCCCAACTTTCTAGTGACAAACTAAAGCCTAAAGCAAATTATTAGGAGTAACTCATTTAATTTACAAAATATTTCTACTAATTTGAAGATGCTGCACTAATTAGTATATCTTCACACTAAAGTAACTGACACTGACTCTGTTATTGCTGGTTTACCGTTGGCTTATTTACTGTTTAGCTGACTGTCTGTTGTCTCCTGTGCTTAGTTGTATGATTTTGTGTCAGAGGACAGCCCCTGTTCAGTGGCCTTCCATCCCAGCGAGCAGGTCTTCTCTTGTGGCTTCAGCTCCGGCATCGTCAGAGTCTTTGACATCTCCAGTGCCAAGATGCTGGCTGAACACAAGTACGTCTAAACGATTGTGGAAGCTCCAGCTCCACCACTGACTACAGTTCTTAATTTTGGATACCAAAAGCTTGCTTGGGGACATTTATTATATGCTATTGTATGATCTGTCAAGGTGTATGAAATTACTTAAACATGAGCCAGATACAATTCTTAGCTGCGGGCCAACTGCTAGAAACATGTGACGTGTTGCTGCACATTTACAAGGTCCAAAACACACTGTAACGTGAGTGCAATAGTAAACCTACTTTGGCACTGATGATAACGACTGCATTTGTGCTCTTGTTTCTTGTTTGTTTGTATTTGCCTGTACATATATATATTATAGGCAGCACAGAGGTGAAGTGGTGGGTCTTGCCTTCTCTCCAGATGGGGAGTTCATGTACAGTGCTGACTCTCAGGGCTCTTTGGCCCTTTACAGCGCTTCTGAGGAAGACCACAATGTGATCAGAGTTGTGTGTATGTATACACACCCACAAACTAATGCACAAACGCACCTTAACTTAACAGTATGTTGTATGTTTCACTTATCAGAAATGTAAGCTGTGAAACTATCAACACTATAGGACAATGTATACATTTTCTTCTGTGTTGTGTGTACCAGGCAGCCAAGTTTAACACCAGTGTTGTTTGATTCCCTCTGCACCCGATTGGCCAGGTAATGTGTTGGCCCGAGGCACCGAGCGCGCTCCAGACGCTCTCACAGTGAGCAGTGACAGCCGCTGTCTGGCTTTTATTGGCCCCTCAGAGTACATCGTCACCATCGCGGACTCGCAGTCTCTGGATGAGGTATCTTGCACACTGTCAGCACCATGTGCTATTTGTTTCATTGCTCAAGTAAATTAGATCAGATTTCATGTCCCAGTTATGAAGGAGCGGTGAGGCAGCATCACCCTTTCCCCAAAACGTAACACCATGCAGACGATGTACCGAAGAATAACCAATAGTTCTTATTAAAACGTACTTATTAATATGTATGTTCTTATGTGTCCACATTGACCTGTTCCATCTGTGTCTAGTTGCTCCATGTAGATGTGAGTATTTTGGACGTACAAAGCCCCCGTCTTGATTCGGCACTGCGGGTCTGCTTCGCTCCGGCCTCCACTGAACACCTGTTAGTCGCCACATCAGCGAACAAGATCCTCTGGGTTAGCACCAAGACAGGCCGTCTGCTCCGAGAGGTAAAACTGCTGAGCTTTAGATGTTAGCTGACCACGTTGAGTACTAAAAAAATTAATGACTTGTTGAGAGGGTCCAAGATTGAGCATTTACTTGAGACACTTGAAACATAAAAAGAAAATTGTGGAAAATATGTCTGTACATTCAAAGCTTGAAGTTTCTCTCCTGTTTCAATTCACAGTTTGCCTCCTACACAATAATTGTATTCATCTTTTGAAAATCATATGGTGGATTTCTGTTTTTATGACAGGTGTCTAAGGTGCACAAACACCAGTGCTCGTCCCTGGCTGTGAGTGAGGACAGTCGATTCCTGCTGACAGCAGGACACAATGCTGTGAAAGTGTGGGATTATAACATGGAGCTCGATATTAGCTCACAGGTAGTCAACAATTAAGGATTTTTTTTATCTTTTAGAATGAGAACTATGAACTGGTATGTAAACTACAGAGTCGCTTCTGATTTATATTTGATAAAGTCCCAAGTATGAGTCAAATAAGCAACTAATTGTTAAAGTGAATAAATTAATTCGTAAAAAGTAGGCACTAATTAACAAACATTTTCATTAACAATTAATCTGCAGATTATTAATTGTTTGGTCTATAAAATATGCAAGAGATGAGATATATTTAAAAAAAATTGTGAAAATGGCCCGAAGTGCAATTTGACAAGTTGACTGTCATGTCTTCCAAAACACAAAGTATTTAAATATTCAATTAACTCTCAAGGAAAACAAAGAAACACGACAAATATTCACATTTGAGAAGCGAAAACAAGTGAATTTATGTCCATTTGCTTGGTAAAACTGCTAAAACGATTCATTTTCAATTCACTTTCTGTCGACCTACTAATTGTTTACGGTCGAACGTGTACATCTTAAAGTATATTCTGTGATTAAGCCATCGGAGGTCAGATATTTTCACATTTCTGTCTGACTGTAGTTTCTGTGCAAATAATAAAACTGTTAGCTCAGTTTAAATTGTGCAATTATGTGGTAAAACGTTGCAACCATCGCTATCATAGAAAGTATGTTGTCTTCATTTAAAGTAGCAGTAGCCGTTATAGTAGTTTATGTTGTCAGTAGTAACCGAAACGTGGTTCTCTGTACCAGATGTTCATAGGCCACAGTCGGCCCATCCGCCAGGTGAGCTTCACCCCCGACCAACTGGGCGTGGTCTCAGTGGGAGACGCCATATTCCTTTGGGACTTCCTGGCACATCCTGTTGACTCCTTGACAGACAGTCGGTAATAATCGCTGTTGCATGTTTGAATCCTGTTAATAATGTGCGTGTTACACTTTTTAAGTTTTATTTTTTTTTCTGTCCTCACTTACAGTTCCCCTCTACGATTAAGCTACATCTCAGCTCCTAAATCAGGTAACTTAATTTAGAGTTTGTATTCATGCTTTTATGTGATACGATAAACCTGATTCAAATGTTCTTACTAATTAAAATAACATGTGTTGGACTTGTGTTTTCATGTAACATTTCAACCAGACGTTAGTGGAGTTCGGTTGTCCAATGGGATGCCTCGACAGACAGCACCCCTCCCCTCCTCACCGCCATCACGACTGGACATCAGCACCCTAGACCAAGTTGAACAGGAGGGTGAGTTCTCTTTTTCACTTTTCAAATGACCCACCAGCACACCCTTTTGCTAACTTTATAATTAAATATTAGCTGATGTCTGGCTCAATTCTGACCAATTTCAAGTTGTATATGAAAAATAAGATGTATTGACACAAATCTGCCTTGGTGTTCATAACTTAACAATGTTTTGATGAGTTCACATAGTTTCAGTAGCTAAATATTTCGCTAAAAAAAGTAGATTTCCACCAATGCATTTGGAAAGTTAAGTGTTATTAGTGTTGGTAACCTTGAATCCAATTCCTTAAAATGTCATTAACTGCTCTTTTCGGGTTTGCTTGTTTGCTTCTGAAATGTACTTTTTGTTTTCAAACGTTTACTTGTAATGGACATTCATGAAGCTTTCCAAAGATGGACAAATGCCTATCTCTCAGCATTTCCCTTTATGTGATTAGTAGATTTAGAAAATAGAAACATATTGACAGATTTGTAGTTTTGAGCAGTGCAATTAAGAGAGATTAATTTCTAACTCTCATCCATGCTCCCTCACCATTTAATATACATTATTGCTCTCCAGCTGGAAACAGACTTACCATTTTATTTATCAATTTAATTACTATTTAACTGAAGGAGGCTTTTTTCCACGGGATTTTTATTGATTTTATTTTTACTTTTCAGGTGTTGTATCTATTGCTGAAAATATTTACCTGAGTTGTTTCCTTGGCCTTGTTCATTTAATTTACACACACAAAAAGATATGTTTACCTACCTATTGTGAGGTAGGTTTAACAACTGAGATCTCTCTCTCTCTCTCTCTCTCTCTCTCTCTCTCTCTCTCTCTCTCTCTCTCTCTCTCTCTCTCTCTCTCTCTCTCTCTCTCTCTCTCTCTCAGCAATAAATACCAAACAAGTTTTTTTTTTTTTTTTTAAGAAGTTGCTTAGCAACACCAAAATGAATGCTCAACACATGTATCAAGAATGTATTTGTTGCTAATGGCCATACCAGAGGTGTTTGATGGACGCAGGGACTTGGTTTATTTTCCCCCATCAGTCATATTTTCTCTCCTGTCACCCTCCTGCAGCTTTGGGCTCTTTGTCGATTTGTGACGACACCCCGTCCATCACAACCACTACAGTCCCAGTCACTGGTTCAGGTCCTTCCTCTGACCCCAGACCTGCCGTCTCCTTCCTCCAAGTCACAGAGCTGGTCCACACATCTCCCATGAACACAAGTCATATGAACGCCGGTAAGTGCTCCACTGCATTGTCCTGCATTAACAGTGAAGTGACTTTCTGTTGTCTTATTTTTTTCTTCTTCTATTTTTTCTTCTATTTTGTCATTTAGTTGAGTTGAAAGAGAAGAAGCCAGTACGTCCTGATTGTTACAGGCACTTTATCCCACGTTTCAAGACCTCCACTCTTGATCAGGTGAAGACTATGACGACTTTATATAATGATAGACTCGAGTCACTGGGTGTGTTTGATGTCTTAATGTTGTCTCTGATCCAGGCTGCTTGGGCTCCCCAACCAGGAGAAGAGGGCATAAAGCTGAAAGCAGTGATCGGCTACAATGGCAATGGACGTGGCAACATGGTGTGGAGCCCTGAGCAAGGTTATTATACAATTCTGAAAGTAAAACAAAAACTGAGTAGAAATATTATTCAGTAAGTTTTAGGCTACATCCACACTAACAAATGAAAAACAATCTCTGTGCACACAAGCGTTTTATCGCCGTTTCAGAAATAACCTCCGTCTATACCAACACGCCGGTAAATACACAAATTGATTTGTGTCTCGTCAGCTTTAAAAACAAAAGGGACTGGTTATTGTCTTTCCCTACCCAGCAATCGATTTCTGTTGCAGGCTTGTTCGCGTACTCGTGTGGCTGTGTGGTGGTGGTGGAGTACCTTCATACAGGAAGTCAGAGACACTTGCAAGGCCACAGCGAGGAGATCTCTTGTCTTGCAGTCACAAATGATGCCAAGGTATTGTTCATCGCTGTAAACTCCACAGTTACGACAGTGATTCAAAAGACGGTATGTGGGGCTTTGACGGGGACAGTAATGACAAAGCACAAACTGAATGAAGAAATGTAATTGTATTGCATTGTGGTCTCTATATGTCACAGTGAAGAGACCTCAGCTGGTCAGCACAGCAGGGGAAGAAATCCAGTATATCAGCTAGCTGTCAGTCACTGTAGGAGATCGAGAATGCATTTGCCCCAGTTGTTAAGCTCGGTAAGAAGAGCTGACAATAACATCCTTGAGTCCATTCTCCCCAGGAGACAAGAGAAGGGGACGTCTCATCAGTAGACGGATGGACTTTCGTTCACTAGTGGAATATGGGGGTCAAATCACAGTCAACATCCGCGAGCACAAAAGAGACCCCGCGCAGGCAACTTAAACAGCCGTGTGTGCGCAAATTACTTTTTCGAATGCTTTCACGTCACTCCGCGCAGAATATCTCTGCTCGCGCAAGCAAAATTGAAGCCTGCGAGGAGAAAACCATGCTTTGAGCAAGGAGCGTCCCCTGGTGCACAACTGCTATCACTGATATTCCGCTGGCGAAACTTTCACCTGCGAGTGAGTGGCTTTTTGACAGTAAGTGGGCGGACCCAGTCACCATTCAGTCACAAGATTTAGTTAGTTACAGTCCTTGTCTTTGGATTGGCCAGATATCACTCCCGGCGCTAGGTGGCGGTATAAAGGTGGTTTTCAATCCGCCACTAAACAGTATTCCACTACATCTCCGAATTAATTATTGTACTTTTTACTAATGTACTTTTTACTCCACTACATCTCAGAGTTAAATATTGTACTTTTTACTCCACTACATCTCAGAGGGAAATATTCTACATTTCTGACAGCTTTTGTTAACTTTTCAGAAATGTAGAGGCTGATGAAATACAAAGCATGTTAATAGCGTTTTGAAATACAATTATTCAATTGTGTTTCTTTTGTTAATATTTCAGAAACGAGGACTGTAACCGATTTAAAATTAATTCGCGTGCACGGCTGTTTGAGTTGCACACGCAGGACCTCGACACGCGCACACACGCACACACACACACACAGCTCTCATTTGTGCTCATGGCTATTGACAGTGATTTGACACCACAGTGGAAGCTCTTTGTGTTTGGCACTTATTATGGGAGGGTGTCAGCACTCAGCCTTCTCTTGGACACAGAAGTTGGCTCTAAGTGAGGCTCTGAAAACATTTCTTATGTGTCAAATAAGTATGACAATCAAAACAAAGTGGACAAAGGAAATTCAGAGGGTAGTTTTGAAGTAAATCTGTCTGTTTTAAATCAATGAAGAGGGACCAAGTGTTTTGACAAAAAATACTTAACTGCAGTGCACAAAGCAGGTCTGCACGCTGTTAGGCTCCAAAAATATATAGTTTATTTCTCTTTTTAAGGCAATGTTTCAATCTTTAAGATCTTCCCCAGGAAAGTGTGAGAGAGAAAAAATTCTTTTAGAGGCAGTAATCAACTGAAATCATTATCACCTGCTGGTCAGAAAGCGGGCAGAAAAAAAAAAAAAACACAACACAAGATGGTGATCAAAGTACTCTAAAAGGGCTGCACTACAAAGCAGGATTTGGGGTTAGCGAGGTTCACTTCTTACTGGGTTATATCGCCATGGTAACTTATGCTGCACACCTATCTTGCTCCAGAGCAGGTTATGTTCGAGAAAAGAGATAAATTCGTAGAAAAGCCTATTGACCAATCAAAGCTTGGTACAAGGGCGGTGAAATAATATTACCCAAATACAAAGTTAAAGTTCAGACTAAAAGTGGCGTATATGACTATTTTAGTCTAAATCTTTCAGCTGCAATGCGGTGTGAAATTCACAACATATTTTATTTAAGAAATATTCTGCTTTTAGCCTTGGTGTTTAGCCTTTAAAATCAAAAGTTTCACTGAGGTAAAATCACACTAAATAGTTTTATAATAAATATAAATAAATTACACAAAACAGTAAATATTTTCTTATAAATTCAATTTCTTATTACTTGGTCCCGTAGCTGTACGTACAGTGTGTGAATGTTGTATAAATGTTAGCTGATGTCATGTAGTGTTAAAGCGCTTTGAGTGGTCTGAAGACTAGAAAACCGCTATACAAGTACAGGTCCATTTACCATCATTCATATATACATATATATATATACATATATATATATATATATATATATATATATATACACACACACACTTACACTTATGCGTGTCAGCTTTTTGAGCTGTATGTTGCTGTGCTTTACAGTCCTGTACATTTTTCCCTGTATTCTATCTATATTCATTCACTGAACAAAAATCTAAACGCAACACTTGTTTTCGCTCCCATTTTTCACGAGTGTAGATAAATATCTAAGACTTTCTATGCACACAAAAGGCTCATTTCTCTCAAATTCTGGTCACAAATGTGTTAAAATCCATGTTAAGGAAAATCCATCCACCTGACAGGTATAGGCATATTAAGATGCTGATGATTAAACAGCATGATTACACACTTATGCCCCAGGCTTATCACAGCAAAAGGCCAATAATATGTTATTGTGTTGTGTGATAAAACTGCACATTTTGTGCTGTCCTTTTACTGTGATCAGCCTTACCTGTGTAAAAAACATGCTGTTCAATAATTCATGTTCAGTCATCTTGATATGCCACACCTGTCAGGTGGAGGCATTATCTTGGTAAAGGAGAAGTGCTCACTGACATGGATTTTAAAACATTTTATTTGCATAGAAAGTCTATTTTATTGAATGAAAAATGGGAGGATATTAGTTGTAAGTATTGTTTGTATTTTTCTTCAGTAAACATGTTTTTCATTATTAGATTAGGTCTTTACTTTGTTGGGGTGCGATATATAGATGCCCCCACTCTTAATTAAATCCGATTGTAGATATTTTATGGCCCATAAGCCTTTTTTGCATGCCTGTATTTAAGCCTTTGTGGCATCTGTCGGTAAAGTTATTGATAACTAGACAATTTTTTACTACCTTATTAAATGACCATCATTGTGTTTTTAGCATTGTATTTATTTTTTTCTGGATTAACTGATGGTTCTGTCTTCTGAAGCACTGTGAAAGCGATCTTGTGGTGTTCTGTTTTTCCCTGCTGTTTGATGACCAGCAGGTGATAATGATTTTAGATGATTACTGCCGTTACAAGAAATGCCTGTTTTCCTCTTTCACGCTTGCCTGAGGAAAATCGTACAGATTCAAATGTTCCCTTTTTAAAAAAGAAAAAAAAGAGTATTTATTTGGAGCCTCACAGTGTGCAGACGTCATTTGTGCCCTCCATTAAAACGAATGTCTTTGTCTAATAAAGCGGGCTAAAGGGAGTCTTCTCACAAGCTAGTGGATTAGATGTCTGCTCATCATCTCTAAGAGAAATTCAGACCCCTCAATCTTGGGGCACAAGAAATCCCAGATTTTCCCATGTTCGGCATTCGTCCTGTTAGTCCCGTGTCTTATGGAATCATAGACCAAAAATGAAGGTGCTCTGTCTCTGTTTTACTTCCTGTGTAGACGGTGGCATCAGCAGCTGGTGGCAGTAATGGTAGCAGGAGCCTCATCTGCATTTGGGACGTCCAGAATGGAACTTGTCGCAATACCATCTCCTACCACGTGGGAGCGGTGCAGTGTCTCGCTTTCTCTAGGGACGATCGCTTCTTCCTCTCTGCTGGTCAGTAAAATATAAATTAGACTGCATCAATCGGCCATTAGCATTTAAACTTATTGTTTAGTGCCAGTTGACAATAGTTGATTCAAATAAAGAAAAAAGGGCAATCAAGGTACTCTGCTACTACTGACCACTGATTCTCTCCAACGCCCCATAGGAGACTTTTCTGACCCAGAGTTGGCTCTGTGGAGCAGCAAGACCTTCCAGCTGCTGTCCAGTGTGAGGGTGTCGGGGCCGATTCATGACGCAGCCTTCAGCCCCTCAACAGCCAGCCAGCTGGCCTGTGTGGGCAGCCAAGGGGCTTACTTCTGCCTCATCCACACGCATGGCTCAGATGTAGAACTCAAGGTATATGACCACAGAAAAACCCGCTTGATAATTTAGAAGAGAATGTTAGTGTGGTTGACTAAACCCTCGTCCCCCGATCCACTACGTTGTTTTAAAACATGCGATCAATGCAGTCTTCTCAAGTACGTAGTATCTCAGAACTACATTTTGATTGGGTAAAGAGTTTAGTTTTTGTCTTTGCTTTGGTACAAGGTGATTAACCACTCCTTCACACTTGTAGGTCCAGAAGGTGAAAGCGCCAGTAGAAGTGGGTGATGTGGAGCTGACGGCTCTGTGCTACCACATGGACTCCTTTCTGTTCACCGCCACCAATCGGGGACACGTTTGCGTCTGGGACGTAAACACACGGCGCTGCCTCATGACCTGGGAAGCTGATGAGGGGGAGATTGGTACAAATGGACCCACTGTATATTCTAACCAGCTAATTTGGTTTAATACTCTTTATGGTTCTCTAAGAAAAAAAAATACACAACAGCATTATTCTCTTCTTGCTACTTTTATTGTATGAAGGAGATGCCTTGTATTACACTTGGTAAAATTGCCATTGCTGAAAACCATTGCTTTTATTTTGAGTCTTGTTGCTTACATTCTATATTCTTGTCCTGGGTTTCTACATATAGTTATAGGGTTGATATGGTTTCTTGGTTTAGGAGTGCTGCTGTGTCGGGGGAACCGTCTTTTGACAGGCAGCAACACCCGCTGGTTGCGACTGTGGGAGGTAGACGCGTTAGAGGCTGTGAAGCCTCAGGAAAAGAACTACAATGTGGGACACAGGTCTGTATGTAGTTTATTATTCTCATCAGATTCTGATGATTCTTCCTGTTTCTTATCTGGGCAACGGGTAAAGAATGAGAATTTGGTTCCATCTCATCCTCAAGTGGTCATGTTCATTGTTTTTGGTCTGTTCTTCAGTGGGACCACGGTGGTGTTGGGGCAGGAGATAATGCTGGATGGGACGACGATCAGTGCAGCATTTGATAACACGATGGACATGGGCATCGTTGGCACCACTGCGGGAACCCTCTGGTACATCAACTGGTCAGACAACAGCAGCATCCGGCTGGTCAGCGGGCACAAGACCAAGGTACCACTGTGAGCTTTGGGAAATGAAAAATAACCTTATGCACATCCTGTGTCTCCAGCAGGAGCTGGAACACACAGCTTATAACTGGGAGGCAAGTATGTTGTTTAGCATAGTCATAATGGGTTGATGCCGTGGTCTGCCTGGCTGCATGTTACTCGTAGTTATGACAAAAATCTAAGAATATTGTATCTCTACCAATCCAGTCTATTTGAAAGCTCACCTGTTACTGAGCCCTACAACAGCTGCTGCGTCCTGCACTTAATCTTGTTTACCAAGCTCACTCTGGCTGAAATGTGAACTGCATATATTTTCTTCCTCATTTTAAAGTAGTTGCTGTTTAGATTATTTTTTTTTTAATGGTGAAAAACTTTGTTTAGCTGTGAGGATGGCAATGTGAATTGATTGGTCCAGACTGAAATATCTCAACAACAAACAAGATGGTTTGTCATGACATTCGGAATTGACATTCATCCCTCCGACTTAAGTGATCCCTTGACTTTACTTCTTGCACCATCAACAGGCTGAAATGTATGGCTTTTACTAAAATGTCTCAATAACAATTGGATGAGTTGTGATGACATTTAGGACAAATATTTATGGTGCCTAGACAATGTTTCTTATTGACATTGGTATATGGCTAAATGTCAGCAAAACTAACACCATTCCCATTAGCCTCAGCTGTAATTTGTGTTTAATGCAAATTAGCACATGTTAGCATGTGAGAATCTGTATTAATGGCCTGTCAATCACACATCAAAGGCAATCCCCAAGGAAGAAGAGTATTTCATGTTAGTCAGTTTGCAATGTTTGGACAAGGAAATATAGATAATCAAATTGAAGTAAAGAGCAATACGAAAACTTCACAAATTACTATCAACTTCTTATTATAGGATCACTTTGGAATTTGTTTTTTTTTTACTCACTTTTTACATTGTTTTTTACATGATTTTATTTATTTTTATGCATTTTGTCTATCCATCTATTTCACTGGTTAATATCCTCGTCAATTGTTGTGGTCTTTCATTTATATTCCCTTATGTGAAATGTTTGTAAGCTGTACTTATAAATTTGTTTATATCAGACCTTTTCTAGTGGCCTAATTTGCTTGTAATGGTATTGATGAATGAGCGGGTTGAAATGAAAGAATTTCCAATTCATTAATTTAGTTTTCATTAATTTACCTGGCAAAGGTTTGGTGTAATTTTTTTTAATCATGATAACTGTTTCTGATTAATTTAAGTAGCAATGATTGCTGATTGGGGCAAGAGGTAAAGCTTTACAGAAACCTTATTCTGAATGCAGCAGGAGACTGTAGCAACCGCACACAAAAGGCCAGATAAGACGGATGAAAATGACCTTAAGTGACTGCGGAGGACGCTCTGTGCAAAGGTCGTGCTGCTAATATTAACGGTGGTGTACCAGTGTTGACATTCATTCTCTGTGTGTACTCCTTTCTGCTGTCCAGGTGAATGATGTGGTTTTTAGCGCTGACGAGGGACATTTTGCCACCTGCAGTGAAGACGGCAGTGTGAGGGTGTGGTCGGTCCCTAGCAACGAACTGGTGGTGCAGTTCCAGGTGCTCAGTCAGGTGAGCGAATACACTCCAATATTCTGAATTAATAGGTGGCTCAGATCCGTTATATACTGAAGGACCTTGATGAAGCATCTGAGACAGTACATTTATTGGGGAAGTCAGGGAATTTAACAAATTACACAAATATAAAATAATAAATTGTACAACTTGATAAACATGTGTATTCCACTAATTGGCAGTCTCCTAGTGCTTCTACTCCAAGCAAATTTAAATATTGTGGGGAAACGAGCATGTTTATGACTTGATCTGATCATAACAGCATACGCCCTTTAGATAATACCCCCCCTCTGTTTTTATTTCTGTGGGTCAGGCCTGCAGCTGTGTCTGCTGGAGCCCTTCTTCCAGTCAGGAGAGTGCATGTGTCGCAGCAGGATACAGCGATGGAACCCTGAGGATCTTCCGGCTTTCATCTTCAGAGATGGAGATGAAGCTGCATCCCCATCAAGTGGCTGTCACTGCCATGCAGTACTCTGCTAACGGTGAGAGAGGATAGCAGCAGCATAATAACCTGTGTCGTCTGTATTTACAATGACTGTACAACTTACTTTGCAAGGAGTTACTTCATGGTGAAATGTTGATATGGCCTCTTATAGCCCCAGTCTTCCTCGTCTCCGGCTACTTCTTTTTGGGGTTGTTTCATGTCTTTTAACACCCTCCAGTGAAGAGCCATGATCCAACAGGTTGCTGTTGAAGTGGTCAAACACTAATGGAATAATGTATAAATGATCAAAGGACGGGTCACTCAGGGTTGAGTGGTCAGGAGAAGAACTTTTCTTCAAATTCAAAGACACATGATCAATTCCATGTGCTTGCAGGAAGTTTCCTGTTTATATTAAAGCAGCTATGTTTCATCCAGTTCGGCCCCGTCACTCCTTTTGGCCCCCTACAGGTCATGTGATCCTTTCAGCGGGGAAGAATGGTCTGGTAGCGGTCAGCAGCCCGGTGAATGGAGCGACTATACGCGTCATCAAGGACCACAAAGGCGCTCCGATTACCACCATCCAGTGTGTGAATCAACAGGTCAGCTCACTGAATCAGATCAAGGAGTGAAACTTTAACCGAGCGTCACACAGCAGCACAATAGAAATAGTGACAGAGGTTAGAATATCCCTGATGAGCAACAATTACAGTTCTTGATGACAAAATATAGTCCCGAGAGTGCACGGCAAGGCCTTTCTGCAACAGCAATCACTTATCAAACACTTTAGACTTTTACTCCTGAGTTGCATCCCCTTGGAGACTGATTATCCATGAAGTTTGACTTTCCTTCTTAAATGCACTTGAAACTTATGTTTCTGCTGGCAAATACATAACGTATCACCTCTGACCAAAGCTTCTTACATGGAAAGACTTGCCCAATACTGCGAATGTAGAATCTTAAATGACCTGGTTTATTCTTAATAATCACTAAATAATCACTTAATCACTTAATAATCACTATTAATCATGAAGAAATAGAAAATGGCAACATTGACATTTATTTATGTCCAATGAATGTCATTGGCCACTACTTACAAATGTGGATTTTTATTCCAAGTGCCATCAATACATTTAGAAACTGCGCCCAGTCTCAAAAAGCCACATGGAATCTAAATTAAATGTTGATTAATAACTTGAATATTTTTAGATATCAGGCATAATAATAATAATAATACAATAGCAGCCTGATTGTCTATTTCATAGACATTGAATACTTTCCTGATTGGGTATACACGCATTTTGTTTTGAAATTATCTTTTCAATTCAGCTTCACTTTACAAATGCACTTCATGTATCATATAATCTATTATGTATTAATTGGCTTCTCCAGTAAAAGTGCTCTTGATGGACTTTCTGCCGGCGTCTCATACAATGAGTTGCCTGACATTTCCTGTCATCGGCTCTCTGCAGCTACAACATATAAGGTTATGGATCTTATGGGATGCCATTTAAACACAAGGAAAAGGGGCTCGCTGAAATTTTTTTGGTTCTTTTGACATTTTATGACATTTTTTTTCATTAGTATCTGAAGCTGTTCATCTTCTAATCCTCAGTGTAAGAATTTCGGGCTGGAAGGCAACGAGATGTGGTTGGCTGCCAGCGCTGACAGACGCGTCAGTGTGTGGGCCGCCGATTGGTTGAAGGACAAATGTGATCTGATTGACTGGCTGACATTTCCTGCTCCGGCCTATTTTGGGGTACCTTCTGTATTTTAAGTAGTAGTACATAGTAATAATGACGAGAAATGTCACTCCAAATGTTGAGTGCTGCTGTTTCTCTTTTTAAGTCTTGCGGATACTCAATCTCCCTTTTCTTAAGTGAAG
The DNA here is from genome assembly GCA_016806645.1 of Ophiodon elongatus. Taxonomy (NCBI): domain Eukaryota; kingdom Metazoa; phylum Chordata; class Actinopteri; order Perciformes; family Hexagrammidae; genus Ophiodon; species Ophiodon elongatus. The sequence continues at coordinate 108,348 of JACSYO010000928.1, read as the reverse complement.
ACATATCGGTGTACTTTATGAAAGTTTAACATTTAACTATGAGGCTGATACTTAAACCCTAACCCTTCAGCCATATAATACTCTGGACTTTCTTTGTTAAATCACATGTTTCTATTAATTTCACGAGATTGAATTACACAGTTTAATTTGTGGTCTATGCTCAGGAAAAAGACTGGCTAAGCGCTTAATACTTAACACATATTTGCATGCAATACTTCCCTTCAGGCTATTTTATTCGAAATCTAAGTGTTATTTTTTACATATTTCAGCATATTGTTGCAAGCTGTATAGGAAATCTGCCAAAAAAAATTGTCCATGTCAAACCTTTGCACATCTAATATTTTTGTAAACCTTTTGTGCTTTAGGATGACAGCCCCCCTCCCAGTCTGGCTGCCTTCTGCCCTGCAAACCCCAGCATGATGGTCTACACTGGCTATGGAGTAGAGAAGGAGCTGTCCTTCTACAGCTTGGCTAAAAAACAGGTACTGCAGCACCCCCTGCTTCACTCCTCTACCACAGCAAAATGTCCACAGACGTGCGTGTAATCTCATACAATATGTTTTTTTTTTACTACAGATAATGAAAAAGATTGCCCTTCCCGACTGGGCCACATGCTTTAGCCTGTCCTGTAAGAGTCAACTCATAGCCGTGGGATCAAAAGGTAAACTCGGTCCTTGTGTTTCATGATGTAAATCCATATGGTTACAGTGAAGAAATTAGATTTCAGTAGTATAAGTTTAGAGCATGTTTGTAAATAATGTCTCACACTCTGTCTCATATCTCATCAGAGCGAGTGTTGAAGTTGATCAAGTCGACCAGTGGGCGGTTCCAGGACTTCCTGCAGCACAGTGACTCGGTGCAGGCGTGTCACTTCTCTCCGTCAGGGACTCTTCTTTTCACTGTCGCTTTTAATGAGATCCTGCTGTGGGAGGTGCAGGGCCTCTGAGGACCTCACTTCTGTTTATCTTGTTTCACAGGTTCCTGGTTTCATTTTGTTATTTTATGTTATTGTAATGTTCCATATTTATTTTTTTATTCATTGAATGTTTGTAGAGAAATGGTAATAATTTGCGGAGAAGCTTTGATATTTTTTTTTTCTTCTTCTTCATGTGTATGGTTTTAGAATACATTTTTTGTTGAAGGGATTTGTTGCTGCGTGTACAGTCACTTCAAAAATGTTACTATTTATTTAAAAAGAAATTACAGTCAGTTGGAATGTGTATGAACAATGAATTACGGTTGCTGTCATGTCCACTGTTTTTCAGTGGTAGATAGAATCATGGTGTGTAGGCTGCTGTGGGATTGGATGGGGTTTCAATAAAAAGCAGCATGAGCAATAACAATCTGTAACGTAAGATGACTCCAATGTGAGGTTTGTGCATGCACACATACTAAAGGAGAGACTGCTACAGCCAGAGACACGTGTATTTTCACTTGTCTTTCCACCAGGATGATGGAGGACAGACACGGTTTAGAATATTTTGCATACATCTTCTCAAATTTTCTTTTTTGTGAACAGACAAAAAAGGATTTGTCACAAGGGCTTGATTTCAGGCTTCCCAATTTGAATGACAGGCTCCCTAATTACCGAGTAAAAAGATGGCAATTATTTAATATTATGGACATGTTTGATACTGAAATGTAGGCAAAGCTGGGAAACAAACACTGGAACTATGATACTGTCATTATTGTTTTTGCTTTGGAGATTTTTGTATAATATACACAAGTCCTAGTGATCTTCCCGTGTAATGGATTTCACAACGATCTAAAGCAGAATTGGAGGCTTGGATGAGGAAAGGTGGAGATTCAGGTGTTGAGAATCACCCCAGAAATTTCAGTTGGATATGACTGCTATCAACATTTTGTATTACAATTCATTCTTCATTCAGATTTCACAGGCTGTAAAGCTTTATAAAAATAGTCTACACAAGCCTAGACCCTATAGGGCTATTTCTTTAAGAATCAGTCGGCGGATCATCACTTTGATAATTGTATTGGTATAAGGGATTGTTTTACTCTGTTAATAATCTGTTATGGAAATGGAGGTTTATTAACATACTATTAGACATTTCTGAAAATAAGACAGCCATCCATCTCATCTGTCTTTCAAAATTGCTGAATTTTTTATATAAATAGAATTAATCTTAATTGGTTGGGTTAAAAAAAATAAAATAGGCTCTTTATCTTGGTTTGATATTGTTACAGTAAAGGATTAACTTTGCTTTTAATGGGGCACAATTTTGGGCAGAGTTGGAAAGCAACAAAGAACATTTACTGAAGAGCTGTACTCCTGTACAAGTTTAAAGTTATCATCAAATGCACAATTACAGATACTGTCAATTAATATCTTGCTCCATTCAGCAATGCTAATTAAATATAAATTACCATAGGCTTACTATGTTATTGAGGTAAAGTTTCATCTCTACCCGAGAATTTATGCCACTATGAACTACTTTTTTTTCCACTTTCACTTTTATTTTGTTATGTTGACTAAACAAGAGAAGCTCGTGTGGGCAGCAGGGTGTTTATTCGTCCAGCAGGGGGCGTCTTTGTGAACCGGAATGATATTCTTTCACCTTGGGTGCCTAACGCTGTGGAGAGGCACACGTTTGAATTTAGCTAGAGATTTGGCATTCAAATGAACGATACATGTCACTGTAGGACTGTAGCGCGCCTGACTGTTCGTCACAAAGAGGAGAAACATGAAACAGGACGTCAGGATTCTCCTACTGGGGGAGCGTAAGTCACCAGCACTGACAGCTGACCACAAGCTAACGGAATAGCCTTAGCAAACAATAGCTACTAGAGCTAACTCACGAACTTGTAGTGTACTTTATCTCGGCTACTCCTGGTGGCGATGACTGGTTCAAAAGGGACATCAATGTCTGCACTAAGTTATACGTTTCCTACAAAGTGGTCACTTTACAAACGGTCATTTCCGCTCGTTTAGCTCAGAGTAACTTTGGTTTAAAGTTGTGAACGTTAACCGTTAGCTAGGTTAGCTAGCTAGTAACTTCGGTACCGTTAACGTAACTTAGTGAACGTTAACTTAGTGAACTTAGCTGCCGAACAGATGTTAGTAAACGCTGTCTTTGTTTTCATCTGTTAACTGAAAGCCATATCACACAATAAATAAACATACATGTATTGAATTGTCTATTTAAAAAGTTATGTGAGTCAGAGCACTGACATGTTAACAAACTAACTTTAGTTAAATATATCGTTAACTTCAATGGAAGCTGCGGTCGAACCGTTGCTTTATTAAACAATAACAGAGCAATTAATGTTAATTATCTCTACTAAAAATATGACCCTGCTTTATTGAAAGTGACCCTTTCCCCATTAGCTCGCTTCACTGTATATAACCTTGATAACTGTTGTCGTATGTTCTGTATTAATGACACATTGATTGAGCTGATGTCTGTGGCTGAAAACTCTTCTATCATATTAACGAGCAGCACTTCAGTCAACATCTATATAACTGATAACATAACCAACAGTTGGCTGACTTGCTCGTACACTTTTACAGAAAGTGCTATCTCTTCATCACACAGTCAAATTGTATCCTGGAGTCTTTCTGTGGCAGCTTCTCTCGTTGTCTTCATGTTGTTGTCTTCATGTTGTCTCTTCCAACAGCCAAGGTGGGGAAGACCTCCCTCATCATGTCTTTGGTAGGAGAAGAATTCCCAGAGGAGGTAAGGCTCAGTGAAACGACTCACCTCTGCTGTGTGTTTGCTGAAAGGTCTTTTTCTCTGGAGCATGCCATGTCCATGACAGCTGGGGGGGGGGGACTTCCTGTAGCTGACTACCTGCTTCTTATAGTCTGTGTACTCGCCACTGTTTGATAATTATGGCCACAGTTTCTCTACGGTAGTCAGTACTCTGCAAACTGACTCATTTTTGTGCAGTAATGGAAACTAATAAGCATATAAAAGTAGTTTATAATTCACGAGAATGGTTGAATCCAACGTAGGCTTTTGCAACATGTTTGTTTTGTTTGACACGTTAAAATCAACCTGTTCTGCTCTGTACTATGTGGCCAGTATAGTGTCTCTGTGTGACTTTTAGCTTCTTTTGGTTTAAGTACACTTGCTGGCAAAGTATACAATTGTAGGTACACCAAAATGTTCTACATCATACATATGGTATAATGACTAATACATTTTGCACTACTGTTCTCCCCCCCCGCCCCCCCCAAATAAAAATGTGCCCAGCTTTTCAGCTTATGGCTTAATTTTGTTCACTGAGGCCATGGCTAATGCACCATGGAAAGTGTGTGTTTGTGTTATGGGAGGTAGTAGCATGATTAAGTGATGGTTGAGAATTTGTCTGCCATCTCTCAAAGGTTCCCCTCAGAGCTGAAGAGATCACCATCCCCGCTGACGTGACTCCAGAGAAGGTGCCCACACATATAGTGGACTACTCAGGTAACCTCACCTGAAGGCCAATGCGGAGGACCACCGTTATTCAATCCTCTGACTAGTCTCTATAATTGTTGCAAATTAGAACACAAGCTGTAAAACAATTTAGTGTGTCTGTGTGTAGTTTGTTGAAACATAAAGGTCTGAGTGTCATGACTTTGATGTCCGTTTATGTCTGTCCTTAACAGAAAAAGAACAGACTGATGAAGTCCTTAGAAATGAGATCATCAAGGTAAGTACACCATACACCACTAATGAACATGAACTGAACACCATCCGTTTTAACAAATTAGATCAAAACCAGATGCACTGAAGGATTGAATGAGGCTGAAATAATCTTGAGCAATGCTGTGCCACCCCTGATAAGAATAACAACTTTGAGCCATATATATGTATGTCATTGTTTCTGTGGTTTGTCACAATTTTGACCATTTCTAGGAGGCCCAGCATTTACTCCATTTAGGCCAGCAGCCTAAACATCAATATCTTGTTCATAGTTGTTTCTCAAGCTCCGTGTATGTTTCTTCATAAACTCTTTTGTGCTTTCAGCAGGCACCTGGTAGTCTATTTTATTTTATTTATTTTTATTCTTTTGTAATGTTCTGTTTGTTTTTTTGTGCAGTATCATGAAATAAATTGTTATTTGTGTAGCATTTTAATATAAAGGTATACAAGGTTTATTGAATTCTGTGAAGTTTTTGGCATAAGGGTCCTCACAGCTGTTCTTTCTCTAACCCACACAGGCTAACGTGGTGTGTGTGGTGTATGATGTCACCAATGAGGAAACAATAGACAAGGTAGTAACCTGCTACTATGTATATTTTGTCTCGTGCTGTAAAAGCATTCCACATACTGTATATTACAATTACTAAATGCATCTAAAATACAAATTGCACTTTGTTTCTGCCGCTTTTTTTTTCAGATCAAAACTAAATGGATACCTTTAGTGAACGGTGACGCAGAGAAAGGGAACAAGTATGTATGTATGCTGTTGATTGGTGTGTGTTACCTGAGCTCTTCTGTGCCAATGAACCTTGCACTCTTCCTTACTGTTTGCATACAATGTTGGCAAACTTGGTAATCTGGGAATTTGTAGCTAAATTGTCCAGAATAAGACCTAAGAGCATCAGCAAAATGCCCCGAGGCTTGGGGAGTGGGAGTGCACTGCATTGGGTACACTGCATTTGAATGACAACTGATTTACGTTGTGTCTTGTATTGCAGGAATACCTGTATTTAAATAATAAACTATGATAGTGTTTTATAGCGAGTTACCTTGTTTCCATGTGTTTAATCAGAGTTCCCATCATCCTCGTGGGAAACAAGTCTGACCTGCGCTGTGGAAGCTCAATGGAAACCATTCTTCCCATAATGAATCAGTTCTCTGAGATTGAGACATGTGTTGAGGTGAGACATATCCAGTCGGCT